>CM060843.1:5050000-5635000 GCA_030762175.1 Metallyticus violacea
ACTACTACTACTACTACTACTACTACTACTACTACTACTACTACTACTACTACTACTACTACTACTACTACTACTACTACTACTACTACTACTACTACTACTACTACTACTACTACTACTACTACTACTACTACTACTACTACTACTACTACTACTACTACTACTACTACTACTACTACTACTACTACTACTACTACTACTACTACTACTACTACTACTACTACTACTACTACTACTACTACTACTACTACTACTACTACTACTACTACTACTACTACTACTACTACTACTACTACTACTACTACTACTACTACTACTACTACTACTACTACTACTACTACTACTACTACTACTACTACTACTACTACTACTACTACTACTACTACTACTACTACTACTACTACTACTACTACTACTACTACTACTACTACTACTACTACTACTACTACTACTACTACTACTACTACTACTACTACTACTACTACTACTACTACTACTACTACTACTACTACTACTACTACTACTACTACTACTACTACTACTACTACTACTACTACTACTACTACTACTACTACTACTACTACTACTACTACTACTACTACTACTACTACTACTACTACTACTACTACTACTACTACTACTACTACTACTACTACTACTACTACTACTACTACTACTACTACTACTACTACTACTACTACTACTACTACTACTACTACTACTACTACTACTACTACTACTACTACTACTACTACTACTACTACTACTACTACTACTACTACTACTACTACTACTACTACTACTACTACTACTACTACTACTACTACTACTACTACTACTACTACTACTACTACTACTACTACTACTACTACTACTACTACTACTACTACTACTACTACTACTACTACTACTACTACTACTACTACTACTACTACTACTACTACTACTACTACTACTACTACTACTACTACTACTACTACTACTACTACTACTACTACTACTACTACTACTACTACTACTACTACTACTACTACTACTACTACTACTACTACTACTACTACTACTACTACTACTACTACTACTACTACTACTACTACTACTACTACTACTACTACTACTACTACTACTACTACTACTACTACTACTACTACTACTACTACTACTACTACTACTACTACTACTACTACTACTACTACTACTACTACTACTACTACTACTACTACTACTACTACTACTACTACTACTACTACTACTACTACTACTACTACTACTACTACTACTACTACTACTACTACTACTACTACTACTACTACTACTACTACTACTACTACTACTACTACTACTACTACTACTACTACTACTACTACTACTACTACTACTACTACTACTACTACTACTACTACTACTACTACTACTACTACTACTACTACTACTACTACTACTACTACTACTACTACTACTACTACTACTACTACTACTACTACTACTACTACTACTACTACTACTACTACTACTACTACTACTACTACTACTACTACTACTACTACTACTACTACTACTACTACTACTACTACTACTACTACTACTACTACTACTACTACTACTACTACTACTACTACTACTACTACTACTACTACTACTACTACTACTACTACTACTACTACTACTACTACTACTACTACTACTACTACTACTACTACTACTACTACTACTACTACTACTACTACTACTACTACTACTACTACTACTACTACTACTACTACTACTACTACTACTACTACTACTACTACTACTACTACTACTACTACTACTACTACTACTACTACTACTACTACTACTACTACTACTACTACTACTACTACTACTACTACTACTACTACTACTACTACTACTACTACTACTACTACTACTACTACTACTACTACTACTACTACTACTACTACTACTACTACTACTACTACTACTACTACTACTACTACTACTACTACTACTACTACTACTACTACTACTACTACTACTACTACTACTACTACTACTACTACTACTACTACTACTACTACTACTACTACTACTACTACTACTACTACTACTACTACTACTACTACTACTACTACTACTACTACTACTACTACTACTACTACTACTACTACTACTACTACTACTACTACTACTACTACTACTACTACTACTACTACTACTACTACTACTACTACTACTACTACTACTACTACTACTACTACTACTACTACTACTACTACTACTACTACTACTACTACTACTACTACTACTACTACTACTACTACTACTACTACTACTACTACTACTACTACTACTACTACTACTACTGTTGGTGCTGCTACCACTACCACTACCACTACCACAGAGAAACCGCTTTCTTATTTGCCGCGCGCCGTCCTCAAAGTAATAAAATAAACTCACGTCTACTAGACACCCCACAATGCTTCACTATATATTAATCTTGGAGAAATTAAAGTTATTTTAAAATAATGTATATTGAGTAGTTAAACCTCATTCTCATATATTATTATTAAAGTCCGGATATTCTGTTTCTTTTTCGTCGAATTTAGGATGTACAGACTCTTGTTAAAAATTTAAAAAAACGGCTGTATATTTATGAATCTTAAAAAAGATAAAAGAAATTAAAAAACATGTTACATATTTCATTTGTTTTATAAGAAGTAATATCATGAGAGGGCATGAGATTACCGATAAATTCACGAACGTAATGATTTTTATTAGGACCATTTCACGAATAAAATAAGAATTTAAATATCATTCCTATAAACTTGGCTAATGAAATTGTAATAATTGTATATATTCGTACTTAACCTTTTCAAGCAATCTTACGACAGAAGGATGTCGATTGTCATTAATGCCAATAGAGAAGAGCAAATGCGGGTTTAGAACTATTTCATGAATAGAATAAGAATAAAAGTGATATATATTTTAAATTTGCGCACCAAATATTAACACTTATTATACTTATGAATATTTATTCAATTCAGGAAACATAAACTCAAAATCCGAGGCTGTTAGTTCCGTGTCGTACATTTACGGCACAATAAAGAACCCCAAGCCTGAAAACAGAGGCCTCTGAGCAAAATTTGTCGGAATAATCACGCCCTGATTTGATTGGGACGCTGATGGCCTGAGATGTTAAAGAGCGTCGATAAATAAACCAAGCCCCCCCCCAAAAAAAAATCAGAAACCGTGAGACTGAAATGGACCTAAGTTGACTATTACAATCGCTATTTTCTAATACCAACTGAGGAAAAAAAAATAACATACAGTTTCTCTATTTTTCTGTGAAAAACCCTCCATTTTGCGTTAATACTGTTGATTGCTATCAAAATCTCACCACCGTGGCCAGTGATGCGTGCTCAGGAATTGCATAGTGGAGAAATAGAGTTGGCTACTTTGACCACAAGATATATGCACGTCGCGTGATAAAACGGATTTGATTTTTTTTTTTTTTTTTTTTTTGATAATTTCACCTCAACTGTGATTGGTCAAAATTCAAATTTTATTTCGTTTCATTGGTCGATTTTAAGATAACGTCACATGAGTGAAATAGTCAATATGTTTATGGCATTATACTGGTCCCTGCCTGCCCTTTTCCTCAGACTTCTCCGATTCATTAAAGCAGCGAGTAATATTCGTGCATATTCCACCTAATAATTCTGTCTGTGCTTATTATATCCATATTTCACTGAAAATACTTCGAAATCGAAAACACTCCGGTCTCAGGATTTGGCATTAGGGATTTGGACAAGTTTATAAAAATGAAATGTTCCCCAAAAATCGCTGGAAAGCGCAAAACGGGGCTGAAAACCTGTGTTTGGAAAATACGTCCCGTTGTAGATTAAAGACAAAGAACAGAAATTAATTTCAACAACAGAGTAATTAGAAACTCTAAAATGAAGTTTGTCGATGGTACCGTAAGGCTATAAAGGCAGGTCGTTTTTCATCTGTTTGGAGATGAAACAGAGTAGCAGCACCTCCTACAAGCCCCTTGGGGACTCGTGACCTGTTGGAAGTCATCTTTATTACTTCCTCACCTTGTTCCCATGGCGACCATTTATCAACTAACCACTAAACCGGATCATCCCATGCATACTAGAGTAAAAGTGTAACTAGGCAACCTGAAAACAAATGAGCGCACAGTTCTCAAATACATTAGGACGTATCTGCTTTTTCTGTTCGAGATTTGCAGTCTCGTTAATATATTTTGCTTTTTTGAGCCATCATAGTTTCTTTTTATTTCTGCACTAGTCCTACATTCATTTTGTAACGTGTGTTGTCCTAATTTGTAAAATATGGATTAATAACATTCGTTAGACTATTATCTTGTTATCGATGCAAATTTTCTATTGTAACAAAGGGTTGCTGAGGCGATCGCCGAGAGATAAGATACCACGAGTAGCGGTAGCGGTTTGCCATTTTGTTGCGCACAGTCCCGTGACTGTCATTTATTTTAAGAGAATACGACCGTTTTAGTTCTACTCCCCAATCGAATAATATTAGTTTTAAACGCATCCAAAATTGCATGAAATATTAATAGTTCGATTATTACTGATTGAAAATGTATTGTTACAATAAAGCTATCCATTTTAAAATTTAATATGGTCAATTTTCATCAAAGTTATCAAGAAGCATGAATTTAAATTTTAAAAAAAATTGCCAGCTTTAATTCCTATTTATAGATATATAAGTAATTTTACAGCAGTTAAATTTTCGCGCACCTGTGTTAATTAACTAATAATTATTATTATATTATGTATATTACACGTATGTACACTCATGAATTAATTTAATTTTGAACTAAATTAATGTAAATACCTATTTTTTATTTTGACACGTATTACCTGATTACTTTTAAATGCATTATTATGTAATTTAGACAGTAATAATCTGATATAACTGCATTGTATGTATGCTTGGTTAAATTGTAAAAAACATGTTACCACCACTAACTCTGTCAGTTAATAAAATATTCCGTTACATGTAAATTAATACAAAACATGCATTTATTTGTGAATTAATCATAAAATTCTCTTAAACAGACAGGGCGTCTACTAAAAGAGCTAAACTTGTGTTTAGATTATTTTAAATAGTTCCTGAGTTCTTTTACCTCTAAGTTGTATGGACTCTCTTTTGAGACCCTCTGTTTTAAGCAATAAAAATACAGTAGATGTTATAAAATAATATTATGTTTATTACATACTGAAAATTGGTGCATACGGATGGAAACTGTATGAAATAAAAAGGAAATAGGAAAGATTTCTTCAATGTATGTGCCCAAGTTTTATATGGGCCCTAAAAGTATTTCTATAGACATTTAAGTCATTTTATACTCGCTTTCCTTGAAGAAAAAATTTAATTTGTAAAACTTTCATGTTTTGTTTCTTATTTTTCATTGTCTTTTTGAAGAAATTGTGCAAATATGCATAAAGCAGATGTTTCTAATATTAGCTGCTTTACAAATCTTTGATCTTCAAGTTATGAGTTTTAAAATGAGGTATTGTTCATATTTCTATTTTTAGGGTTCTAGAGATTGTTTCTATAATGAAATTATTTTTTAATAAAATACGGTAACTTTGGAAATTTATAGCATGTAAATTTGTATTAGGCCTAAAGATGTTGCACTTCACGAAGTTATAACAATATAAAGAATGCGACACAAACTTTTCTGATTTTTCATTCTATTTCACATAAAATCGCTCATGTGTTGGTTTCTGGGAACAAGTAGTGTTTACAAAATAATAAAAGTTGAATTTAAACAGCAAAATAAGCAGTAACTATGAATGAAACGAAATATCAACTTTTTTTAATCGATAAACAAGAGTGTGTTTGAAGATAGTGGCATGCAGAGTGCGTTATATCACTAAAAGAGGTAAGAAAGAGAGCCATATAAATATATTGACACTTGCGCGGCAAAAGATGGTTAGGTTATGAGGAGAAATAACTCAGATATGCACATACTTACCCATAGATCAATAAAAAGGCGGCTAAATGAATTTTGTAGCATATTTTTTCAATAAAAACGAATGACATACAGCTTTTCCTTGGTGAGACACTTGGTTCTTCACTTTGCATCCAATTGCTTTCTCTTTCATGAAATGTATCAGTGCTACCAAGGGACATTTGAGAATTTTTAACGTTAACACTGGGGAATATTTAGTGAAAATGCGCTCCAATAAGATGAGTCGACTATGTCAGAACACATATGTAAGTATTCGTGCTATAAATGCATTTTCTAACACACAGCGAGCATGTTGTTGCGAATATGTTGATACTTGTATAGCTCACCGAATAGCTACGTTTAAAGAAATTATTATATTACGTGCGCATTCGTTCCGCTGTAGCTAAGCCTGCTTGAAATGTTTATTACTTCTACAGGTATCAGTTGCAGCATTTCTGTATTGACATGTGAAGATTATTCTGGTGTCAGTTGTTTTAATTGTTTCATAAATTTCAACAAAACAAGCTGTAAACGTGATATGTGTTTACCAAAGGACATACCGCAGCGGAAAATAACTGACGCAGAGCTATTGACTTTTAAATGAAGTGATTAATTTTTTCATGCATTTGATGATTGAACATGTCATTAATTTAGAAGTTATTTATGGCACAAATGTAAATAAATTGTGTGTTGTCAATGAGGTAAGAGATCTTAAATAACGACACGAAGTATCTGCTGTTAAAATATTCTGCTCGAGTTGCAGTTAAGAAAGAAAAACCATCCCCGATGTTAAAGTAGTATCACATTTTATTGCTATAGTCGAAACATTGGTATATTATTACAAGTGTATGTAAAACATTTCATTAACAATATTTATTTATGAATGTTATGTTCAAGTGTTGTAACTTATAAACAGCTTTCAAGTGTTCAGAACTTATTTACCTATCCTTTTTCAATTATAAATTAAAGATATTGAAGAATTGTCAAATTGTGAGAGTCTTTAAAATCAATGTATAACTATAAGTATAAATAGATCGATGGAAGACGCGTTTTTAATGGTGTTTTTTTTTATTTTTTACGAACGCTCTTTAACATCTCAGGTCATCAGCGTCCCCATTCCATTCAGGGCGTGAAACGGCCAACAAATTTTGCTCAGAGGCCTCTTCTTTCAGGCTTGAGGTTCTTTATCGTGCCGTAAATGTACGACACGGGACCCAAGGTTTTACTTCCCTTCCAAAGGAAGCCATACTTCGAATTTTTATGCCCGAAAAAAATCCATCAATCCTGCCTGGATTTGAAACCGCGATCTTGGGTTTAGGAGGTATGTATGGTTACCACTACACCACCAGGACCGACCTGCTTATTTGTGATGATGAACTATTATCACTGTTCCATTTAGAAACAGATGCTATCCCTAAGCAGCAAAGGGAAAAAGACAATAGACGATCGTTATGGCAGTGGAATATTATCAGCACAATGAAAATTACTATAGTTTAGCTAATATAAGAAAATAAGTTTTAACATTAGAATAAAGGTTACTGAAATGTTTTAAAAAATAATGATCGTAATATCCGAGATCGTTCGTTAAATGTTCCTTCGTCAATGCCTTCAGCTGTTCGCCTCTTGAAGGCAAACTTAACAATAAATAAATATGTCCATTATTTTATACCTGCCAACAATGCTACACGAGGTAGCTTAGATAACGACTTTTTTTTTTCTTTGATGGCGAACGAAACACACGGCCTCCATTCAAAAATCCATCTTTCTTAACAAGGGCTAATGAAGGTGTTTAAGCTAACGAACTATTTTCTCTTCCTCACTTTGTTAAAGATAACGAAGGTAGACAATGAAAATGTTCAATCTTATTTATCACAAAAGATGTTATCTTAGAAGGAATTATCGGTAAACATATCTGTTCTTCCAAAACCGGAGGAGAAGAATTAGTGGACTGGTGGGTCGAAGGAAAGTTTATTCAATTTTGGGAGAAAACCTTCCTAGTTTCGTGGTGGTTAAACATAAAATTAACCTTAACTGAAAACGATTTAGTTATCCATAAATAATGGAAGAAGCACATAGAAATGATTGGTATAAAATAGGAGATAAAAAGAAGAGAAACAGGTTTTCCTACACCTGTAGGAAGCGGTATGCGATATTTAACAGGCCGTTAGATCAACGGCGATTAGACCCAGAGGTTGCAATTAGGAAGGAGGTTATCGCTACTCGCACTTAGAGGGCGATCACTGAGTTTGGGTGTTACGTTTGGATGTTAAGTACACCTGCCCTTAGTCACCCATTCTTCTCGGAATGTATCTGAGATGTGTGGTCATAATTGGTTTAGAGAAACTAATCTAAGTAATAAAATATAGGCATTTGTTTATTGCTTTCAACAAAGTAACAGGCAATTGCCTTCTTAAAGCCAAACATCAAGGGAGTTTCTGCCCATGAAAACTGAACACTGACTCTAATACAGTTTTTATCCTGAATACAAATATTATACTTCATAAAAGTGAGTATTCTATTATGCTGGAAGTTAGAATGCCAAGACTAGCACGCTAACGAGATATATCTTGTAAAGTGCCTGTTAGCACAAATACGAGTATTATACTTGGAGTTTTATTATTTTTATTTACAATATATTGTTAGAAAAGTTCAGTACGCCAAGAAAGTATTAAAATCATCCAGACATACGCTTCTCAGTCTTTCATTAACCGTGTACCCCCTTTAATAATCTCTCGCTATCAGAGATCCCTAAGATTTAATTCAAACTTTAACATCATATACTTGTATCCTATATCTATTTTTAATTTTTAATCTCTGGTTTACAAACAAAATGTAAATATATAAACAAATAATTCACTTTTTCCAATGTTTGTCTTGTTATTTTAGTGTATCCATACACAATATTAATAATTAGAACACTAATATTACATTCAAAAAGAATAAAAACGCATAAATATTACTATTAATAACTAACAAATGATGACACAATATTACTGGTTAATTTTATTTCCTAAATGAGAGTGTTGATGTTGATTTCACTTGTGAACGTGATATATCGCATTCAGTAGCAGACATTTGTATTCTGAGTTTCCTATGCTTGTTTTTAGACAAATGAATGCAGAGAAATAAATTGTTACGAAGGCTTTAATACTTTGATAGTCCTGAATATTTTCAAAGATGCAGGCGAGCCCTAGTCTGTTCATTTTGCTACCGAAAGAAGCATGCTGTTGTCAGAGAAACAATGATGATATATGTGACTGTTCCGCCTCGTTTACGTTTTCAGTTTACCTTCCTTCGAAACAAATTGTCACCTTAAATTTTATTTAAATTTATTTTTATACATAGTAAATGTGTATCTTCCATAGTTTTCTCATAATTC
Source organism: Metallyticus violacea (assembly GCA_030762175.1). Taxonomy (NCBI): domain Eukaryota; kingdom Metazoa; phylum Arthropoda; class Insecta; order Mantodea; family Metallyticidae; genus Metallyticus; species Metallyticus violacea. The sequence goes on from CM060843.1 coordinate 5,059,363, forward strand.
ACTATTTGTACCTGTATATTCAAGATTAATTGCTAATTATACATGAAGCCCCTAAAAGGGCCTGGTTTGCCTTCGGGGTCCACGAACTACAGTTTAAAAATGGCTAATTCAGACAATTTTGCGTATGGCGAACTAGCCTTCCAGTATCACAGACTGGATTTAACATTTTATGAGCTTTATTTTGATGCAAAGCTGGTGGTTTATCTAGGCTTCAAACTTAATCAGTTAATTTCTCACAGGTTAGAAACACAGGTACACTTACTCAAATAATAAATAGCCTCTTGTCGAAAACAAAAATCACTCCGTACTCCCGAACATAACCGCAGTCGCGGTCCCACAAGTACATTACATATATAATTGCAAATAGTATTGACATAAATCGACCTTCAGAGATACATTTGTTTCTTCATGAACACCAAAAAAGTTTACCACCTTCTTCATCAAAACCAGATATGCAAAGAAGTTTTGGATTTTCATTGATTAACGAAAAACCGTAACCAGTTATTTTCCAATATGAAAGCGAATCGAAAATAACAGCTGTGACGTTTCAACCTGAAAGTGTCCGAGCGGTTTAAGGCATGATTGGATAGATTGTATGTATGACGTAATGTGAGTTCATATCTCGCACAGTTTCTACACTTTTTATTTTAACAATTTTCCTTGTTTGCATGTCTAGCAACGTATATTGTTACCTTAAGTCCTTTCCACTGTGGCCTTAAAAATAAATGTTTGCATTTGAGATGGGTGCAGTCTCTATTAAAAATGAAAATAAACCAACCTTAAAAACAAAATTTAAAAAAGATTAATACCCACTTGAATATTCTTCATTCAAAAAAATCTTGTTAATTCTTCTCAGCGTGGAGTCAACCAGCTAGCGAAAATAATTTGAACTTTCTGCGAGAGAATCTCTTTCTGCCTGGTAGCTCAACAGAGGTCCTGGGAGAACAAATCCAAGATCGCCGGCTCAACTCGGCTAAGATTTTATCGGACGTAAAAATCCTAAGTATGGCTTCCTTCGGGAGGGAAGTAAAGCCGTGGGTCCCATGTCGTACATTTACGACACGAAAAAGAACCTCAAGCCTGAAAGAAGAGACCTCTGAGCGAAATTTGTCGGCCGTTTCACGCCCTGAATTGAATGGGACGCTGATGACCAGAGATGATAAAGAGCTCCGCAAATAAACCGAATCATCAACAACAATGTCCTAGGAAACGAAAATGTCGAAGTGTTCTTTATTTCTGTCCTAACGTTCTGTACTGGGTTTAGGTCAGGTGATTTGGTAGGTTGAGATATCAAACCAAAGCTAACTTTGAATTGTGAACACTATTGTTATGCTGCAGAACTTTTTCTAGTAATTGGGACTAAAATGAATTACAAAATGTCGCGATAGGTCAAACTGTTTAACCTTTCACTTATTTGTTCAAGGTGTCCAGGACCTTCGAACAAAACCCAAAACATGAGACGCTTACCCGACCACTGTGAGCATAAGTAGACAGGTAACGTCTATCGCATGGTGACACGCGCACTGGTTCATTATACGAAGATGACACTACAAATTCGTCAGCGAAGATTAATCTACGTCAGTCATGTTCCAAGCGTCGGCGGAGTTCACGGCGTGTTCATCACACAGAACCTCCTTATACGCAGCAGCTAAGTAGTTGCCTAACCAAACTCTCTACAGCGATTACTTACGGTCTGTATAGAACCGGGAAAGCGACAAAGAGCCTTCAATTGGGCAGCAGAGGAAAGGGTTCTTATTTCTACCTCTGCCCGAAGACGTTCATCATCCTCCCAATTAGAAAGTCTTTTACGACCTATGCTCTGTCCTTCTTCTACCTGTTCATGTCAATCTTTCCTATAATATGGGTCCCAGCGCCTCCCAATTTGTTCTGATACGCCATGAATACGAGAATCAAAGCTAGTACAGTGATACGTCTCTCCACCATGGCAGTCATATCTCAATTAAAAGAAAATATGTCAACAGCAAGGGTTCCTAAGTCGAAAAAGTATCCTTTAGTTCGGCCAGTCGCTGAGAGGAGTAGTAGTTAGCCATAGTACATGGGCTGATTGGCTCGCTCCAAGAATATATTAAAAATAATAATACCAACTCTCGTAGCACTGAAAGAAACTGAACATGCTCACCGTTTAAATACTATGATTTATTTATTTATTTGATTTATTTACAGAGACTCTTTAACATCTCAGGTCATCAGTGTTCCATTCAATGCAGGGCGTGAAATGGTCGACAAATTTTGCTCAGATGTCTTGGGGTTCTTTATTGTGCCATAAGTGCACGATATGTTACCCACAGCTTTACTCCCTTCCAAAAGAATGTTTAGGATTTTTCGCCAGAAAAAATCCATCGATCCTGGCCGGGAAATACTGTGATAGTATTATTTAATAAAATAAACATATTTATTAATTGACTGCATAGAAATATTTTATTTTAATGAAATATTTTTTTCTTAATCAGTGGAAGTATCTTAGTATCGAAAAGAAAGATGGTAATTTGTTGTAGATTTAGTTTATGTGTGAATGCTCTTTAACATCTCAAGTCATCAGCGTCCCATTCAACTCAGGGCGTGAAACGGCCGACAAATTTTGCTCAGAGGCCTCTTCTTTCAGACTTGAGGTTCTTTATCGTGCCGTAAATGTACGACACACGGGATCCAGGGCTTTACTTCCCCTCTGAAGGAAGCCATACTTAGGATTTTTACACCCGAAAAAATAGCGATCCCGGCCGGGTTTGAACCCGCGATCTTGGGGTTAGGAGATAAGTATGGTAACCACTACACCACCAGGATCACAAAAATATGATGATTTATATATAGGTATAATTTATTTTAAAATGGTGCTTTATGTTTAATGTGGGCCAATTATATTATTTTTAAAAACAAAGAAAATGGAAAAATGCACAAAAATATAGCTTCAAGTATAACAGAAAGATGCAATATTCAAAAGGTATCAAGGATGAAAAGAATTAGAAATAATAAATGTATGCAGGCATAGTTAATCTGTTTTAAGTATATTCGTTAAATTACTGTATGGATGAGGTAACCGCATAAAGAATGTAATGTATGTTCATTATAAGAACTGTCAGCGACTTACATCATAAAAAATTCACACATTCTTTCATTAAGCATTGTGAAAGAAATACGCTTTTAAATGGGATAGGTGCGTTTAAAGGGATGCCATGCCCCTTAGATGACTATTTTTTCCAAGACCTGCCCTTCTCTTATCCTAGAAATAGGCTTTTCACATTTGTATTGTCTGGAGAACAATCATCAAGAACGGTCCAGAGGTGTCTGCAAGTTTTTACATTCAACTGAGGAAAATGCGGGTGTCAGGAAATGGTAACTGCACTAAATTGTTCTGTATTCAGAAAGAGTTACAAAGTAAGTTCATAACAAATGCAATGTCGTGAACAAGTTTAATGTTTGCTTTGTATACGTGCGTGTTTGTAGACAGGTATGGATGATTTATTGCTTTACGTTTTGTTTACCCTTCCCTTAACATTACATTGGTTCACTAGATGGCCTAGAACAAGCCCCCAACTTTCATGCAAGGGCTTGTGTTGAAAACTGTAAAAGAATCGGAAAAGATAATGTGTATAAACATTGTTCTGGTTAACAAGGCAAAAAACAAATGATGAACGTCTACTAGCAGGGACACAGGCATTCTTCATAGTAATTTTTAAATATACTATAATAGAGGATACTGAGAAACAGTGGGACACTTCCGGAAAAAAATTTTCTTCATGGAAACCCAGTGTTCCAAAAATATTTTAAACTGATTATTGCATAAATTGCATTAACGTAATATACCAACTATTTTGAAAACTAGGCCAATCTTATTTTTTTAATGCTTCATTAAAGGGATTGAAAAATAAGTGAAATTTGTCCAGAATTTAAAAATAATCGCTTAAAAAATGTAGGTTTTGTCTACAAATGAAGCTACTTCTTCAACAAGAGAATGAACCAACAATTCCACATCTTTGGAAACCGTGGCCAAGGTCGTTAAGTCGCAGACTCGTGAGCGGGAGGTATAGGGTTCGATTCCCACCAGGGCCGTCTTCCTTGACTGAAGTTTTTTCCAGGTTTTCCATAGTCGTAAATGGCAAATGCCTGGAAACGTTTTCCTCCTTAAAAATGCTTTCCCAATATATCATTTCATCTCGTGTATTATCAGTGTCCCAGCCTATGGTGCCTCATTAGTGTCAACGGGTGTTAAACACTATCAAAAAAAAAACCTTTTTGGTGAACATAGCTAAAATATCTTATACTAATCTGACCTTTCCATCCTTTGAATACGCTGACACAATTAAAGGCCTAAATTTAAATTCTGCTGACATTCCCTTTTTGTGCAAAAGAGTTATAAAATCGCAACCTTTTTTGGTAAGTAAAGATCCAATTTTACACGTTTGTCATGATGGCCATTGCATTAAGTTTAGAATAGTTTGAGTACCTGTTAAAGACAATTTACTTTCATTCATTTTTATTGTTCTAGATATTTTATAAATAATCGGGTTCATTAATTCTTCTAATCGTTTATAACAATTTATGTTTTTTTAGCTGTGAAGAAACGTTTTCTGTGATATGTTCTTTATGTTTTTATCCAAACTGGTTCGGAGGGTTGTTCCAGTTAAGGGAAGATTTTATTTCATGGAGAAGTTCCCTTTCCCCAAAATGGATGTTGTCCACGGGGTTATACTATTGCTCTACGCCGCAATTTCTATTGTAGAAGACTGCATGGGGGCACTGAAAGAGGAACGTTACCCCGAAACTTCTTTCTAAACGCCCCCAAGTATGTGACGTCTAGAAGCAAATCCTTACCAACAAACCAAACCCAAAATGGATGGGACGTTTGGTGATTTTACAGTAATTGACGTAAAAGATATCACATGGATACAATTATCAGTAGTAGCTGAGCAATGAACTGGCAGTGTAACTGAATGAGAATCCAAAATTTGGAGGAATTTCTTCGTTTAAAATGGGATTCCAAACTTCTATGAAGCTCTTCTGGAAGATGCTGTATTTATCTTAACATATTTGCAACTCTTTGAATCCTGAACTTTGAGCCTCATTGATAACTTTGTTTTTCCGGATGAAGTTGGGAAGTAACCTTTGTCCCAAGCCTCATCCAGAAAAAATGACCCATTGTCATTTGTTACCGTCAGATGTTCATACAATTTTCTGACATTGCCGAAGCGTTCATTGATATGCTGCTTTTTCAAGGTTGTTTATAATTCTGTTTCTAGTGCCGAATTTTCATCAATTATGACGCATATTGTGCCTTTGAATTGGCGTGTGCATTGTCAAGGCTTTCCTGTGTTGGTGGGGTTTCTTTAGTTATTGCTTTCTTAACATGAACAACGAAGTCTTGACTCTGTTCGCTTACTTTATGATTATTTATTAATTTTTATTTTTACTTTGCTTCAGGTGAGCGATTCCAGTAAGACGACCCACATAGAACTTGCTAATGCTGATACCCTTCTCTCCGCAGTGTTTTACAATCTTTGATACTACAATCAGGGTCAGAGAGTTCCCTTTCCACCAATTCTTGCATGTGACTATACCAGAATGAATGGTGTTCAGCACCCGCTTTTGCTACAGAGGTACCACAAGCGATGAACACTGATGATACATGGGATGAAATGATAAATTGGGAAAGTTATTTATTTTTAAAGAAGGAAACGTTCCAGGCCTAAATTTAGGGTATCTTTCCTGCATTTACCAGTTATGAGGACTGAGGAAAACTGGAAAAAACCCTTCACGGAGGACGGTCCTGGCGGGATTCGAACCCCAGACCTCCCGTTTACGAGTCCGCACCTTAATGACTTCAGCCACCCGTGGCGGTTAATTATTTCAAATGCGATACAATCTGTCGTCACTAAGCAAGAAAAACATGAACGAAGTTTAAGAAAGTTTCCAGTAAGTTTTTCTAGCATATTTTTTAAAACTTGTTTAAAAGTGACATTTTTTTTTGAAATGACAGAAAATCTGGCAACTCTGCCAAAGCTCTTTCCTTCAGTCACGATCAGCATTCAACAATACGAGATGAAACAACGATGGGTAATAAATGCATATAAACACTTTATTTGAAAACAAAATTACCTAAAAGCATTTTTTTTTCTGGAGAATAGCATTTATTGCTCATTAATGCGTTCTAAAGAACATTCTGAGATCCTCAGAAGCCTTCTCATTACATACATAATGAGCGGTCCCTCTCTCTGTAGAACCTGTATTCCCCCCACCATTCCCCCCTTTTCATACCTAACCATTAGCTTTGCACAAAATAAATTTTCACTTCTACAGGCGCATGGAAAATTGCCGTTATAAAATTGCATTTAAGAATTACACTTTAATGGTATCCTTCCTCGCAAGCAATAAAATTACGAACTGCGTATGCAAGTCCCTTCGTTCTAGGCATTTTATCTTTATTATTCCTAATAACTTTGACCTAGATTCTTATCAGTTTTAAATTATAATTACATCAGCACTTTTACATGTGATAAGAAGATAAGACGCTAATATTAGTGTCGATTTTTAAAATCCTCGTTGTTTAGATATCGTCTGTAATAAATTAGAGGTAATGCTGTAAGTACAGCTAACGCAAAAATTCGTTAAAACATATTTCATTTATTGTGCTAAGAAGAAATTTACTTTTAAATGCAGCAGGGCGTTTGCAACTATCCATGTGCACAGATGGGCCTTGCAGCCGTACATACTTGTACCGTTTGTTTAATATACTGCTCGTAATTACAGAAGGTGCCAAAAATGTACACACATTTTCACAGTAGATATCTATTTAATATGTTTCAAAGTTGGACCGAAAAACAACTGTAAACAAATGTTTTTGAATGGTGTTTAACGCCAGTTTTTACTACTGAGGCACCACAAGTGGTGGACACTGATAATACATGATATGAAATGATAAATTAGGAGATAATTTTTTTTTAAGGAAGGAAACGTTCCAGGCCTATGTTTAGGGTACCTCCCCGGCATTTGCCTTTTATGAGTACTGAGGAAAACCTGGAAAAACCCTGTCAGGGAGGACGGTCCTGGAGGGATTCGAACCCCAGACCTCCCGCTCACGAGTCCGCGCCTTAACGACCTCGGCCACCCGTGGCGATGTAAACAGATGTGGCTCTCATACATTATGATAGGGTTGCCACGTGACAGGTAAATCAACAATGAACAAATGAAGCCAAAATTATTGTATAATGTTTTGTAAACAGATGTAACTCACATTACGTTATGCTAGCGTTGCTGCAACAAAATGGAGACAAGATTATCTTTTGAAACGCGGAAAGAAATTTTGAAGTGGTATTGGAAAACCGAGAATGTTGTTGAAGTTCAAAGGCAATGGAGACGTGTGTACAAAACAGAACCGCCTTTGGACTTATACCTATGGGGAACTCTTAAGGATGTTGTATACCGTAGAAAGCCAGCTACACTGACAGCACTTCGGAAAGAAATTGAAATGGCATGTGCTGCAATCGCTGAGGACACTTTCGCAAACGTTGCTCAATCAGTAGTTCAACGTATTCAGAAGTGTATCGACGCAGATGGTGGGCATTTTGAGCAACTGTTGTATCTGTAAAAGTCTAAGATGATTAGTGCTCATCATTTTATATTTGTATGAATTTCGTTTTGTTATGTTAACACAGTGTTTTCTTTGCTTGAGGTGTGTATTCATTTTTGGCACTCTATGTATATACAGAAAAAACAGTTATATTTGTTATAAGTAGCTATGTATATACATGGTGTTCGAAAATCGTCATTCATTTTATTAAGTTATACTCTCGTGTACTTTCATGCCACACATGCCATATTGGTTGCAATTTGCAGGGGTTTTAGGGTTGGACAAAATTGGGCGTTACTTCAGTGCGTTTCTTTCCTTTAATTTTCTCTCATATTTTTTTTTATTACCAATTAACTTATATTCAATTGATGCACAGTTATATACATTTTCAGTTTATCCTCTACTTATGTACCTATATTAAAACAATTATTTTTGTCTATTTGTGATTCCGAGCGGCTGAATTTACTGTCAGTTTACATGGATAAAGAAATATCTAAAAAGGTTCTTAGTACTCATATTTTGACCGCAGTTAAATTAACTGCTATTTTTTCAACATTTACGATACATATATAAATTTTACCCTACACATTCCTTCCGACTATTCTCTCTGCCTCCCCAACTCCGCTTAGTTCTCTGCAGTTACAAACCTCCTTTGTCGGAACTTCAAAAAGATTCATGATTTACGTATATATATATATATATATATATATATATATATATCAAGTGGAAGAAAATGAAATAGAATTAATCTGAGAAATGTTAACATATTTATTTCCTTTTATACTTTCATTCAAAGTTCAAAGCAATTGTGTTTTGTTTTCAAATACTTCCATTTAAAGTTGAAACTTTCATTGAAAACACGAAAGGATTTAAAAACCATGATCAAACATTAATTCCATTCCCTAAGACAAATGTTACGTACTCGCGACCATTTTCTGACATTCAGTGGTATACAAAATGGTCTGCGTGAACCTCCCATCCTTAACACTTACTGCACAGTAGCGTCATTCCAGGGAGTACAAGAGGAAAGCGCGGTTGCCAAACGTCTCTTCTTGCCGAGGTGTTTTCTACAAATGTTTAAAAGATAAATAAACTGTTTATAAAAGAGAAAAATTGTGGAATAAATGTATTGAACAAAAGTGCACTGATCTGAAAAGCATGTTTCAACATGTTTTATACATATTGGATGCTTAGAGCGTCAGAGCAAAAATTAATATTTTGTATTGAAGTCTTTACATCCGATACTCACTGCTATAGACAATGAAGATAAATGAAAAAATGTACGATGGCGCAATTGTTGCCTGTTTCCTTATATCCACTTTTGAAGCGATGAAGAAAACTATAAATATAACAACGTTTCTCTGTGATAGATAGGACAGTTTTTTAAAAATATAATTGCTTAGTAAATACAACTTTGTTTTTTTTTATCAAAATACATATTTATAATTTCTGTTTTGTTTGCATCGTTCAACGTCAAACGTATTAATTTGTGTATCAACTGTATCAAAATTTTAGTAAGGCTCACGTTAAAAAGTGTAGTCTTTTGCTTGAATAAAAATAAAAGTTCTATACTTTCTTTTATTCCTATCGATCTAAAATCGATTTTTTAAAACTATTTAGATGCTTAAAAATTCTGAAGCGCGGTATTCTGTCATACTTAAATATTAGTGAACTAGAGTACCTATGTACTTGATAAACAATATATAAAATATTACCAAATGGTGTGGTTGCTTCTAGCTAAGGCACTCAATACCACGCCTTTGTGCTTATCTTGTTAATGTATTTCTGTAACGCACTTTTTATTACACGCAATAAAATTTGCTATGCCACTTATCTCGATGGTAGGTATATAGGAAGATGCGACAGACAAATATAAAACAAATGCTCATCTGAGTTGAAAGAAAACGAGAAGAACGAGAATGAAAAGACATTCCGGTTCTTAGGCGTAGCGAATAAAAATAAAAAAAGTCTATCATTGTTGAATACTTAGATAAAGAATGGCATTCACGGAGGAAATTGATGTCGGACCAAAGATAAATGTTTGACCATCGATGTTTTTTTTTTATGCACGTTGTTTTCTTCATTTGTTTTAAGAGGAGGAGCTGAGGAGGCAATCATTTCCTCATTATCCTTATAATTTCAACATGGGAACCGGAGAGGCCTTCAGAAGACCGTGGATTCCGGCAACGGCTATCTTTTAGTGGACTTTAAAAGAGTAGATTAAGAAAGCGAAGACATAAAGTAAGTCAAAACGCCGTTGAGACCAAGAGATAATTAATATTTGAGTGGTGGTGAATCAATCTAAGACAGGGCTCCCGAAATGTGGTCATAAAAGTTCGGTTTAAAACACCAGGGTAATAAAGTTTAACACGTTTTCAGTTATAGTAATATTTTTTTTTCCTCTCTCTTACCGGAGTTGGAAAGCTATAGACAGCAGTTTTTATTTAGAACTATAAACTTTCGGCTACAGCATTACTTCGAAGACGAGAAGATGGGCTTTTAGTATCTCAGATATTTTCTTTTCATTGCTTAGCATTAAAGCAAATAAGGGTTTAACATTACGTACTTGGAGATGGGTGTAATCGTAAAGAACGGAATGCAATGTAATATCGTATTAAACATAGGCGGACTCTAGTTACTGCACCGTTGCTGCTTGATGCAGTTTTCTTCGTTTTATTTCTCTGTTCAAATTAATTTCGGTTTTCTGTACATATCTATCCATTCTGGTTTCTCTATTGTTCATTAATTGCACTAGGCAACTTAATAAATGTCCCCCTCTGCTTTTCAAGGCAAGTAAATAAATCTGTGTTTCAAACCGTATATCATGGAATGTTTAAAAGCTCCTATTATGTGAATCAAAACACACAATAAATCATACGAAAAGTATAACATACAGTTAATCCAGTAAGGAATAATTCAAATATTTTTTTTAAAAACAGTTTTTAATTTCTTAATTATAAATAAACTAAAAAGTATAAAATAATTCATCCTAGCCAAATGCAGATTTATAACCCCATACAAACTCGTAATCTCATAAGCTTTTTTAGAAACCTTTTTCCAAACGGAAAATGTGATGAGTATGCAATAGTTTGTCTGAACCTTTTGAGTGATTAATTTAAACCATAAATACCCTTAACAGTTATTAATTTTATGCGCTCCACGTTTTTCGTTTGGAAGACTTTTTCTAAAAAAGTTTATGAGATTATGAATTTGAATGGGGTTATAAATCTGCATTTGGTTAGGATGAATTGTTTTATACTTTTTAGTCCATTAATAATTAAGAAAATAAAAACGGGTTTTTTAAATTTTTATTTAAATTATTTTCTAATTTTTATGCAATCAGTATTAGACATCTCGATCAAATGACAAAAATTGAGCAACTTTTAAATTTAGTTCATTTTGTTTTCTCTTGATCACATCTAAAATAAAAGCTTGATTTATCTATTCTACTGATATATCGAAAAAGTTGATTAATTGTTGTTTTTTAATTAAAAACAAAATACAGAAACATAAAGTTAATTTTGAAAATGATTATTTCAGTATTAAATACATATGTACCAGATCCTCAATATAGAAGTCAAAAATCTTTTGATAATATAAGTAACTCATTATATTATATTATATTAAATATAATATTCATTCACTACTAATTTACACAGTTTAAATTATTAATACATTATTAATACACATGTTACACTTTAACATTAACGCAATTGAATTTATGTGAGAGAAATCAGATTTATTAAATGTTATTTGTAAGGATTTAATTGTGAGGATTTAAATTTGATGTTTTTATTTGAATAGTTGCCATGGCGATTGTATTGTTATCAAAATATTTAGCATGTCGTTGCGTGTCATTAGCGAGTCGAGAAGAACGTTTTTCCATCGTCTCAGTTGATCGCGCTTGAGCCATGCGTTTCTTGGAATTGGGCTCGTTCGACATCACGCTGTGTATTTGAATAGTTGCCATGGCGACTGTTCTGTTATTAAAATATAACAAAAAGAATTATAATCATTTAGATTCAAATAAAACGTTGATATTAGATATAAATCAAGTTACACTATAATTTACTTATTGTATTGATAAATATAATACAGTCATCATAGCAACTGTTCTTATTTATAAATAAAGATGATTAAGCATTTTTATATTTCTATGCGTTATTAACGAAACTACAGAAATGTGTTCTTACTATTCAATGTTACATTTTTTTAAAACTTTCGTGTTTAATATTTCCCTGCTTTATTTTCAAAACAGCGGAACCATATTTTTGAACCGTGGAACCATTAAACAATGATAATTACTATGTTATATTGTATTGTCATCAATTTCTGATCTATGTGCAACTTTTAAATTCTATATCTCATTTAGAAGTACATGAAATATTAATTACAAAATTCCACCTGAGGAGACAAGGAAGCGAGTTAATAAAAACCTTTGAAGAAAATACTATATTTATCCTATCTTTTCTTTGTTTTTATCTTTAATTTTTTGATTATTAATACCTTCTCTAACGATTACGTTATAAATTCGGTCGTCCCCAATAAGAGATGCTGGTTATCTAAGTTCAGTAAGCATTCTTAATGAGGTTCCTAGTATTCTTAAATCTATGTTTCAATTCTGGGCGCCGGATGTTCATGTTATAGGCAAGAATGTTTAACAGCGACACGATGTTCGAGTTTCATTGTTCACTTCAGGTACTTTAAAATATCTTATATTATTTAATGAAGTTTCTTGAAACTATCATAATGTGTACAAAAATAAATGTATGGTGCTAATTTATTGTAATTTTAAGTGATATATCAGTTTGATATAAATTAGTTTGTTAATTTTTAAATAATGCAACAAAGAGAGGAATATTTTCTTGTACCCTTTTGTCACAATCTATAATATAGCATTAAATTTTACATATGTTTATGTATTTATCCCCCATTAATAAATGTTATTATTATTAGCGTGTGTTTCTATTTGTAATAGGAAAAAATGCAATGGTTAAAAAAATGTACTGCTAATATTTTGCATAATTTCAAAAATGTATTATTTTTTTTGCTCTCTATTAAAACCGATCTTCATAATAATAGTTATATTCCATATAAATGCAGTGTTGTACTTAGCTACAGTTTCTGAGAGGCAGTCTATTAAACTTTTCCGTTTTTTCTACTTTACTTTCAAAAACTTTCTTTATAAAATATTTTTAAAGTAATTTGTACATCCTGTGCCATAATTTAGAACATTGAAACGTCTAATAAAGTTTACATAATAATTTTATATAATTATTTTATAGTGTAATATCGGATGTGAAGCGAAAATATTTCGAGTAGGTCTTGTTTCCTCACATTAATAATGCAGATTTAATTTTAAACCCCTAGAATTTTTAATCATTCAATCTTATATTGTTCATGTATACTTTTTAAATGTCTAATGATGGTTACGTATGAAGAACTTTTGGTTATTGATTTCAGAATATGAAATGATAATGCAGTATGTTCGGTTGAACCAGACGTGATCAGTAAGTGTACTAATATACGACAATTTCTTTTCTACAGAAATTCAGGTTTTGTTTTATTCTCTTTCCTTTTGTCTGGAGTCATTCTTGCCCAAAGAAGTCTGTTATATAATTTTCTGTGATTAGTGTTCTCTCAGACGTTGGAAAGAAATGATTATAAACCGACTTAACATGTCTGTGAATGTCGTCGTTCATGGTACAGTGAGAGAAAATTTGTATGAAAATTAGTTTAGCTTGGAACACTGCAGTGTGCACTTTGTTTCTTACTGTTGGCATTCAGCCTTTAAAATAGTGCGATCTTGTTAACTTTGCTGTAAAAATGAATAGTACAATTTAAAGTACTTGTTTACCTATCATTTTTATGTTATACACTAGTTTTCTGAAGTTTAATGAAAAATTAAAAATTGCAAAGGAAATTTTGGCAGCACTGAGTCCGGTCTTGTGAAGGAAGAGGCGTTCAAGAGAAGATTCCTGCAACTAAATGATACCAAGATCGAGGAAGAAATCTTTGCCTACCCAAATTTCTGTACCGCTTAAGCACAAAACAGTTCATGTGGTTCTCCAAGAAAACGTAAAAACTGCTTTGAAAGTCGGAACACTGTGTGCTATAGAAGAACTGAAAACTACATTACACTTCTTAATGAAGTTCTGCAGAAATTCCTATATTTGTGTTACATCATATAACTCAAGTTTCACTTTATTGATTCTAATCTTGATATCCATGCTTAATGTTGAAATTTGAAAATAGTGGCACAGCAGTGGAACGCAAACAAAAAGAAAAAAAAACCAATTAAAATGTTAGAGTAAATAGACAAAATGCTCGTGCATAGTAAACTTGTGAGAGGAAAATTCAATTTAGATGTCAAATGTTGGAGGAAAACCTAAAGGTACACGTGAATGATATTTGTCAATCTCAAGATAATCAGTGTCAACCTTTGCAGGAAATTATATGGTAGATTTTAATAGAGCTGTAATAAATGAACCCATAACATAAGTACATGTAACATCTCAAGGAGTTAAAATGTTATTTGCACACATATGTTCAGATGCTTAGTTGAATATCGCTTCATATATAATAAGGAAACTGGAGGAGAATACAAAAGTAAAGGCTTAAAATATTTTAAGTATTTAATACTAGGTACGAACAATTGGGAAATAATTGAAAATTAAGAAATTAAGAAGGTTAATAAATTTAAATAATTGGAATAGAGGCGAAGTCCATTTAAAAAAAGAGGAAAGAATAGTTGAAAGAAGGAGTAACTGACATAGTAAATTCGGTATTTAGTAACAAGAGTACTAAACATAACATTAAACCTACAGTGCCCATAAGAGAGCGTTAAAACGACCTCACATTTTCTCAGCAGTAATTAATACGACTGCAATACCACCAAGTGTCTGAATTTGTCAAGGAGAATTGTAGCATACCTAGAATACGGGATACCATTAAGAAAAATTGGTGTTGGACGAAATGTATTCAGAGGTTAAATTAGTGGATTGAGGTAGGACAAACACACAGACGTGAAGGATCTGAACCACTCCGAATGAAAAGACAATTATTTCCGCATGGTTTCTATAAACACGCACAATAGGTGGCAATTTTAATGACCAGCAGTATAATTAATTCGCAGTATATCCATACAATACGTTTAGTAAGATTGGACAGAAAAAAAAAAAACAACATTAAACGCAAAACATAGCAACAAATTATTAGCTAAGATATAGGAAATAAGCATTGGATAAGTTAGAGCGAAATTATAAATGTTACAAAGAGTTTAGTATTGTTTGGACATATGTAAATGCGTGTGTGGCTTCATAATGTCAGCTCTGGCCATGCGCTAAAGTTCCGCAAAGGGCGGCAGATGGTAGTAGCATAGTCCATTTGGAATACATACATAGAGAATTGGCAGGCTGAATGATGAAGGTGAAGATGAGCAGATGATAGACAAATTGCAGGGCAAACCGTACTACCATTTGAAAATCTGACCAGATACTACTTCTGCTACAAGTTCCACTTACGGCCACTGGAAGGCATACAGGCTTAACCACTCGACCACGCCCCGCAGATATATAGATAAATAGAATACCAAAGAAAACCATGGAATAAAATTTGAGAAGAAAATAAAGAGGAAAAATAAATGAAGAATGAAGAGATGATGTAGTAGTGACCAAAATTAACAAAAATGTGACAAAAAGCTGAATGAGATATTTATGGAGAATGCAGTGGTTTTAAATAAGCAAGGTGTATTAATTAAATTAAATAAATATGAGCTGCAGGCAATGTCCAG
This sequence comes from Metallyticus violacea, assembly GCA_030762175.1. NCBI lineage: Eukaryota > Metazoa > Arthropoda > Insecta > Mantodea > Metallyticidae > Metallyticus > Metallyticus violacea. Next base: position 5,074,737 of record CM060843.1, read on the forward strand.
ATTATGTAACATAACATAGTCTAACATAAAGGATAAGAGGTATATTCAACGTCTAGGTAATTTGGACATTTTAAATATAGAACTGCCACTTGTTCCATCGTTAGGCGTCCAACATAAGCAGATGTCCAGAATACAGGGAACCCAGCTAAAGAATTTACATTGTAAATTTTTGTTTATGATTAAAACGTGTTAAATGTATCTTTTTAGTGGTATTGACAAGAACATATTAAATACAACAGCAAATATACAGAGGGTGCCAAAAATTGTATACACACTTCAAACAAAGAAAAAAAACTTGTTAACATAACAAAACTGAATTCACACAAGCAGAAAATGATGAGCACTAATCATCTTTGACTTTTACAGTTACAACAGTTGCCCAAATGTCCACTGTCGGCGTCGATACACTTCTGAGTACTTTGAACTACTGATTGAGCAACGTTTGCGAAAGTCCTCACCGATTGCAGCACATGCCGTTTCAATTTCTTCCCGAAGTGCTGCCAGTGTAGCTGGTTTTCTACAGTATACAACATCCTTAAGAGTTCCCTATAGGTAGAAATCCAACGGAGTTAGATCCGGAGAACGCGGTGGAAACTCAGTCGGACCTCTTCGTCCTATCCATTGCCTTGGAAGATTGTCATCAAGGTGCGCACGTACATCTCGCTGGTAATGTGGTAGTGCACCATCCTGTTGGAAGTAAAATTTCTCATTTACATAGAGTGTATGAATAGCGGGTAAGATCGAATTGCTACTCGCGTCGGCGGCTGTGTTCTGTACAGACGTCTCCATTGCCTTTGAACTTCAACAACATTCTCGGATTTCCAACACCACTTCAAAATTGCTTTCCGCTGTTCTAACGATAATCTTGACTCCATTTTGTTGCAGCAACGCTAGCATAACATAATGTGGGTCACACACCTGTTTACAGAACATCATGCTACACATTACTGTTGTTTTTCGACCCAACTTTGAAATATATTAAATCGGTATCTACTCTGAAAACGTGTATACATTTTTGGCGCCATTGATATTTAATAATTACAAATTAAACTCTGTTCACACTTATAAAACTGAATTACGAGTTAACACTCCAACAAGGTGTCAAATGTGGTAGAGATGAATGATAAATACTAGCCGCACAGAAAGGGTGACAAATCAACAGGTTGCAAAGGAAATAATAAGACATGCGTTTAATCGCTAAAGCAATAAACAATAATAATTTTAAAACACGATATTTATTTCAAAATGTTTTATAAAACAATAAAATTATAGGTTTTGCGAACTATCATAAAGACAGTTGAAAAAAAAGGATGAAATGGGTGTAATGCTATTGCATTTACTTTAAATTGAAGACAAGTATGATAAATTATAAAATTAATGGTATTTTTTTTGTATAAAGCCTGTGTTGTACAAACGAAGAATAGCAAATCAAATGTGACGAGGAAAAATGCTAAAGCGTATTCAGATCGAGAGGCAACTATTTTAAATAGGTATTGTCTAGACCTGGAGCAAAGGTGCAGTTGTAGTATAACATGAATAAAGATTAAGATCTTAAAACATAACATTAAGTAAATAACCTGGTGCAGTACAGAGAGTGGAGTGGGGGCTCCTTGATCTTTCGTGATTGCGAAGTAAAAATTGAATAAACATGGCCATCAGGGAGCAAGGCCTACACTGTGGAACCTAAATGTTATAGTTTAAATAGAAAAACAGCTGCATCCTCTTGGTTCTTGGTGGTAGAGAAAGAGGGGCTTAGATCAGTTATTACATATCAGAGGTGTAGATTTTGAGTAAGATCCAGAAGAATAGATTATTGTTTAGTGAGGTTGGAGGCTATGACTTGTTGAGAATTTGCAGTTTGCATCAGAATAAGCAAGAAATGACAGTCTACGAACTCATTATGATCCTGTATAAGGAGTAGTAATAGCAAATAAAGATATGATGGAAAATGTACTAGAGATGCTAATAATATCAGACAGACGTATATGCCCAAGTAAGAAACATACAGAAATTTTATTACTAAAGTCAAGTTTCGTGATAACATAAATCAAGCAAGGTCAACGATCCCCATGGTCTCTTGTATTTTTTAGTACTAAACTGTATTTTTTTTTTTTTTTTTTTTATTTTTCAAGCTTTACAAGATTTAATTTCATTTTTTTTTGAGAAGTTTATGTTAACCTACACTTGCATATTTTTTGCAACACAGCATTTCGGACGCTGTTGCTTCTGCTGGTGTTTTATAAAAGGGATGCATATTTTCATTACAGATTAGTTAGTATTGATCAAACAGTTTCGACAAACGTTAATCTGAAAGCAAATACAGTTTAAGCTTTGGGTTATGTTGTATTGTAGTCTATTATCCACAACTATTCATTGAATAGTCACTATAGTAGGTGCTGTTCAGGTCTGACGGAGGATATCAGACAGGGAAGCTCAACGAGGGCCGTGTGTGTCCTACTGGAAGGGCTGAAGTGAGAGCTGCAAAAGGTGGCCAGGTTTATGAATCAGCAGTTAAGGATGAAATGGGGTACTTAAAGCTCCCAGCTTCGTTTTCGTTTGTCGGACGGTTACGACACAGAAGAAGTGGGTCCCCTTCAAGGAGCTTGAGCCCGTTGGAAGGGCTGGTGTCCCACCAGACGCTAGGGCACTTTTTTCCAATGAGTAAATTCCACTATTACTCGTCATTCAGTCAGCCAAAGTCACCTTGCCCTTACAATCCTGAAACGATGAACAAGGAAAAGAAAGGAAAAGGAATGAGGGATAGGGAAATTCGTGGAAAATAAATATGCATACTAGCACTCGCCTAAAGGATATGGGAAAATGACGAGAAACCCAAGGTGAAGATCCCTTGGCCTCCCGAATGTGAGTTCCAAGTCTTATCGTCCAAGACACACAACCACCCCACTCGATTCACTGTGTGGTTACCATACAGTTGACATTGTAGGTATGGTTATGGTTACATATGTAATTCATGCATGATGGAGTACCACCCCATTTTATAAACATCGTTATATATGAATAACTTAACGTACACTACAGAAGTAATTATAACCGGAGAGTCAAAACAGAAAGAAGCCACAGTACTTAAATAAGAAAGTAAATCTCTTGTCTTGTTTCTAAATATACAGGATGTCCACATGAAACCTCCCTGATTTGAAATTCTAATTTTAAGGAAACTATTAGTCCTAGAGATTTATGGTGTCATGTAAAGCAACTCAAAATATTTTTTGTTCAAAATGTATGTTGTTTTATTTGGTTTATTTATGGACGCTATTTAACATCTCAGGTCAACAGCGTCCCATTCAATTCAGGACGTGAAACGGCCGACAAATTTTGCTCAGAGGTATCTTATTTCAGGCCTGAGGTTCCTTTTCGTGCCGTAAATGTACGACACGGGACCTACGGCTTTACTTCCCTTCCGAAGGAAGCCATACTTAGGATTTTTACACCCGAAAAAATCCATCGATCCTGGCCGGGTTTGAACCCACGAACTTGGATTTAGAAGGCAAGTATGGTTATCACTTCACCACCAGAACCGTCTTTCACTTCTATGTGGGCTCAATTAGTAGCTCTCATAAAGTCCAGTTGATAATCAAACTCAATCCATGCCAGCACTAGCATGCTCGGAGTGATTGATTTGATAACTGCTACATTTTACTGGCTAGGATCAGCAAGATCGCTTACATGGATCCCCAAAGGAACAAATCCAGAGGCGTAATGAATGGAGATCGCGGTAGTCTAGCAGTGGGTTCATCGCTTTGGGAGCGGCCTATCCAAAAACGCGTCTACACTTCAGTGAGGTGGCACACCATCCTGCTGGAAGATCACACTTGGCTGCAAAGGGAGGAGCTGTGGGAAGAAAACTACTCAAGAATGGCAGATAAATGATATCATTAATTGTTTTCTCCATAAGAAAAATAGTCCAACAAAACACACCACATATTCAATTTTTTGCTCTCCTTGGCATGTTCCCGAACATGGGAACAGAAATTTACAAGACACAGCAAATCTCAAATCTCTAAAATTAACAGTTTCCTTAAAATTAGAAATTGAATCAGGGAGGTTTCATGTGGACATGCTGTATATTTGTTTTCGGGTTACGCTCACAAAAACCTTTTTGGTGTTTTGATTAACACTACGTGCTATGAACATGTGCGATATTTTTATTTAAATGGTTTGTATATTGCAAGAAATCCTTTCAGTGTTTCACAATGTAGTCAACTTTTTGGATTTGATGCAAATGTCATAGATGAGCAATGAGGTTATATATTTTTGAGCTTGTAATCACGTATGGTGTATTTAAAAAGACAAAAAGTATACACTGAAAAGACATTGTTTCGAAGGTAACTAATGCGATTTTTCGTTTCACCTACCGACGGGGTTGGTACATACAGAGTTGATCACTTGATCATTAAATTTACGAAGATATGTCACGTGAGACAAATGAAACATACACCGAGGCAGATCTCACATATTACCAGAGACAGTAATGGATAGAGCGGGCTATTTCACACAAGTTGTCGTAAAAATATTTTTAAGTATGAATTTGCTAATTTTATTTTAATTGACAGTAGAGAATTTTGGTTATTTAGTTTAATGTGCTTTCCCATTTTCAAGAGTTATATGGATTCGCACTATCTTTGCAGAATATCTGACTCAAATTAGGCGTTTTCTCAAACAAGGATCTTATTAAGGGAGCTTCTTACCAGCCTGCTAATGATAAAACTATCGTCGTGGCCTACCTAATCGCATCAGGATAATGACGAGGATTGTTGTAGACCTGCGGGGCGCAAACATTTGCCGGCGCGTGAGCGAGCAAGTGGCAACCAGTTTTTGTCCCATTTTGAGGAATGGCTTGCTATGAACGAGCAGGTGCTTTGCTTCACGACAGGATTGTCTCGTCTAATGTCGGTTTTCCGAGAGATTGCGTGATCTGCCCCGGGTCTTCACGCCGCCCTTCGTGCCATCGTTCCGTGTGCGTTCGCAGGATCAAACCTCGGGCCTTGCAGCGTCCTCTTCTTTCAGATTAACATAACACGTAGAATTATTAGGTAGAAAACTCAGAGGCAAGTTCAACATCTACTGGTTTCTTGAGCATTCGATCCTACGAAAAAATAAAGTTTAAATTGTGAAAAGGACATCATTAAGCTGATCAGATCTGCTACACCAAAAAATCGATTTATTTATTTATGTAGCTATTTCGTGGCATACATCAATTTTAGAATAGTATAGAATGACAAGAGTTAAAGCATGCGGCTTTCTCTTCCACTCAATTGGTTCTAAGCAATACTAACACAGACAAAATAATATTTAAACTATGACATCTACATTTTTGAGTTTATCACATATCTTTAATAAACACTAATCAACGTATAATGTAAAATTACTTATTTAACCTCTTCTTAAATGAAGTATGAAAATTATAGATATTAATATACATTCACAAACTAGAAATAATGATTAAATTTATATTACTCAACCCTGGATTCTATAATTTAAAATAATATAAAACTTCAGTTTATGCTTATATAAAGTAAACAAGTGCTAATTATAAGTTTCATTAAATAATATACAAACAGAAACACTTTCAGTAATAAACATAAGCATAAAATAATTAATAAATCCACATCACAGGAATGAAAAAGAGATAAATTAGTTAATACGGTTAAATAACAGATGATAACTTTATTAAATATGTATCAAATTGTTCAAGGTTAATTTTATACGATTAAATTGTCCGAAAATACTCACAGATCATATTTATAGGCTTTAAAATACTAGACTACCCCAAACAGTTGGTCACTCATTATTCTGTGTGTGTGTGTGTGTGTGTGTGTGTGTGAGAGAGAGAGAGACAGACAGACAGACAGACATATTGTAAATAAACACATATAAAAACTGTTAACTTTCCTCGGGATAATATTTCAATTTTTACTAACGGTGTTAATATCCATAATACAAAGATGTCATATGGCAAGATACCATAGTGAGATTTGATCCCTAATTGATGAAGATATAGATCATATAGATCATATTTACATCTCTTTAAAATACCATACTCCCCGAAACAGTGGATCACTCGTTGCAACATAATTGAGATTGAAAGAAACAAATTAATTTATTGTTTTAGAAGAAGATAACTAGTCAGTTATATAAAATGTTTTAATTAGACACTAAAGAACACCCAAAAAGTGTAAACTTTGTATATATATATATATATATATATATGTGTGTGTGTGTGTGGGTGTGTGTGTGTGTTTGTATGTAATGGGACATGTTGTAAATAAAATCACATAAAAACTGTTAACTTCCCTCTGAATAATATTTTAATTTTATCGAAGATGTCACATGGCAAGATATCGTGGTGAGATTTGATCCCTAATTGATGATGTGCAGAAAATTTTGAAAAATTAGTTTGGGTAGGTGGCATGCAGAATTTAATAAAGAAAATTAAGAGAATGCAAAATTCTGCGATCGTTTAGTTTTAACCAGAATGAAAGATGGAGAAACATGATCATATTTACAAATATACCTGTTCGTGCACTAATCTGTTGCTTTAAAGTAGTCAAAATGACATTATAGAAGTGTAGCATTAGCCATGTTTGTACTAGGATTAATGTTAATTTATCAAGAAGGAAATATTTCAATCGCTTCAATGAATGAGCCGTGCGGTTTTTTCAGATGCGAGTTACCTGTTTATTGCATTCTAGGTGACTATCCATGTAAAATCCGAGTTGTTCATGACCGGGTTTTATGGAATGAAGTATCTACAAGAATCGGTAGCAAGTTGTGATTGTTACATCTCGACATTGAATAGTCCACCTTGATGGATAACTTGAAGTTTATGTCATTTAAGTTAAAGTTATATTTCACTGACCATGTAGAAATGGCGTTCCAAATAATCTCACGCTATATGTCGAACTTATGGAGTTCTTTTAAGGCAAGAACACTTCATAGCCAAGGCAATAGATTGAGAATATAAATAGTGTATATTATCAGAGTAGGTATATTGTCGGCAGTGTGTTAGGTTGGAGAAAACGTCATTTTTACGCCTAAATAGAGAATAGTAGCGGTCCAAACCACACCCTTAAGGAGCCGCAGACTTAATGGTGTGCCACGAGAAATTTCGATTGTATTATTGGAAACTCACTGCCAACTTTCATGAAGATAGGATCCACCCAGTTCATGGCATTGTCAGAAAAATATAGTGCTAAATTTATTTACATGAAGGACACAAAAAACTTTAGTAAAAATGCATGTGTGTATATTTGGTTTATTTACGAACCCCCTTTAACATCTCAGGTCATCAATTTCCCATTCAATTCTGGACGTGAAACGGTCGATAAATTTTGCTCAGAGACCTCTTCTTTCAAGCTACAGATTCTTTACGTGCCATAAATCTACGACCCACGGCTTAACTTCCTTTGCTAAGGAAGCCATACTTAGATTCAGTTGTAATAGAATAATATTCACATGACCTTGTAAAACGTCAGGTATAATCTACAGAACAAAATGTAAACAAAGTTGTGTACCTTGAATTTTTCTAATATACTTTTGTATTTTTATGTTCCCAATTAAAGGTATTAAATATTTTAATGCCATATTAAATATTATTTTTATAAATTAATGACACTGTATGTAAGTAATTTTTAATAGATAGTATTAATATATCAGGTGTTCTTTTTGTTTTTCCTCGCATGCGTACCGAGAGCACACAGCACAACAGCCCACACCGAGCTCATATCGCGATCCACAATGTACTGAAGATGGCCTTATATTTTTCACAGAAGATGAAAATTGAATCCTTTTCTTGTCAGTGAGCTGTAAGATATAAACTTCAGTGATCTTTTATGGATGAAATTTTCGCGACGATTGTTCTAATCGAGAAGCGATATCATTCGGTTTTTTATCTGTTAACACATGAAGCCCGGTATTATTTTTTGTTCGACGCTGATTTTGTTGGTTAGAACTTAAGCAGAATATCTGTCAGTAAAACAAATTCTGCACAACACTTAAATGAAAATGAAGAAATTGTTCAATTTATTTAAGTTCCAATATATATATATTGGAATATATATATAGTTTTTATTTACTTTGTTATGGCAATATATGCAAATCTTAATATGAAATCTTTGGACCATGGCAAACAGGGAAATGAAACGGAGTAACACAATAATTCCTCACGTTTCGAACCTAGGCACGTGCTATCCGACCTAATACGCGTCTCTGATTGTTGGTGTGACCAGATATAACTGCCAGCTTCGGACGATGTAACACGTGCGAGGAAAAACAAAACGAAGATTATTACGTACTCTGTACTAGCTGGAGAGTTTAATTTTTATTGCAGAAAGTTTACTGATGCAAACACTATGGGCACGTTTAGAATTTATTAGTTTTAGAAGAAGAACCAAGCTAGAAAATTTCCAATTGTAACCCAGAATTTTCGAGTTTGTAATTGACTTATTTTGTAGCTCAAAAGTTTATTTTTCTATTGAAAGTATTGTTCTGAGTACTTATTGAGTGGAAGTAGCTATGCATATATGTAATATATTGTAACCTGGTATTAGAACTATGCATACATCCGATTTAAAATATGTTGAATTTAATTTTAGGAGTTCGTCATCAAAACATTTCAAATCTAATATATAATTGATATATGTAAAGATATTTTCTGTTTTTGGATAGCTATTGTATTATAGATAACTTTTAAATATTTACAAAGTTTAAAACAGATTTGTATATATATACCGAGGGTACTAAAAAATGTATACACACTTTCACAGTAGATATCTATTTAATACATTTCAAAGTTGGACCGAAAACAGCAGTAATGTGTAATATGATGTTCTGTAAACAGATTTGACTCACATTACGTTATGCTAGCGTTGCTACAACAAAATGGAACCAAGATTATCGTTTGAGCAGCGGAAAGCAATTTAGAAATGGTATTGGAAAACCGAGATTGTTGTTGAAGTTCAAAGGCAATAGAGACGTGTGTACAGAACAGAACCGCCAACGCGAGTAACAATTGCACGTATTCGAGACAAATTTGAGACTCGTGGGACCGTATGCGTAGTTCACAAGGACAGATCTGGCAGATCACCACATTGCCACCGAGATGTACGTGCGTACCTTGATGACAATCTTCCAAGGCACTGGATAGAACAATGGTCCGACTGAGTTTCCACATACATTTTTGACACCCTCTGTGTCAAAATTGTGCTTTTATTCTACTCTATTGACCGGGAACAAATTAATTTTTTTCTTATTTCTTTCTTCCGAACTTTTTTACCACAGAATAAAACTCCTACTATTGAATTTTCCGAGTACAACTGTCTCTGTTTTGGATCTTAAGGCGTTCTTGCCCTAAAGCAATATAATGTACAGTTTAATTATAGTATTTAAACTGTCTGGTTTAATTTAGTTTCTATAAATTACGGTGTACTGTAAGAAAATATTATTGTCATCTTGTTAGTTGTAGCGTGCAAAATTGTATTTGTATTTTCTTACAAACTTTCAAAAATATTTTAGCACATAAAGAGCACTAAGTGATGCAGTTCTTCACAAAAATGTGTATAAGAAGAAATAAGAATGCTAATAGAGCCAGGAAAAATGCTAATTATTGGTTACAAATTAATATGCTGTATTCTTAGAAAACATTTCATAATAAAATATTCCCATAATTTGACATTTGTAACAAGTTAGTATGCATTTTAAAAATACATACATACATACATACATACATACATACATACATACATACATACATACATACATACATACATACATACATACATACATACATACATACATACATACATACATACATACATACATACAAAAGTTAAGCACTTTAGGTAACAGGTTTTCAGATCTTCAGATTGTTCAACTTAGAATTTTAAGATCCTAACATTTCAATGCTCGTAGGCTTCATTTAATGAGGCACTATTTTTTCCCCAATAATTCTAATTCTTACTTAGGTTTTATTAGTGAAGTCTTTAGCGTACTGTATCTATGATGCCGTAATATGAGGGGAATAAAATATAAAAAGATATTTTTCTTAATTTACTAAACCAAATAAAATAAAATTATAAACATTTTTCTACATAATTTCCTGATTTACAAATCCATTATTAAAGGTAAAGTGGAGTTGGGTTTCCAGCCAGTTGAGCACAAATAAAGTTCAAACATATGGTAATCGCAAAGCTGTAAGTCTGGACTACAGGAAATTATTCCAAAGCTGTTTAATAGGCTTACTCGAGTTTATATCTTGTCAAGGTAGCCGTATGGGGGCAGGCGTTGTCTTAGAGGAGGAGAGCTTCTTAAGTGGACTGTTCAGTCTTTTTTCGCCGATTTGCACGTTTTAACTCAACTAGAAGATGGCATTAAAATCTGCGTTGAACATTTGATGTTCATGGAAATAATTGATGAACAAAACGCCTTCGGAGTTCCAGAAAAAAATGTTAAAGAGAATCTTCCCAGCTGACAACCGAGTTTTTGCTTTGACATGAGAAGACTCCCCGCCTTTCCTCTACTCCAAGCTTACTTGCTTCGATTGTGAGGTATACCCTTGTTTCATCGCAGGTTACAATTCGATGCAAAAACCATTCCTTGATCCCCCATTCAGTCAAAAGCCTCAATTTCCACAGTGCAACCACCTTGAGACTTTTCAGTAATCCAAATGTAAAATGACTGATTGCAGCCTCCAGTCTCACTCGATCAAGCCCCGAATGGTCCGTCGAAAAAAAACATTGGTTACTTTTATTTTCCACAGTTTCTCGTCCTTCTGTGAACATTTAAGTCACTCATATACATAGTCAGCGTCTTACCCCCAAAATGTGCCCTTAATATTTGCAATATTTCTGCTGGCTATACCTCTCCAGAGCCAACATTTAATAATAATGCGTCGCGCAATCGACAATTGTACCTCTTGCTCGGGCATGGTGCTACTGACAAATTAAGCTGCTATGCAAGGCGAACTTGTAAAAATTTAGAAGATATGAATAGATCTTAGAGTACCTCCTCCATTCTTACTTTATTAGATTTTTATTTCTCATTCTTTTCAGATCCTGTTTTCATTAGACATGACCTTAGGTCTACACGTTTTTGCTAAGATTAGAAAATAACTGCTTGTGTGAACATTTGCAATTCAAAATGTAATTTATGATGATCATGTACGATAGTAGACTGTTTCGGTCATTTCAAATATTATTCTATTTGAACTATTGAACTATTGAACTATTATTCACTAGCTATTGTTGGTTCAGTTTGCTGATCTGAATATAAATGGGCTTCTTTTTCATTCCCACCCTCCAATAAAGGTCTTGAAGCTTAATTACAAACATTTGAAAGTGTATTGTATACATTCTTCGTCCAAGAAATATACATTATGTTCATTTAACAGTTGATCCAATTTTCTGGTTTTTATGTGAGCCCGAGGGGACTATTTTAACTCTGTTTTTCGCATATAAAATGTGCTGTCATTATACCCATGAAATTACTGTAGCAATAGTGACGTTGAGGTAAAAACGAAGACCATGTTTAAACGTATAATTCCTTAAGCCTAAGCATCCATTTTTCTTCCTTAACTTTGGCTTGTAAAAGTCCCTGTGTTTCTTTAACAACGAAAAGTGGGGAATGAAGTGAAATGTTTGACGTGTGCATTCTTGTTAAAAGTAGTTTCAGCTGTAAATTTTGTGCCATTATGTCTGAATTATCTTGTACGTTGAGGTTTAGTGTCAAGTGAAATTATGTGCTTTAAAATAACATGTAAATTACTCCTACCTAAGTGAGTTTTGCCCTCAAATGTATTTAAATTTGAGTTTGGCCTGAGGCTTCTTTCCCATGATGAAAAATTCATAATGCCACTATTTACACCCAATTTCGTCCATAGGGGTTAATAGGCGTCTCTCACTATTCGAGAAGCGTGGTGAAGTCTGCCATTGAGCTACTTGATAGCATGTTACGAGTGCTTCTTATGAGGCTGGGTCTGTAAGGTTCCGGCCTCGCCGATAAGAATTATCTCCTTCACAAAAGACTTATCTGGTGTCATACCTTATCTGTTAAGTAAATAATTGCAGCTGTAACTTCCGCTTCGCTGTGTTCAGTTGTTCAGATACAGTTGCATAAAGAAGGGTATGTGTAGAAGATTGTGACATGTTCAAAAAGGAGTTTCGAGCTGTTATTAAGTTCTTCACAAAAGAAGGACTTACTCCAAATGAAATTAAACAGCGATTGGACGGTGTATATGGGGAAGCATCCCCCCCATATTCTACCGTAAAAGAATGGGCCAAATTTTTTCGAATGGGTCGAGGACAAAGAGCGTGCACGCTGGCCCTTGGAGGTGCTCACTCCTGAAAGCATCGTTCTTGTGGAAAGAGAAATTATAGAAGACTGGCGGCTCAAAATTAAAGAAATAGCAGCACGGTTAGGCCTTTCTAAAACAACAGACCTTTGAATTATTCCTGAATATTTAAACACGAATAAAGTTAGTGCAAGATGGGTGCCTAGACTTCTTTCCTCAGTTCAAAAACAGCAACGAGTCATCTGTTGTCAGTCATTTTTGGAGCTCTGCCGTGGCAACCAGAGAGAAGTTGTGAAAACATTGTTACAGAAGATGAAACTATGATTCTCTATGATCCCTTGTCCAAAAGAGAATCAAGGAGTGGCGTAAACCTGGCGAAACACCGTCTCTAAAGGCCAAGGTCACTCATTCAACCAAGAGGATTCATGGCCAAAATCTTTCGGGACTGTGAAGGAATACTCTTCATTGACTTAAAGGAGAGGAACACCACAGTAAATCGGGAGAACTATGCTAGCCTATTGCATAGACTACGTGCTTCTATCAAAGAGAAAAGGCGAGGCAAGCTGAGTGGTGGTGTGCGCCTTCTTCACGACAACGCGTCTGTACACACAGCTCTTGTTACAAAGGAAGCTGTGAAGAAGTGTGGCTTCAAGGAGATGCTGTGGATGCTGTTTATACCCATTTTGCAGAGAAGATTTCTGACTATTGGGAGGGGGGTTGAAATGTTAATTCAGAGATGTGAGAAGTGTATTGTAATAAATGGTAACTATATTGAAAAGTGAAATATAGTTTTTGTCTTATCATACCTAGAAAAATGTTAGGCTGGAAACTTATGGACCTACTCTCGTATGTATTCCTTGAGACATTTCAAATATCAAAATGAAAAATAGGACGTTATGATATATTTTTTTAGAACAAAAAAAATAATTCAATTGAAGATATTTGGGAAAAAATGTGTTAACAGAGGACTGTTTTAACAATACCTGGACAGCTATTTTTGAAGTGTGTTTTTTTTTGTTTGTTTGTTTCACACCAGCCCATTTTCTGGTAATGATATAATGAAAACAAGTTTCTTTCTTTATAGTCCAATTTATCTTATCTTATAAACTAAACTAAAAGTTTATTATTAAATACAAGTGGGAAGTTGTTCGCTGGCAGAGAGCGGCTGCATACTGGAAGACGTTAGTCATTAAGGGCATATAATGCATGAACAAGTAGTAGCTGTATTTAGTTTGAGAGAGTCTGTCAGCAAGGGGTTTTGATACTCGTGCTAGTTGTACTTTAGTCATACAGCTACATAAACAAAGTCTAGCAGAACGAGTTTTCATGTACGATGGATCTTGTCAAAAAGTTACGAGAGACAGATTCTCTGAGTGGGAAGAAATCGTCGTGCTAAATAGGTATCAATTTCAACATGTATAATGCAGGTTAGCACTCATTATAATTAGTTTTAAATACGCCATTATGTTATGCTGTCAGTAAAAATATAAATATTAAAGTCAAAATACTAACTGTACCAGCGGCTGCTTAGTCCCGTTTTTACGGTTGCGGCGGCTGAACTTCCCCAGTAAGCAGCTGCACTCAGCCGACCCGTAACTCAAATAACTTCACTGTAAACAAATCCATAAAAGTAGCAAGGGGATTCTTGACAATTTATATTATTTATTTGTTTGAATATTTCTGTTATGTAGAATGGGACATAATTATTCATAAAAATTACTTGTACTTTTATAGTACTCCATAATCCATGCAATAATTTTGGTTGCTGAAAAAATTAAAAATATATTTGCTGTATACTAAAAAATATTCACCCATTTAAAACAGCTTTATTTGTAATAAGTTAAATCGACAAACTACACAGAATATAGGACGAACATTCCTTGTATGGGATTATTCTATCTTATCACACAACAAAAAATAAACGTTTTAAATAGTTTTTGAGAAAATTCTGTTAATTGATTATTTTTTTAAACGTGTTGTGCACGTACTTAAAAATATATTGGTACTTTATGTAAACATTGCAAGACACCTGTTTACATTCAGGTTGAACTGACTTTTGATAAGGTCTGTTAAAGTCACAACTTTATATTGCAGATCCAAGAAATCAAACACGTTATGTGTGTTTTTAATCGCTATCTTCAAATGTTTTGCTGTATGTGTTTATAAATTTCAACTGTTTATAAATATTTGAAAGAGAAACAAAAGACTCAAGACACTGTTTAATACTGTCTAATATCTTGAAAGGTCTCGTTTTTTAGTAACGGGGCTTCAGCGGCACGAATCTGTCAAGAAGGATTCCCAACAATAGACCACCATATCCGAGGATGTTAACCGAGAGGAATAATTAAGGCGGTAACGTTTAAGGCGCACATGTGAGATCCGGGGTTAGTTCCCGTTGGACCGGCCATACTACTTTGGGTTTCCTCCCTTATCACTTAGGCTAGGATGGATATTTACATTCCGCAATTTTCTGCTCTCATATTTTACATCATTTCATTCCGTTGGTTTTGTTGTGGCGTCAGAAGCGCGAGGTGGGCTAGCGCGGTGTGACGGTGGCTTGCACCCGGTACAGTTTTCTTCCCAAGGCGCTCTGAGAGGCTCGCACAACTCAGCCCCGGCGTCGAGGTGTTCTATACGGAAACATGTTAGGAACCCCCTCTGCATCCGAGCAGTCACCGCTCGTAGATGTAGGCCGCTAGGTGTCTTTCACCTTATCCTTTCCTTCCGGAGGCGCCTTCCATTGGGGTCAGCCACGAGCAAGGCTCAAGTACCGAAAACATCTTGCACCGACAGACCATCTATCCACTTTGGGACGTTTATTAACCTCAGTCAGTTTTTACGTAAGTAAATGTGAAAAGTTTAATTTATAATCATATTTCAACCTGTTAATTTTACATTTTTGGTTAAATTTTTATTATGAAAATTCCTTAATATTTATGGTTGTTATGGTAGCTGTAGAAGTCAAGGAATTAATAAAAAGCAGGTAGTTAAAATTGAGCTTCGCAAGATTGTGCAAAATAAAACAGCGATTATCTCAGAAAGAAAAGCGAACAAAAATCCTAAAACATAATCGTTTTGGTGTTAATAGATATATTTCCTATATTTTTTTTTATCATTTTATTTTTAAATTTAATTTTTATATCAGACACAATATTTAACAATTTATTGACAGTTAAGTAGGGAAAAGCTTACCTTTATCGTTGCTTTTGATAAACAACTTCAGAGAGATATCAATGAAAGCAGTAGAAAAACAAAATGTACACATAAGATTGTTTTGAATTTAACAATTATTTTAAATTACTGTATTAGCCTTGTACAAGGTACTACCTACATCAGCTGTTCGACATTAGCAATGTGCATATAGAGGCCGCGAACTACAGTAAAACAATTAACGGAGTAGACAGACCATTGTGAGAAAAGCTGCTCGCTGCAATTTACATTTGCATTTAGAGGAAAGTAGCAGTAAGAATTTAGAAAAAGCAAACTGCTGGTTATTTTAATATAGAATATAGAGTTGAGATAATTAAATGTAATTACTACTACTACTACTACTACTACTACTACTGCAACGGAGATGTTCACTGCTCTTTCGTATAAAAATGAGGGCACTAACTTTGAGACAAATATAAATAATACGCCTTGATATGAGGTTGATTCGTTTATTTATAGAAGCTCTTTAACAGCTCAGGTCATCAGCGTCCCCATTTAATTCAGGGCGTGAAACGGGCGATAAATTTTCCTCAGAGGCCTCTCTTTTCAGACTTGAGGTTCTTTTTCGTGCCGTAAATGTACGACACAGAACCCACGACTTTACTTCCGTTACGAAGGAAGCCATACTTAGGATTTTTACGCCTGAAAAATTCAACCGATCCTGGCCGGGTTTGAACCCGCAATCTTGGGTTTAGAAGGCAAGTATGGTAACCACTACACCAGCAGCACCGACCCTTGACATGAGGTAAATGCTCTATCTGCTGTTCCAGGTGTGGCCAACCAGGTTACAATAATGGGGACATCTGTCCAGAGAGTCGCGTGCCAAGGAGCAGAGAGTATAGAAAGAGGTAACGGCCTCCCAGTTTGCGAATGGACTAAGGTCGTCGCCGTCTCATGTTCAACGATCCGTGAAATGTAACAGAACGTGCCTTCCCGAATAAACGTTCTACAGGTGAGGGCATAAAATGTAGGCAGAACTAGTTTCGTCCGAAAAATAGTTATTTATTTTCGTGAAACGGCTCCCAAGATATTGCCGCAACATGGAAGGAGGTAATCTGATGTGTGCTTATTAATTGCGTGGGGCAGCTGTAAGAGAACTTCGTGTGCAGTGGCGGCATGTTTGTTTATACGTGAGAAAAATTCTTCTTTCGTCTTTGCATAAGTCCTGTACAGAAATGGTCAATAGTCAATTCCATTTCCATTCAAAACTGGTTGGGCGACTTTTATGAAACTTAGCAGCCGGTTAGAGGGACTTCAGAGCAGCCAACTTTCTACCAGGCTACTCAATCGACAAAGAAAAACACGGAATGGTTTGTACAGCTCGAAAGTGCCTTATTCTTTAGGTCTGTTGGAAATATTTTTTTGAAAATACGAACTTAGCTCTCGAGAGGCAGATTAGACCTCTCAGGGCTTGTGGTTTTCTTTTGAAGAAAGCAGCAAATCACATCAAACACATTTTTTGAAAAGCGGAATGAAATTTTAAATATAAAATGACTGATCGTGAAGCGAAAATCGTTGATTATCCTGCATTTACCACAGCTTTCATTCCGAAATACATACATTAAATACCTGAACCTCTGATTTTTTGTGTGATATTTTTTTCTAAATATTTATATGTAATCTAAGAAGCCTTTATATCGGTCAAATTTATAAGCTGTACACTTCCATAGACAACGAGTATGAATAATTAATGGCAATTATCACATTATGCCATTCATTTATTTGGAACCGGCTACACAAGACAGATTTACATGGTGCAAAAACACCCGTTCGGACCGCGCGATATCGGCTTGTACTTTTTTGATTTACTATTAGCTAAGATTCAAATTTCAGATTCTCTGGTTTTGAATTTTTAACTTATTATTTGAATTCTATTTCTTGAGAAACATTCCATATAATTCTCAACGACACAGCAAGTGGACTTGTTTTCTATAAAATTGCTAAATATAAGTTTTTTTAATAGTGTTTAACGCCCGTTTTTACTACTGAGGCACTATATGCGGTGGACACTGATGATACACGAGTTGAAATAATATATTGAGACAGGATTTTTTAAGGAAGGAAACGTTCCAGGCCTAAGTTTAGAGTACCTACCCGGCATTTGCCATTTATGAGGATTGAGGAAAACCTGAAAAAGTCTGAGTCAGGGAGGACGGTCCTGGAGGGTTTCGCACCCCAGGCCTCCCGCTCACGAGTCCGCACCTTAACGACCTTGCCACCATGGGGGTGCTAAATATAAGTTATCACGGTTTATTACAGCATAGCCTTCACTGACTGTTCAGTTCATTCCGGTTTTACGTGACAATTGCTACCTTTAGCGAGCTTTGTTATGAAGTGCGCGCGGTTAATATAAACATGGGCTGACCAGCGACTCCTTAAACGCTTTCTTTCATTTTTGTTGGTTAACTTAGGACACTAGTATTTATTCTTATATATATATATATATATATATATATATATATATATTAGTCATACACATATATACAAAGTACTGATCATATGTTTTGGGTAAATTCTGAACGTACAAACATGTTTCATATGTGAACACTATAGACTCCTACATTGCACGGAACACTTTCTTACGTCCAGCTGGGTATCAACCCGGGACCCTAAGTACAGTAAGCAGGTGCTCTACCGAATGACCGATTGTTGAGATATTAGTCATTAGGTGCTATGTCGTACCAAGATGAATAATTGACCAAAAGTAGTTTGCAGACTTGCTTAATGCTTTAATTAAGAAAATAAAAGTTTTTAGCCGAGAGAGATTGGTCAGGTCCCGAGTTTGATTCCCAGTACGAATGAACCGGAGTAATTTCTTTTCTTGGGCAACTGGAAGTCTGTTAGGCAACTACGATTTACATCAAGTAAACTACATTCAACTTCAGAAATATCGCGGTGCGAGGCAATAAGTAACGATTTAAGTATTGTAGTCAAAAATAATACAAATAAAAATACAGCGAGGTTAATGAAGTTACGAGCGGGAATAGCGCTGCTGCAAGGAGATGCCAGTCTTCAAGGTCATATAATGCTTGTGCAGATAGCAGCTTTTAGTTAAGTTTGTGTGAGGCATTGTCATTGAGTTATTGTGCGTTAGTATTTTACTCGATCCTTTTGTTGCTTGTTAATTGTGCGCTAATTATTCATTGCACTACATAAACATCGTCTTTCAGAACGGCATTTTATGCTGTGTAAATGGTTTTATTACCGCAGATAAGCGGTAATAAGATATCCTGGCAATTGTGTTCCACGTAGAAAAAATGTTCAACTTTTTTAAAATTCACGAGAGACCGGAGCACTCAATGATAAGAAACGCGTTCCGAATCGTCAAGTTCTTATGCAAGAAAAGTTAGGTGAAATACAGGAACTTCTTACTCAAATGTCAGCAATGTATTGCCGCTGAGGGGCACCATTTTCAAAATCTATTATGGGCTAGTTATAAACTTTAAATTCAGTACCGTGTCATGCTATCTCTATCTCCCTTTTTTTTATATTGGCCCTAAGCACAAGCAGATGCGCTCTGGCGGCCCATAACTCAAATGATCTCACTGTAATTATCAAGTCAGTCAGTGTTTATCGATCTTCTACATTGATGCTATTTCCACAATGTTTATAATTTTATGTTTATTATAATTTATGATAATCCTTGAAAGTTGTTTTACTCCTTGAATCTTGCTAATGTTTCAAATAATAATAAAAACAATATTTTTACACGATGAACCTCTCTGTTTGAATATATATAAACATATATTTGTGTGTTATAACTTACATCTAATAAATGATGGTACAGTACATAACGAACATAAAATTACATTTTTTCTATTTAATTTGTTACTTTAAGTACAGTTTAATATCCGTAAATGTTTACGTTCAGGGCGGACTTCGGTGATTTCCTATTATCTTGTTTTGTTTTTGTAATTTTGAGTCAGAAAGGATATGAAATTGCTCCAACGCTAGTTACGCCACTGGCTGATGTACTTCTCGAACGGCCTTCACCGCATGTACTGGTCCAGACCTCTTTTTATCTTATTTTATTTTTTTCTCTTCAACCACATCGACCCATCTATTCGCTTAACTTTACAACGCCTGTGTAAAACAAACAAAATGACGTTTTTGTAAGTTTACCAAAGAACAAGTGCTACTACCATATACCAGCAAATTGCAGACGAAATGGTATCTGCTCTATCCATTAGTAATGTCATTGCTAGCTTTTAACGCTGTTCTAGAAAATTGAAATAAAATATCCTATCAGTTTTCAATTTTACTTAATTTCAATTGCATTCAAGAAGGTTAATATTTTATTCTGTGCATTCTGTAACTCTTATAATGCCCGCACTCTGTCGCATTGAAGATGCACGAGATAAAATGATACACTGAGGAAGAAAGCGATAGGACATTTCCTCGGCATTTGTCATTGTTGCAGACTGAAGAAAATTTGCAATAAGCCATAGTCAGTCCTTGAGGGTTTCGACTTCCTGTTCACGAGTCCATGGCTTAACTCGGTCACTCTTCAGTTATATCGTTTGAAGATACATATAAAAAAATTAATAAACTAACGATTTGAGCTACCAGTTTTCTTAACTTTGATTGGTGTTTATTCTCTTTTTGTGATCTAACTATTATTTGTAAATTTAATTTTATATTTTTGTATCCTTTCCCGAAAATTCTCTTAATTTTATTTTAATTTTAATTTTATTAATTCAATTAATAAATTTTAATTTAATTTATGTCTTTTATTTCAGCAATTTCAGACTGCTATTTCTAAAATTTGTTCTCCTTAGAGATTTCAAGTCAGTTTTTCTTTTGAAATCAACATATAAAAATATTGGCTATTTTCAGAATAATTTAATATTATTCCATTAAGTAAGGCAACCATTTAACAAAGATCCAGTAGATCTGAAAAACTAAAGCCTGCCGAACTGGTGGTTGTCGTTTATTCAGCAATGCCTGAGTCGGTCCTTGTGGTGTAGTGATAACCATACTTGTTTCCTAAACCCAAGATCGCGGGTTCGATCATGGCCAGGACCGATGGGTTTTTTCGGGCGTAAAAATTCAAAGTATGGCTTCATTCGGAAGGGAAGTAAAGACCTGGGTCCCGTGTCGTACATTTACGGCACGATAAACAACCTCAAGCCTGAAAGAAGAGACGTCTCAGCAAAATTTGTCGGCTGTTTCACGCCCTGGATTGAATGGGACGCTGTTGACCTGAGATGTTAATAAGGGTCCGTAAATAAAACAAATCAAAAATCACTATTACGGAAGATTTTAGTCTGCTTGATCTTCAGACGTAATTCCCTAAGATTATTATTTGTGGGAAAGTTTAAATGCACAGTCCATAACTCATACAGAGGAAGCTCTGCATACAAGAAGAAACAGCGAAAATAACGGAGCAGAAATGCAAGGTGTGAATAAATTTGGTGTAAACGCGCTAACATAACTTGTGGTGTTGTTTCCAATGTCTTCTTTGAAAATATAACTATTTGTGTGTTTTTTTCATTTATCTACTTACTAGTTATATTAGCAGACGATTATTATAATATGGTTTATTTATTTCAGTTGTTACACTGTGAATGAGTAAATAAGTTGTTTTAATATAGGAGTCTAGGATGGTTTTAATAAATGACTGGGCAACGACGTCATTTATGTCGAGAGAAGTGTTAATAGCTAGAAAGGGGGGAACACAATCTGAGCCGCTAAGGCTCTGCATTATGGAAGAGGCATTAAACTCAGAAAGGTGAAGCGATATCAAGAATTTACAGTCCAGAAGAACAACATTCAGATAAACCAAGGATTACAACTGCTGCACACAACAAAGTTTTGTGCTTAAGGACCCAGAGAAAAAGGAATCCAATGCTGTTATGTTAAATGCCTTACAAAATGTTTAGCTGTTTCGACTCAAAATTTTAGAAATAGATAAATTCGAAACCGATGGCACCGTGTAAGCAAGGTGCTCTCACAGCAACAAGCCCTACATCAAACAGCAACAATTTACACGGTAATCACAAAGTCAATCAGTATGCAGGAGTTAGTAAATCGAGTATTTAGCATATTCTTAAGAGAGCGCATTGGAAAGTTTACCTAACCATGATCCAAATAAGAATGCAGTACTGTGAGTGATATGAGGAGCTTCTGGGTAAAACTGTATATAAACTAAGTGGTAAAGTAAGTCGTCATTTTTCTTACTATTGGAATCCAAGAAATCCTCGCATCCTCATGGACAAAATCAATTTACCAGGGCTCAATGTCTGCTGTGGGCTCTCATCTAGATGTTACTTGGATCATTTTGCCCAGTGCAAGTGCCTTTAATGCTCCGAGCGTTCGTTTTATTGGTGATTTGTGCACTTTGTGATCGAGAATTTCTACTTGCAGCAAGATGGCGCATCACCACACTACCACAGATACTTGAGAGCTTCTTGATGGCATTCTGACAGGGAGTTGGATGGCAGGAAGA
Source organism: Metallyticus violacea (assembly GCA_030762175.1). Lineage (NCBI taxonomy): Eukaryota > Metazoa > Arthropoda > Insecta > Mantodea > Metallyticidae > Metallyticus > Metallyticus violacea. The sequence goes on from CM060843.1 coordinate 5,096,699, forward strand.
AATTATTTTGAATTCCGTATACATTGGTCTGACTTAACATCCGTGGACTTTGACCGGTAGAGAATGTTGTATAGCATTAGGGAACCAATACACTGGCTGCACAGCAAAAAGAAATTGAAATGAATGTCGTGCAGAGGAATCTCCATTGACACTATAGACAATGAAATGTCTGTAAACTAATGCTAACGGGTTGAGCAACTTATGTGATTGCAGAAGACAAGCATGACTTAAAGCTTCCCTTTGATGTTTTCATATATCTGGCAACAAAGCTTTAAAGAAGATATTTTTCATGTTAAAACACATTTTGGGCTCTTCCATGTGTTTAGTATATTGCTCATTTTTGTAAAATAAGTACACAGTTCATGAACAGAGTAAACTATAAATAGCAAGTGGGTTTCTTTATGAAAGCCAACAACTGCGCATTCAAATCACGAACTCAACTTGTTTGATTTGTAGACCTTCCAGAGCAGGTGGATGTCTAAAGGTGTTCGTGTTGACACGGCCTGCCGCGTTGAAAGTCAAAACCAGGTACTTCTAAAATGAGGCATAATTATTTGATTAGCAAATTATGTCGGTTTCCGTGTGGACAACTAATGTTGGGCAGTTCCCTGCCGCTCTGAATTATCATATTTAAATAAGGGGCTCTTACAAAGAGGACAGACAGATGTGCAGAGAAGGGAGTGATGTTAGTAACAGCGATAACATTCTTCAGATACGAACTGATTCTTGTGTTTGTTCTTGAAGGTTTTTGCATAAATTGAAATATGGACGTGGTAGCTACAGAGAGCCGGTTTGGCGCCCTAGGAGGCAAGAGGAGTGGAAAAGATCGGTTGTAACATTTAATTCAAGAATTATATTAGAAGTCTTGCCTCAGAGACAGTAGCTTTCATTTAAAATAACAATTTTACTTCATTCCTGTTCATCGCACGATAAAAAACTTAGCTGCCTCAAGAAAATACAAAAAGAAAGGCATTAGGGATTTTATATATAAAAACTTCTCTGTTTTGTGTATCAGGTATTAAGCGTGCCTATTCTATAATAATCTCCTTTACAGAAGATTCTGAAATTGTCATCTCCTGGTGTAAAAAGCGATCGTATGGAGATTATGACTGATAGAATTTAAATCGATCAACGTAATGTTTCTGGTTTCTATCAATGTTTTCTTTTATATTCGGAAACTTCCACTTGTGCCAATTTTGGGAGTAATTTTTTTTTGTTGCTAAATGTTCACGTCACTGATGTAGTTTTTTCTATTTTAAAATTGATCGTGTTTTACTATTGTACTGAGCTAGTGAATTAAAATTTATGCACAATATCATTCTCGAAGAAACCCGTGAACCAAGAAAGTTTTAAATAAATTGCGCACGTACATGATGAGCTAATTTGTATTTAAAAGAAAGTTTACACTAAAATATGTTACTTTAGAGCAGTGTCCGCCAACTCGCGAAAGAGTAACTTAATGACATGATTTCACTTGCCGACAGTGCTTGCAGGACAACTGCGCAGCCCACAGTAGCAAGCTTAGAGTTCCCATTACCCAGTCTTAGGGCTTACCCAGGCTTATTGCATCAATGGTTCGTAATCCTATTGACTTCTATTTGTTCACGTACTTTCCACTGCAGTGTCATTATGGTTATTGTATAACAGTACATGTACTTTTAGTGCGAGAACATCAGCACCTGTTTTTTTAGATGAATATTCTCATATATTGAATACGGTATAAATGTACTATTTTCTGGGTAGGTATGTGCCAGTTATGCAATTATATTTCTCTATATTTCAAAAGTTTGTACTCAACCTTGGGATTTATGAATTTCTTCCAGTGTCACAAATAATGACCAGTAATTTAGCAATGACTCGTGGATTAATATCTGATAAAAACAATATACAGCTATACAAGCTTACTTAAGTAATTAAATTTGTTAATACTTTGACTAATATGTACGATATATTCCTTTATTTATTTACGTATTAAAGTTTATATAATAAGATAAGCTGTAATTAATGAAATAATATTTTTCTTGTTTTGTTTTCATTTGTGAATAACAAAGGATATTTTGTACTAATTCGCAAAGCACACTATTATACATAAAATATTAATGAAACGCAATAGTGTAACATAACCATATGCAGGTAGAAGTAAGTAATGACTATGCAATGTGTAGTAGTGATTACAGTTTTACAAAAATTAAATTTATGTAATAATTAATTAATATTTACTACTTTAAACGAATAATTTTGTAACACAGCATGCAGCATTAGAACACATTTATTTCGCAATCTAATCAAAGCATTTCAAATTTGTCATTTGTAATATTAAATAAAAATGTAATTAATTACAAACAAACAATCTATGTTAAATAAAACAATATACCTCTGCGATATACGAGGGTAAATCCATAAATTTCCGGCCTAACCCCTTTCTAGGCATGATAAGGACAAAAATATATTTCACTTTTCAATATTGTGACCCTTTATTGCAATACACTTCTCACATCTTTGAATTAACACTTCAATCCCCCACCCAAAAATAGTCGGAAGTTTTGTTTGCAAAATAATAATTTCTTCGTTACACTAAAAGTTCCTCCTTTTTGAGTTTTGAGAAGAAAAAGTAGTCACTGGGAGCTAGATCTGGGCTGTAGGGTGGACGGCCGATCTCCTTGAAGCCATATTTCTTCACAGTTTCCTTTGCAACAAGAGCTGTGTGCACAGGCGCGTTGTCATAAGAATCCGCACACCCCCACTGAGCTTTCCTCCCCTTTTCTTTTTGAAAGAAGCATGTAGTCTGTGCAGTAGGCCAGCATAGTACTCCCCATTTACTGTGGTGTTCCTCTCAGTTTTTTCTTTGCTTGAAGTGTGTATACATTTTTGGCACCCTCTGCATACAGGGTTGCTTATAATATATTTACGATTACATGTATGTAGTGAAGTTTCGGTGTTATGGTAAACGAAAACTGCAAACCATTGACGTCCTTTGCTAAAACAAAATTTTGTAAAATATTTTAACTTTTATTTTAAACATGCTACAAATAATATAAATTGAACCTCTCTTGAATGCCAGCTGTTGGTACTAACTCTCCGGCAGAAAATTGAGCTTCTTCAGCCAACCCCTAACAATACTTCCTCTTTGGAAACTTTTAAATAAACATCTCGATTAAAGCGATATATCGATTTGAAGCTACTCTGCTCCTTGTTCCTCTTTTCTACTTCGTAATTAAGGCCAGTCTTCATTTGTCATTAGAAAGAGCCAGGGAGGAAATATATGTCCTCAATGTGTTTGAAACTAATTAATCATAGCGGCTCCTGAAAATTAGAGTCATGCAACCCAAATATCCGAGCACCTCTGGCAACAAAACCGTTGAGCAAACTCCGGATGTCCCTCCACCTCTATTCATGTCTTTCTTCCTTTTCTTTTTCTTTCTTTTTTGTCGCTAGTTCCGTGCGAACTGTTTGTTGCTGCAAGACATAGCTATATTTTTTTTTTCACTCCGGGTGTATAACTGAAAAAAGTGGGAAAGAATTAGAATTTATATAACCAGCTTTCATGATATCTTCACATATTCCTACACTCTTTTCTTTTCTGTTTTACCTTCTAATCCTTTTGTTACTATATTTTATGGGACTATAGTTTTGTTAATCGTTTGTCCTTGTTGTTATTAATAAAGTTCTCTAAATTGTTATACTTTAATAAATAATTTTTCTTGTGAATAGTTCCAAAAGGGTTTTATGTGTTATTACTCTTGAGTTGCTTCTTTTACTGTGTATTCCATGAGCATTTTTTCTGAAACGTTATCGGCCTCGAACACGGGTGGCCACCCTATTTTTACGTTACTGCAACTGTCTTAAAAATTCATTTTAAATATCAAGATACTATTTTAAATAATTTATTTAATACAGCTTTCTAAAGCAGACACTTGTATTTACTCTATTAAATGGATACGATTGAGTATTGTGTATTGGTAAAGCCCTCTGAAATAAATGGTCTTATATCAAGGGAAATTCATATCAAATTAATAAAAACACATGAAAATTCTTATCCTTCATTTTCAATGCCTAAAAAAATGTACTGATATTTTAAACATCGCTTCTTGTTTATTTGTTTTATTTAGGGGCAAGCACCATGAACCATCGCCCTATCAGTTTTGAAGATACCTCGCGTGCGTCTAAAAAGTGCAACAACAGCAGGAGTTGTTGAACAAATACATGATATAGTATTAGAAAACTGATGAGTTTATTTACATGAAACTGCTGAGACTATAAGATTTCATAGAAATGTTTAAGATATATCTCACACGAAGGATTGTATTTGAAAAACCTTTGCGTAAGATGCACTTTGTGCCTCGCTTGCAACAACAGATCAAAAAAACATTTGTCAGAAAACATCCCAACAGTGTTTGGAGCGTTTAAACAGTAACAGAACTCGATTTATAATTACGGATGAGACTTGAATTCATCATCGTATGTCACAATCCAAATAGCAAACAAAACCATGAACAGAAATCGGTGTTCAGCACCAAGAAAGACAAAGTGCCATCTGCAGGAAAGTTATGGTATCAGTCTTTTAGGGAATTTTTCTGAAATATAAAGCAATAACTGGAAAGTAACATTCTAATTTTTAAATGAACTTGATTCTTGAAAAAAAGACCCGGTTTGAAGAAGAAGAAAAAAGTTTTTTCAAAAATACAATGCATCTGCACCCGGAGGGTTTTATGGATGGGAAAATTGGGAGATATGAAGATGTATTGTTGGAACATCCCCCCTACACCTCAGATTTGGCCTTCTCTGACTTCCATCTGTTCCTGAAGACTCAATCGTTACCTCGTTGGTTATTATTTTTTACCAAACATTATTGTATAACATTTAGCATAAGAATTTTAATATTGCTAATTTTGTATAGAACATCTGACTCTAACATTCAACACAGTACATGTTAGGTATACTAGAAAGAAATATTTTCAATTTAAAACCATAATCATCTTCCGTTCTCCCCTTCCTATAATCGTGCCATGGTTAGGACTTCTGAGAGATACTTCATGATTAAAATTTATATTTCCATCGAGGTCACTTGACTGTTTGTCCAACTGGATATGTTTACCTGTTGCTCTGAAAGGATTTTTTAATTGATTTATTTATGGACGCTCTTTAACATCTCAGGTCATCAGCATCCCAGTCAACTCAGGGCGTGAAATGGCCGACAAATTTTGCTCAGAGGCCTCTCTTTCAGGCTGGATATTCTTTTTCGTGCCGCAAATGCACGACACGGGACCCACGGCTTTACTTCCCTTTCGAAGGAAGCTATACTTAGGATTTTTACGCCCGTAAAAATCCATCGGTCCTGGCCGGGTTCGAACCCGCGTTTTTGGTTTAGGAGGCAAGTATGGTAACCACTACACCACCAGGACCGACTCTGAAAGGATGAAAATATATGAAGGCAATATGGCAATAAATCAGATCAGCCTTTAGACATCATTACTTTTACTACCCGAGTTCCCTAAAAGATTAATAGTTATTTTATTACACTGTTGGCAGCATTTAGGAGAAAATACTGCGCGTTTCTTTTTTGTCTCAAAATTAAAATATAGTTTAAATTATCTTTTAAACACTGCATATTTAACAATATAATCCCACTCGTATAATATAAAACATTAAGGCTGTAAATATTTTCACACTGATAGCAAAGTTTTCAGTTACTGATATATGCATTTTAACTAAAGTCTATAGAGACCAAACGGTTAATTCGAGCGCTAAGTTTCTGCGGAAGTAATCAAGGGAGCAAGAATACTATTTGTTACATTTCGAAACAAAGCTCATAACTTCTGGTTTGAATTACTCAAGACAGAGAATCATGATTTAAGTCCGGTTTTGTGTTATAACTTTTAACTAAAATACGATAGAAGTTCTGGTTCGACTTATTTACTAGTTTCTGCGTTGTTATAAGACTAAATTCTCTCCCCAAAGTGTTCAGTGAAAGTTTAATCAATATGTAAAACATTACAACACCAAAAGAAAGAATCTGATATTTACAACTTCCTAAAGTACCGCTATTCAAGAAAGGCATATCGGCTAACACGGCTTTGGCAGAGGAAGTAAATTGGCACTTCTAATAACCCCGTAATATTACAAAGAGGGGCCTAGTATCTCGTTATAGTTAGTCAATGAATATTTACTTCTAGATAGCTATGCCAGTGATTTAAATGCAAATTAAAGTTAATATTTTAGTTGAATGTAAAAGTCATTGGCATTGAAAACAAAACAAAAATAAATAAAGCACTTAAACACAAAATAAAAAGTCATGTAATTCCAAATAATTGGTTAAAATAAGTAAACTGCGGGTTAAACCGCGCCCCTTAAATTTTTGCCCACTTCAACACAAATCCTAATTACGTCAGAAGACGTAATTTCCTCTTGAACAATTCCAAGAATTGGAGAAGTGAAATTAAGGGCAGTTCATCAAGCGGCCCGCCATTCTGACCTTGTGTATTTTCGTGGTTTATCCTGGTCGCTTACGCGAACGAATGTTCTCCCATTTTCAGATTATTTCATTCCTCTGGTTCTGGTGTAGAGTCGAAAGTGCCAGGCGAGGTGGGCTGGTGTGGTGTGACAGTGACTTGCCCTTTAGAAAAGGTTTTTCCCTGGAACGGTCCTTCTGACAGGCTCAATCTCCTTGAAGGTGGCTCTACTTAAAAACAATGTTAGGGACCAAGGCTACTTCCGAGTCTCATAAACCGTGGGTGCTTGCTTACTCGTCCTTTCCTTCGGAGGGACCTCCACAGGGAGGCGTAGGCACTAACGGCCAGCCCTTGAGCAAGGCTGAATTATTGAATATTCTCCTGCGTCCCTAATATCCAGTCCAATAAGACAATACTGAATATGAAATGTGATCATTAATTTGAATCTAAAGGTGTAGCAAATAAAAAAGTGTTCATTCATTACAATAACAACTAAAGTACAATGTCGATCTTAACTGGATGAAAAAATTAAAATGCTTACCATGGTACTCGAACAGGTCATTCCAAACACAATGAGAGGGAAGATTTCATTTGAACAACTGAAATTATCATCATTATGCACTCTCTACTCACATTCAGTCATCTTATTTATGTATATCTTCTAAACTTCTTCCTCTTATTCTAGATAGTGGTTTTCTTACTCATGTTATTCTCCATGGGCAGTACACTGCCTTTTAACAAAGTGTGTCCCCTCTGAAGCTCTTTGGCATCCAATATTCCTTCCGGCGTTTCTTCCGCTCGAAGAAATCATTTATATCAGCAAATGCACATATGTAGTATAAATCTTATAATCCATTTAGAGAATTTCGTAAAAATATCTTAGGACGTCTGATTTAGGCCGACAATGCTCATAACAATACTGGTAAATTGACAAAAAAATTGCCTTATATAGGATTTAGGTGTTGTTTTTCAGAGCTTCATAGATTATGGTGCACCAGCTGCTTAACTAAGCTGTTTATTTCGGCATTTGTATGGTCTTCGGTTGCTTAGTAAAATAGAAAGTATCGTATAAACATGAAATTTACCATAATAGTGAATGACCAAAGCAAATATTCGATCTCCAGATAAACATGCCTGAATTAATTCGAAGGTAATTCCTGTAGGAAAAATATTTCTTGACAGGGAAAATATTCTCATAGGAGTTTAAAGCAGTATTGAAGAAATATATTCTACCAACTCGTCCTGTCTGTCCTGGTGGTAGTGGTAACCATAATTGCCTTCCAACCGTGTCGTACATTTACGGTGCGTAAAAGAACCTCAAGTCTGAAAGAAGAGACCTCTGAGCAAAATTTGTCGACCATTTCACGCCCTGATTTGAACGGGACGCTGATGACCTGAGATGTTAAAGAGCGTCTATAAATAAACCAAATTAACAAATAGATAACCAACTCACCCCCATCCACTTTTCTACTTTGAAAATTCAAATGAAATTCCTTCCTTTTGATACTTAAAATTTAAAAGTGATTCAGTTGTTAACACGTCCTTTGTTTTCTATCGTCTCTTGACAACTTGAACTGTTGTTAATGTTGTTTGAATTACGACAGAATAAAAAGAAATCACTTATTAGTGGTATGAGGGAAATCGTGACTAATCTGCTTGTATTCACATCTTTATTGTATTCTTTACATCGTTTTCAAACAATTTATTATAAAAGAACTATTATATTTAAAAAAATGCGCAAATATTTAAGCAAAACACATTAAATAAGACACTAAAAAGTTAGAAATCTGATACGATAAAAACATAAATGTTAATTTGAGCAAAAGCAAAATTCCAGTCATTGTTCCATCCCGCCAAATTATCCACTTGCTTCTCAAGTATAATAAAACGCTCCTCTCCCAAACAGACACATTTTATTATTTATCCCAATTACCATGTATAAAATGCACATTCTAGCATACTGTTATTCTGTTGTGAACCTCTAATAGCTGTCTTGGAGAAACTGTTTGATAAACATGAATTGAGTACAAAATAAAAAATATATAACAATATGTAAAAAACTTCCCCCATAGATTTAGTTTTTCTCCCTATAAGACTGAAACCATTACAATCCCTCCTGGTAGAGAAAGTCACATTACTGCACGAGAAACTTATAAGAAACCAGAGGAAAACTGTGGAAAGCATATGACACCAGTCACAGACGCGTAAAACCTAGAACGACTTCGTCCAAATGACTACAAATCTTACATCAAAGTATTCAATCAAGCCATTGCCAAATCCAATTGACAATAATACTATAGATTTCTTAGCAGGACCTCTTCACTCAATACCCAAAATGCAAAAGCTCGAGGCAATTGACTCTAGAGGTCGCTAGAAGAAATGTGACTTTGTCTACGTACTGATAGCCCCCAGCTAAATGAGGAGGAAAATATAATAGCAGGCATACACACCTCCACCTTCCTTTTTTATACCCCTGTCAGACAACACACAGTTGACTATGACAGAGAAATGTTGGATGTTCATACAGTTCTCGGTCAACTTCTGCTACATTTTGAGAAGGTTTCCAGCGTATTATCCTCTCAGACTTAGAGTTGCAATTGAATTGTTTGCTTGGCCCTCAAAAGTCATTCAAAATTGCCGTAAAATAATGAAATAAACAAAAAGCAATTGCTCATTTCTTAGCAAAGAAAGAAACAAAAATAAATTTAACCTCAATTTTGCCACTGTCACATCAATTCTTTATGTCAAGAAGGCCATACAATTAAAAATTACAGCAGCTTCAAAATATTGAAAGAACTTCATAACAAGCATCTTAGCCGGATCAGGAATGAAAGCAGTTACAATGACAACCTTGCTAAAGACCTACAGTGGTTTGACATTCTGCTGTTTGTAGACTTTAAGCTGTGACTGTGCAGCCTTGAAGAGGAGAAATCTGTCTATCATTGCAACACTCGAATGAAAACAAACATTATTGGGAAGCATGACTGCTAATCAGTCAATAATTATCTTCCTGTTCCTATAATGATATTAGAACAAATTCAGTGATGTTCCTGAGTGTTCCTGTTTTATATATAATCAACAATAATTAAACAAATGGAAGACAAAGAACAGTTTCGTCAGTTGGTTAATTCGTTAGCTCGTTAGAAATAAGAGGAAGTAGGCTTGTAAAACTACTGTCAAAAGTTGGGCCGAAGTAAACCAGAAGATTGTCTTCTACAAGTGAATGACAGACTGTCTTTGCCTTTCTTTCCTGCGATAAACATCGGCCATTAGCCAGAAATTACTTCCACACCAGGCGGACTACCCTACGGTAACCCTATATTTTTCCCGCCCGCGGGCAATGTGTGTATGTGTCCGTTGTTTGGTTATTATTTTATTTTGTGATGACTTACGATGGCCGGCAAGATAGGGCGGCCGCAAAGCACGACAGGATATGACTCAAGGAGTTCGCGATGACCATCGCTTGTCAGTCGCACACAAGTGCCCCAATTGCATTCAGTAGCGATTACTGCCGTCCCGGTATGTTTTATACTCTCTTTAACGGAAGGAAGCAAAAAGGGCTTCTTTGTTGCTTTGTGATGTTTATATCAGGGTTACTAAGTAACATTTAGCCAGATATATTATTTTCAGTTCCCCTTTACTTTATGTCCCATATTATTTCTCCTTAACCATTCTTTCTTTTCAAGGTCTATTTATACTCTTCTATTGTATATATGAATCTCTGGTCGAGAAGCCAAACAGGGTATTTATAGTGAGTCCATTTGAGTGACGGGTAACTGGGGAAGTTACCGGAAAAAGGAGAGAGTATTTTTACATTATGAAAGCACAAATAATATTGTATTTAAAACTAGTAAATAAGTAATAATCTTTGTAATAAGAGGTGTTGAAAATGATGCTCCTCAGCGGCAATACGTTGTCGGCATCTGTTTGAGAAATTCCTGTCTATCATCTAAAATTTCTTCCATAGAAACACGGCGGTTCGGAACGCGTTTCTTGTTATTGCTATCTCTTGTAACACTTTAACAAGTTGGCAAACTGTTTTAAGTTTTTGCGAATCGCCTTACAATTTCTCTGCATGAACAAGTTTTGACATAAACCCTTGTGCAAATTAATCGTTTTTTAAAATTATTTCACGTAATTTCATCATTATTTTTTATTAAACAGTAATTTAGTATTTAATGTGCCCACCTTTGGTCTTAATTACATTTTCACTGGTTTGGACATATGAGTCAATGAGTTTCTTACATATTTCAAGTATTTCTGGGTCACACTGTTACCACAACACACGTCATCTTTTCTTTGATGGCGCAGTTCATTTTTCTCATCCCGTTTCTTGATAATTGCCCAGAGATGCACTATAGGTTGAAATCCGCTGAAGCTATGGACCATTCATACACTGAAAACCATTTTTCTCCATGAAGTCTTTAACGTTCTTTGACGCATGGCATGGAGCAAGGTCTTGCTGGAAAATCGCTTTTTCAAAGTTTAGTTCCTCTGCTAATCTCTTCAGTTCCGGGGCGGCTCTTTTCTCTAAATTTGGGATGTACCTGTTGCAGTTTATCATTTCGTCAATAGGAATCAAACATTTAGTGCCTATGAATGAAAAACAGCCCCATAACATCTTCTTTTGTTGACGTTTTTCTTTTTCGGCCACCCCGTCTTTTCTTTGAGGTGAAATTGGCCTAATATAATTTTTCCTTATAGTTATATTATTAACAGGACCCAAACTTACATTGCATTCAGCTGCCATCTATCTTTGAGTCATGTTACTAAATTCATGGAAGTTTATGACATATTTTTCTTCTTAGGTGTGATATCCATTATGAATAAAAATGCTTGCTAATTAAAACGTTAAAACAGCTAGAAACACGAGTAAGTTCCTTAACTTATAGTACAAACAGTAAAAGAGAGAAATAAAATTAACTATCTTATCCACGAGTATCGATAATACGGTGTAGAATTGAAGGAAAACAGTTATTAATACTATAACTTATAAAACTAAATTTACCTCCTTGTTCACATTAATTCGCACAAGGCAGTATGTATTGTACATTAAAACCCAGTTCAAGTATATATTGCATGTAGACATAACTAACGAAGAACAATTAGCACAGTCTACACACAGTGAAAGCTCTGAGTAATACACAACACCTGACAAAGCGTTCCTCAAACTAACTATAAGCTGCTACCTGAATATGCATATTACGGTTCTGCCGGTCCATAACTCAAACAGCCTCACTATATATAATAAAACGGAGGCTTTCTTAAGAGAAAGTTATTCGATTGCATTGGCCATTCATTAATTAAATTATTTGCAAGGTTCTGTTTAAAAGTTTCTTAAGCATTTTTTAACATATGCAAGAAAAGGTATCCATAAAGGGTAATCTTGTCTTTTATATATATATCGGAATGGAAAGTACGATACATTTTGAAAAAAAGGTTACAATTTTTCAAAATTGAAATTAAATTACATGTTATATAGCGCAAAATGCAAGAGAAATGGAAAAACTAATCAAATTATTGAACAATAAGTTTTCGTTACTACGTTAATAAAATATAACATACTTTTCGAGCGATGGTTAATTTTTTCTTCTACATGAGATAAAACCAAGTCTCTATGAAAAATTTCCAACGTGGAAAATGAGAACATTTGATTAACAAATGCTGTTTATATACATTCTTTTTCTTGTCAAACAATATATGAGAAAATGCTTCATCCTTATCGAAGGCAACGGATGTGGTTCATGCACGATGGAGCACAGCCCCGTCTAACACTTGTTACCTATTTAATTGACGTTTGTCGATCTTGATTAGTGTTTAACATCCGTCTTTTGTCAATCGCTGAAGAAGGAATTATAGTAGTTTAAAGTTGAGTGTTGCCGACAACACATGGGCGTGAGCAATACCAAGCTGGTTGACGTCAAGCAAGCGGCAGATGAGGAGGAAGGAAGAGCTCCATATACTGGAATGTAGCTGATGATGGACTTATTTTGTCTATGCAGCCGGACAAAGGTGATTTTGTGTTTCTGCATTCTATTATGTTCTGCTACGAGTCAGCGCGTTGAGAAAGGCACCAATTGCAGCAGTTACCAGCGCTCCCATCAAAAGTGGCAAACGTTAAATAAACTGATGATATGAGCCAGATACTTTAAAAGAAATTAAATGAGTTTGAAAGTCCAGTAGTTTGGCGTGCTTTTCTTGATTGTAAAGACCTTGGTGTATTCAACACGTCGGCAATGGGTAGATACGGAAGGAGTGTATGTTTAGCCTATATCAGTAAAACAGAGAGTAACCGGTGCATTTGCAAGGGTTGAAGAAGATACCTAACATGAATAGGAGCAACACACAGGACCTTCTGTGTGTCATACCGAAGCAGATGCATGCTTTAGCATTTTATATTCACTGTATTTTTTCTTATTTCAATCAATATTTGAGACTGTAAAAATGTGTTGATATTTTCTTTAAATATTTTATATGTAAGGCTTTTTAAAATCTTTCCATTCCAAATAAGTACCTATTTAAAATAATTTAAATTCTGGACAAATTCGTTTTAAATTGCTTATTCAACTCCAGCAGCAATCGTGGCGTGCGGAAGGTGTGCGTTAGTTCGGCAGGTGAAGTCGAGAGTGTCCATTGACATGGTACCGTCTTTCTCTCTCCAGCCTCCACTTGAAGTTTATGTGAAAGTTTCTTTTTTGAGGAAAATTTTGCATTTATTTCTTCTTTAGCTATTTTTGCTTTTCTCTCACGAATCTCAGACGGTGAACTATGAATGATAACGGGCGCCAAGATTTGAGCTTTATACCTTCTGGTTCATATAATGGCTCCGATCGATTGCTTTATCCTGTTAAATATTAATTAGAATATTTTTAAATCACTTGAACGTGATATTAAGATTAAGAAATGTTCAACACTATTTTATTTGTGGGTTGGAGAAACTGAAGACCAATGCAAATTGCAGTCAACCAATTAAATGAAACCGTTGCCAAATATAATAAGAAAATTGACACAGCAATAACAAACTGTGGCTTTTTTGAGAAAAAGCTATTTAGCATGCAACTTTTTTTTAAATAAGGCTATTACATAAAAAGTCAGTCATTTTAATTATTTAAGATGTGCAGAACGTGTAAGATTTTTAATGGTGTTTAACGCTCATTTTTACTACCGAGGCACCACCGGCGGTGAACACTGATCATGCATGAGATGAAATGATGTATTGGGAGAGGTTTTTGAAGAAGGAATCGTTCCAGGCATAAGTTTAGGGTACCGCCCTGGCATTTGCCATTTATGAAGACAGGAAAACCTGGAAAAAACCGCAGTCAGGGAGAACGGTCCTGACGGGATTCGAACTCCAGACACCCGCTTACGAGACCTCGGCCGTTCGTGGGGGGTTGTGTGCAGACGTTAATATAAAAATTAATAAATTTAGTAGAATTTGATGTATCTTTGACTTACACAGAAAGATGAAACAAAAAACGCGAGGTTTTACAAGATGAAGTCGCTCCTATGATCTTTTATGGTGTGAAAAATTGACAGCAAAAAAAGTTTGATGATTGAAGAATAGAAGCGGCGGTGGTGAGCTTTCTACGTTCAGTAGCGGATTTGGCCATTTTTGATAAACAACGAAGTGGAGATATCCAATAGACTTTAGATTTATTTCATTTGACTAATAGTATAATTACTTTGAAAGATAATTTGTATTCACACATATAAATAATGATAGATGGTAGACTTCCTAATTGTATTATTGATTTTTTTTTATTTGGTTTATGTTACGGACGCACTTTAACATCTCAGGTCATCAGCGTCCCATTCTATTCAGGCCGACAAATTTGCTCAGAGGCCTCTTCTTTCAGGCTTGAGGTTCTTTTTCGTGCCGTAAATGTACGACACGGGACCCACGGCTTTACTTCCTTCCGAAGGGAGCCTTGCTTAGGATTTTTACATCCGAAAAAATCCATCGGTCCTTGTCGGTATCGAACCCGCTATCTTGGGTTTAGGAGGCAAGTATGGTTACGACTACACCACCAGGGCCGAAGTATTATTGAATTACAAACCAAAAGAAAACAGAACTATCGGCCATTGGCTAGAGGGAAAGATAATCTCATAATAAATGTTAGCCTGTTAGGTGTATAGAATCTATCACTCTAGCTGGAACAGTTAACTAATTCGAGAATTCCGTGTATTAGAACACACTATAGCGTTACGCAAATACAATGAATGAATCAATATACCAGCGTGATAGATAACACGGTTATGAGCAGCTTAGATCAGACTCTCGGTACATAATTATAAGTTACGCACATATGATAAAATTACTTTTAAAATTCTGAATATTGTTTTCCAAAGATCATTTATTAGAAGCTACAGTTTATTTTTGACTAATAGTTTGTCAGATAGAAACATTCGTAATAATAACAGCGCTACGGAAAATGTATAAAATGTTTTCGTGCAAGGAACATCTGCACTACATCGAATTCTTTACTGTATACTAATTAAGCTTCTATCCTTTTAGAGCAGATGTATCAATATCTGTTCCGCCTTTTTTTTTATAGCTTTAAAACTGAAACGATCTTGATGATTAAGAAATATTTTAACTCTTGTCATTTCGTTGTGCACGAGTGACTTTAAGATCTTTATTCCCTTGACAAAGAACTCGCGGCAATTGTGTGTTAATTATCGTTGCAGAAGTATCATAAATTTAAGTCAGCCTGGCGAAATCCAATTATTTTAGTAAAAAATTAAAAGAATAATGCTTTTCTATTACTTCTGATGAAATGTTTTTGACGGATGGTCGATCCAGAAAAGTACGCCTACAATTTTGCAATTACGTTGATAGAAGTAAAATAAAGATCTAAATTTGAAAGTGATAAATGTATATTTCCTTTCAGAAAAGAAGACAATATTCTTATACCGTCACTTTTTGAGCCTCTTCAGCGGTACACAGAGCTTTCGTTTCAAGATTCCCACTGTTTATAACTGTTTATCATAAATGTATTTTAAACAAATAACACGCCAGTTTAGATACTGATTTTAAACTAATATTTATTAATTTTATTTCACCATCCCATCCCCTGCGTCCTCCCCTTGAATTTCAAATGACACTGCTACCTTTTATTACTTAATTTTTAAAGAGAATGCAATTATTATGTTTTGTTCCTTTATCGTTGTTGGATCATTGTTATTTTTGTTTGAATTAGGACAGAACAATAGTACAGGGTAATAAAAAGATATGTCAAAACTTAGAGAAAAATTCCTTGCATTTAGAGGGGTATAAATATGTTAAATGAATATGGGTCCGAAAATGCTTTATTTGCTTCTTAGAGCCCTTTGCAATTCCTTTGCACGGTGTCATATGCAAGCTAAAATGCCAGCATAGACAACTAGTTCCTAGGTTACGGTTATTGCAGTCTTTCTGTACCATGTAATCCGCTTGTTATGCTACTTACTTCATTGCTTGGTGTGGCACCGAGCACGTAGTGTCAGTTCTGTATGTCTGACTTCTTTCCAGATGAGATATTCAAATATGGAGTCTTCAGATGGTCATATGAACAATGGATTAGCCGAAAGTGTAGAGTATCTTCTTGGTGCTCGTATTCTGCAAGGCTGCCAGACAATACGAGATACTCCAGGGATACATCGGCGCGTCAGGGAGTTCTTGCGACGGGGGTTGATGAATGTATCCGTGCTAACTGAGGTCATTTTGAACATTTCATGTGCTTTTGTGTTTCCCACAGTACTGTTTTATGAATATTCCGCTATTTAAAGGATTCTAACAAAGAAGTAAAGCAATTGATCATATTAATTTTTTATGCTCTATATACGAGGAGTGTTTCCGCAAAGTTGTGGCATCATTTTTGTTACATTCCGTAAAAAAAACTGCTGTTTGTGAGAATTTAATATAATAGTTGTGTTTTACTAATAAATTGCTTCAAAATTGATGATAGCTTCAAAAAGAACTGAAGTATGCAGATGAATCAGGAATTCAGAAATAGTATAGTATATAATATATTACTGTATTTCAATTGTAGTTTTATCCTAAATAGTTTTCTATTCTACCATTAATTGTCCCAATTTTTTCTGTTCAAATTCAGACGAAAAAACAAACTGAATGAAGTTTAAAAGTAATGTTAATTAAATTGCAGGTTTCGTTTCTTCACCTCCAGCTTCCCTCACTTTGAAATTTCAAACGACACTCCTGATTTTTGACAATTAAAGTTTAAAAAGAGTGAAACTGTTACTCACATATTTTATTTCGTTGTCTGGCAATCTAGATTGTTATTATTGATCGAATTAGGTACTGTATATAAAGTAACAGAATTCGGACTCATCTTTCTCGCAGTGGGTGTTAGGAAGTATTGCCCATTTTTTGGTGATGCATATCTAATTTACACATATCATAATTGGACATAATTTTTATTCGTCCTGTTTGTGAGAGTTAGTTGCATATACTTTATTTTTCGTATTCCCAGCGTCTGGGAAAAGAGCAGGTCATTAATCAGTGGTAGTTATTCTGCGGTTAAATGTACAGTGCAATTTACATCATAGCTGAATTCGCAGTATGATCTGTCCTTCATACACTGGAGGAGTAGAAATTAGATAGTCAGTATCGTCGACACTTCCAGTATTTATTTTGAAGAGAACGGGTGCCGAATTCTGTTATTTTGCATGTAGAAATTAAATTTTATACTAGTGCAGCATTGAAACGACGTAAATTTTTGGAAGAAGATCCCGGAAATAGCGTGAGTGCGTCATTGGGCAACTGCCACCGATATTTTTAAAAGTGTCTTCATGTATAAGAGAGAAAAAAAATCGCAGAAATAGGATGAAAAATAAAAAACCAAATGTTATTATAGAATCTTAATTAACAAAATATGTATCTATTAAATTGTGAAAATTATTAGAAAGGAGGAAATATAGTGTTATTATAAAAGGGAGAAATAGTCATTGTGTATGTACACAAAGGATTAAAGCTATTAAATTAAACATCTAAAGAATACAGTAAGAAAATAAAACAGAATTGCATTATTCAGAGTCTATAAAAGAAGAAAGAGAACTAAAGGAATGAAGGAAAAGCAGATGATGGTCATTTAGGAAAATTAAAGCATGTAATATGAAGACTAAAAGTATATAAAGGGAAGTGGGAAGTTAGTAGAATATGAGAAGCAGTAAAAAGACTAGAAAAAGAAAATCCAAGTGGTGCAGTTTCAAAACAAATACAACAAACTTACCGAATTTAATTTGGATAATAGGATGAATTTAGAGACTTTACTTGTATTCTTTGTTTTTCATCAGTTTCTGTTAGCAAAACACTTTCACGGTCTTTAATTTTGTCACTGATAATAACCTGCTCACCATTAGTAAGATGATAATCATGAACCGATGAATTTTCTTATTTAAACATCCAGAGTTTGAAGTTCGGAAACTTTGGCTGAATGCAAATTAAGGTCAAATGGTTCGAAATTACTATAGAAATCGCTTGGAGATAGCCTTGAGCAATTTTGAGACCACATTGCCTGTTTTATGTTGCTATGCACCTGGCTTAAAGCCATTATTGTTAACTTACATGTGTTTTAATGACCTATGGAACTTTTGTGTCAAGATGAACTTATGGCCTCTGGCTACAAACTAACAGAGCAGCTGATGCTGTTAGTAATCTGGACTTTGAACTGTGTCGAGGCTTAGGGTGGCACCACAGCTTTGAAGGGCAAGATGTTTTCCATATTATGTTACATTTGTGCAGGTTAAATATTTAATGCAGAACATGAGTTAGACATTTATAAGTATAAAAATGTCAGGACATTTATTATGTTATAAATTTGCAAGCAATTGATTATTACTTTTAATTACATAATTATTTTAGACACAGGTAACACAATAAACAGTAATAAAATTAAAAAAAAATAAAATAAAATAAACAATAGTAACAACATAGATGGAAAACTCAGAACAGCTCTGTGTTTTATAAAAATCTACGCAAATTATAAAAATACTATTATTTCAGTAAACGTGTTCATTCACATTTTTACTAAATGCGTAAAAAATCTATATCAGCAGTCCAAATTTCCGCTTTTCTTTAAATACAGAAAATTACAGATTTTTTAATGTTTAAATATTCTTATTACTACGCTTAAACTTAAAAGTGCATAACTATGACGTATATAATAGAAACAGTTTGAACAACTAAAACAACTAAGGAAGTGGTTAGTTTCGTGTCATTTTTATTGGTATGTATTTAGAACAAATATATGGTATTATAGAATAGCTAATATTTCGTCCCTAATCACTTGTGATGGAACATTTTATACCATGGACTCGAATTTGACTTAGCATCAACCATGCAGCGTATCCTCTGCTTATTACTATGTCAACAACAGTAGTCACAAACTCTTTTTAACTCACTTCCTTTGACTCTATATATCCTAACTTCCGTAGAATTTATGCTGATATGTTTCTTTCCGAAAGAATTATTCTATCTTTACTAATAATATTTTAAATACAAAATTATTCTCATTCAACTTCTTATATATTTTTTTTTTTCTGTTACGTATATTGAAATGATCCAAATTGAACGTTCGAGTTTTAGCTATTGCAATGAGATGCGCAGAATTAAAATTTGGAACTGTTTTCGCCGATTTAGATTACTCTTTGTGAAGATTCAGTACATGCACAGCATTTGAAGAATTACTGGAACACAATTTCTATTACACTAACGCAAAGAGCTTAACATAAAGATTTTGGTGTTGCAGTTTCCTCGATAGGCACACAATACTGGCACTGGTACGCTAATTGGAAACGAGTGGAAAGAAACCGGCAAGTTTCGTCATCTGTACTGCCGACAATTGCTGAGTACGTCAAGGCTCAGCTGGAACGGTTATCTCGCAAGTCGTTAAGGTGTGTGCTGTAGGAGTTTGTACCCTCCTCAGGTGGTGGACACTGATGGTACATGAGATGAAATGATACATTGGAAATGGATTTTTTTTTAAGGAAGGAAACGTTCCAGGCCTAGTTTAGGGTACTTTCCCAGCATTTGCCAATTATGAGGACTGAGAAAAACCTGTCAGGGAGGACGGTCCTGGCGGGACTCGGACCCCCAGACCTCCCGCTGACGAGTCCGCGCCTTTACCCATCCGTGGCGGTCCTAGAGAGCTGAGAAGAAAATTTATTGTTGCAGGAACCAGATAACAGTTAAATGCTTGAACTACTGCCTTTGGTTTCAGACGCTCATTATGCGGAACCCGGCCATGTATTGCTGTGTCAACCTACAGAACACACATATTAGGGTTGCCCAAAGTGCACACTCAATTTATCTATGCACCCAGCGATACGCAATCTTCACAACGCATTACCATGGAGTTTTCGAGCAACTGGATTATTAGAACTACGTAAAATGGTATCGTATTTTAAAAAAAAAATCCTTTACATCCATAGAATACATGATGTTGGTTAAAAGTTTTTTTTTTTTTTTTTTTTTTTTTGGTATAATTACCAAGGACTTGTGGCCACAAAGATTTCCAGTTTGATAAAACCGAACTTTTCCCTATGTGTTAACTTGAAAATATGCACCACACGACTGGATGTTGAAGGATCAAGGCAGAAACTTGATAAAGTTCTCTAACAAGCGACTGGAAATATGCAAAGAAACTGCAGTTGTGTCTTCAGGAGGAGAGAGAGAGCAGTTTCAACATTTACTCCTACATTTGAAGTGAAGAAAGTTGTTTAAGCTATTCTTGTTGTAATAAACAAAGAAATGTGTGAGACACTCTGTATTATAATAAATAAAGTAATAGCGATTCTAGGCTTGTATAAAATATAGAGCTCTCGTCGACGTTTCGTCATCAACTATTGCTGACTTCTTCATCAGCGCAGTTGATGTTCCGGAAGCACTCTTCTAGTGGACTCGGTAGCTGCTATCAGAAGATGCCAGCCTTAATCGCAGACGAAACATTTAGGAATCCTTCTGGAAGTCTAGTTCATACAAATTAATTAATCTTTGAAAACGAGTTGTAATAACTTATTTTAAAATTGGCTTACTGGCTTGAACAAGAATTTTGTTTTTTATTGATTTTATTTACGGACGCTCTTTAACATCTCAGGTCATCAGCGTCCCATTCAATTCAGGGCGTGAAACGGCCGACAAATTTTGCTCAGAGGCCTTTTCTTTCAGGCTTGAGGTGCCGTAAATGTACAGCACGGGACCTACGGGTTTACTTCCCTTCCGAAGGAAGCCATACTTAGGATTTTTACGCCCTGAAAAAAATCAATCGATCCTGGCCGGGTTCGAACCCGCGATCATGGGTTTAGGAGGCAAGTATGGTAACCACTACACCACCAGGACCGACATGAACAAGAAATGAAAATGTTTTGAACTTTCAGTGTAATTTTTAAAGGAAAAAGGTAAAAGAGTAAGTACATAAATGGATAAAATCGAGATTAAAAGCAAAAATGTAAGAAGGAAAATAATGAGAAGCAAGACAAACTAAAGACCCCACTTTCATAAACCAAGTGCAGTAATCAGATCGCTAATAAGAACACGCTCACAGAACCTGAGCAATGCTTTGTTAATTGCTCCATTAATCCCTTAGATTAGTTGACTGGTTATTTATTTATTCAGCGAGAAGTCTATAACTGTAGCCAGCGCCAGGCAGGTGTTAAGTCTTGCTAACTAATAGCGGCTTGCCACTGAGGGTACTTCCCTTTGCCACGCCCCTTCCTTGGATCGGTATCGGGTACAAGTTATGACCACCCATGTTCATCATGCTAAAGCTTGTAAAAATGTTCTTGTGATACGTATTAAAGAAGAAGAAGAAGAAAAAAGAGCAAGCTGTCAGGTACTTCGTTTCATATCTCGTCTCGTGCTACAGGTGTTCGCCACTCGTGCGCATGTCTTGCAGTCTGTGGTTACTTGTTCAAGCAACACAAAAAAGTATTTCAGTCATTCCACCTTTTTATGAGCATTTTATCGCTTGAGACTTCGGCTTTGTATATGTTTTCTCTTGGAAGCGTTAGCTCTTTATCAATGTGCTCTAATCATACTGTGTTCTAATAACCAATACTAGAGCTCTTATAGAACTTATTTGCTACGGGTGGCTAGCAATGGTTAAACAAAATCTACGTAGATATTGCAAGGAAATGTAAATACATTTAACTCCACCTTAATAGACACTAACTCAAAGCTTAATTGTATTTAGAGCGACATAACTAATCCTCCATAGTAACAGAATACAACACAATAATTTCAGGGATTGTAGATTGTTGATTCGGTTTATTTACGGACGCTCTTTAACACCTCAGGCAATCAGCGTCCCATTCAATTCAGGGCGTGCAACGGCCGATAAATTTTGCTCAGAGGCCTCTTCTTTCAGGCTTGAGGTTCAATTTCGTGCCGTAAATGTACGACACGGGACCTACTGTTTTGCTTCCCTTCCGAAGCAAGCCATACTTAGAATTTTTACGCCCGAAAAAATTCATCGGTCCTGGATGAGTTTGAACCCGCGATCTTGGGTTTAGAGGGCAAGTATGGTTACCACTACACCACCAGGATCGACTAGAGATTGTACACAAGCAGTTTTTTTTAATGGTGTTTAACGCCCGTATTTACTACAGAGGCATTACAGGCGGTGGACACTGATGACACATGAGGTGATATATTGAGAAAATGCTTTTTAAGGGAGAAAACGTTCCAGGCTTAAGTTTAGGGTACCTCCCCGGCATTTGCCAATTATGAGGACTGAGGAAAACCTGGATAAAACCTTAGTCAGGGAGGACGGTCCAGGTGGGATTCGAACCACAGACCACCCGCTCACGAGTACGCGCCTTAACGACCTCGGCCACCGTGGCGGTGACAAGCTAATTGAGAAGAGAATTTATGTTCTACCTGCTTAAATTTCAAAGTTATGTCGTTGATTTTCCAAGGTACCAGTATATGACTGACTAGTGAAGCTGTCATTTGAAATATAGCACAACAAAGAGCAGAATTTTTCAGACATGTCTCCTTAACGCTGTTGGTGTGATAAAAGTGACATCCAGTAAAAATGGATCATTATTATTGAGTTCGAGTAATGTAATTTTTCCCCCTTTATAGGTTATATATAAAAATATTTATTCATAAAATAAAAACAGTAAACAAATAGCCTACTGTGCAGCTGAATTTGTTCAAGTACAGTAAATTATTAATTGAAGGCTACTTCTTCTGTTTGTTCCAGAAAGAGCTTTGAAACAGATATGCCGAAAACGCGGATCATGCCGAACATTCAAAAGTACACCTTTTGACAAAAAAAGATCATCTCTTGAACGCAAAATTCTCCTAAGTCCTACTCGTTATCGCGCGCGGTTCACAAGGTAACCAGCAAGGCTATGTAGTCACTGCAGCAATTGTGTTATATGACATGCACTAAAGACACTGATCTGTTAGCTCTGTGGCAGAGAGTACAGCGATGTTCTGAAAGAGCGCAGGTTCGCCTCCAGGCTTGAAGCACATTTTATATATATATATATATATATATATATATATATATATATATATATATATATATACACACACACACGCACGCACGCACGCACGCACGCACACTATGTTTCCTTCAGTATTGTGTTTTATCTAAATGCAATATGCTGCACATCCATTCCTTACACATGAAAAAAAATGGTTTATGGACTCAAACTCAAGAAGCCTGGGATGTTATAGCCTCTCGTACACACTACTGTAGAAAGCTGATAGGATCTAAGCCCAGAAGATTGAGCGCAGTTATAAATGTTGAGGGTTCATGCACTTATTAATTTGTGTTTATTTCTGTGTGTTTTAACTTTAGAAGATACAATTTTCAATTCACGTATTTATTTGGGTAGTTATAAAGAATATTTTGTGATTACATTTTTATGACGTTAAAATATAATATGACATTAAGACAACATAATATTCTGCATACATAATATAAAAGCAATAATAAAAAAATGTGTGGGATTTGAACCCAGGAGCTTAAGCAGAACAGCAATGACTTCTAAACCGCTTGGTCACCGTTACTCTACCCTGAATTCTCTTTCCAGATACTTACGATTATGACAATTACGTTTACAGGCAAAGCGCCCTCTGCAGTGTGCACTCGCTGCATGCGCTTGTGAATAGTGTTTACGAGCGTCCCCGAAATTCTCTGATCAACACGTAGAATCTGGCGATGACTCTTCCCCTCCCCTGTCAAAGGACTTACCGCCATAATTTCCTGCGCAACAGCACAAGCGGCAGAGTACAGCGTAGAATGCGCCTTATCTGCGAGTCACAAATTTTCCCAGAAAATATAGAGATGCTTTTCGTAACAACTTGTCTAAAAATAATTCTCTACTGTCATTAATATCAAAACAGGTATAGGAACTGTTTGAAAAAAGAATCCATATTAGAAATGCTCCAATATATCTTGTAAATGAAATGGAGCATTTTCCTTTTCGTTCAGGAGTTAAAATTAATGAGTTATGTCGCCCCGTCATTTATTGCTCCATATTATTAATATTAATGTTTATATACTTTATTATACCATTTTTATGATTATTATTGTAGGATACACTACAACAAAAGAACAATTATTAAAAAAATATGCACTTATTCGTTGGCTTATGTTTATAAATTTTATAAATCAGTGATGAATAGCTTATGATGCAAATTTAAAGGTTTAAACCTTAAATTAAATATTAAGAAGTCTGCGAGAGTGAGACATCTTTGAAAGAGGGATTCATAGTCAAAGAAAATTTAAGAATCATTGCATTGCGCCTAATGTCGGGTGGATAGTTTCTTCTCTAGACTCTGCTACATAATATAATAAATAAGTAAACCTTTTGCGCCCTGTTTTCATATATTTACAAACATTTAGACATTTTCGTAGTACTAAAAATTGAAAACACTGATGAGCGATTGCAAATTGCAATTTCCTATCTCGCGAAGAAGATTTACCCCTTGTTGTTTTAACTCTCTGTTAACGACATCTAATTTCAACTTTTTATCACTATATAACTCTGATATTTTTTCTTAAACTACAGATTCTGTATTTGAATCATCTAAAATCGCTCTACAGGCGCAGAAGTCATTGCAGTATAATTTATTAACACCTGGTATAAAACATGTCTATGCTTGTGTTGGTATATATAGAGGGTGCCAAAAATGTATACACACTTTTAAAGTAGATATCTATTTAAAATATTTAAAATTTGGACCGAAAAACAACAGTAATGTGTAGTTCTGTAAACAGATGTCACTCACATACATCATGAAGCGTTGCTACGTGACAGGTAAATCAACAATCAACAAATGAAGCCAAGATTATGGTACGGTGTTCTGTAAACAGATGTGACTTACATTACGTTATGCTAGTGTTGCTACAATAAAATGGAGGCAAGATTATCGTTTGAACAGCAGAAAGCAATTTTGAAGTGGTATTGGAATGTTGTTGAAGTTCAAAGGCAATGGAGACGTGTGTACAGAACAGAACCGCAAACGGGAGTAACAATTGCATGCATTCGAGATAAATTTGAGACTTATGGTACCGTATGCGATAGGTTGGTGCACCACCACATTACCCCCGAGATGTGCGTGCCTTGACACTCTTCCAAGGCACTGGATAGGACGAAGAGGTCCGATTGAGTTTCCACCGCGTTCTCCACAGTTTTTTCTTTGTTTGAAGTGTGTATATATTTTGGCACCCTCTGTAGATATATATATATATATAGAAGCAGGACAAATATAGACTACGTATTTTGTTCAAACTGATTTCTCTTCTAATTACCTATACATTTAGCTTTGGCACTTGCTACAAGTGTTTAATCAATCTGGACAATGATGCTAAGCAGTTCCTTAAGTAGCAGAAACTTAAACCATTGCACGGAAAGAACATTTTTATAACTTAAGCCTAAGTCTGTGGCTAATAGTTATGTCTAACTAAAAATAGTCTAATTACATAAATAGAAATTTTATATAAAATCCTTTCTTTTGTTTTTTCCTCAAATGTTGCTTACTGAAACAGTTCCCTGTTGGTCTCACAGCAATACTCATTTATTCGTAACTATGATTAGAGTAACGTTTGTTTGCATGTTAAGGTCAGTTTACGGGATTTATGCCTCATTGATTGCCTCCTTCCAGAACCGCAGTTTAACATTTTGAACTGCTGATATGATTACCACTACACCACCAGGGCCGACAAAACTTAAATGAAATAAACTCTAATAGGCAAGGTTTAAACGAACGGTATGATTTACATTCACTATTAAATTATTGTGTTACATCAACATTTACAACATTTGCTGCTTTGAGACTCAAAGATTTGAAATCACTGACATTCACTACTACTGATGTACCATCAGCAAACATGGTAAGACATTCAGCATTAAGATCATTTATATACAGTATAAAATGTACCATATGTGTGACCCCGTTATCGCAGTGAAATTATCGTAAAGATTTATCAAAGCCCTTTTATCTTGTGACCAGTGTAGCCAACTCTACAGCTTACCATATTAATTGCTGAGCACGCTTCACTGATGTAACATGTTTTCAGTAATTGTACATTTAACTAACTTTCAAACATTGTTTTTGCGTATTCATCCAACACTCTGAAATCATTTTGTAAATTAGCTAACAATATCTGCTAAAATTTATGTAAATTTTAATAAATACCTTGTTCAGAATGGTGAAATGTTAGTTCTATTTTGTTTTGTTTTTTTTTTCGGTTGGTATTAATAAATAGAACGATAATTGACTTTCATCTTTTTCACTCTCACTGTTTCTGAATAGGTAAGTATTTGTAAGTAGAGCATTTTATATGGTCGTTAACATTATGTGCGCGAATTTCAAATATATATTACTTTTTTCCTATTCCATTCTTGAAATAGTCTTAAACCCGTATTTGGCTATTCTTTGTTGGTATTACTGACAATCAACATTCGTCTGTTGCAATATAGTTTGGAAAGGTTAAATATTCATAATACAAATACACAACTATTACAATATTGTTTATCAAGTTTAGGGGAATTATATTTAAATTCTTATTTTATTCGTGAAATAGTCCTTTTTTTTTGAGTAGTGTTTAACGCCCGTTTTTACTACTGAGGCACCACAGGCGGTGGGCACTGATGATACATGAAATGAAATGATTAATTGGGAAAGGATTTTTTTTTATTTTTTTTTAAGGAAGTAAGCGTTCCAGGCCTAAGTTTAGGTACCTCCCCGGCATTTGCCAGTTATGAAGACTGAGGAAAACCTGGAAAAAACCCCAGTCAGGGAGGACGGTCCTGGCGGGATTCGAACCGCAGACCTCCCGCTCACGAGTCCATGCCGTAACGACCTCGGCCACCCGTGGCGGTGAAATAGTCCTAATAAATATCACTTGATGGTCTGAACTTTCCACTCACTACTTTCCTGATTTTATCAGCAATCTCAGACTCTCTTGTGTTATTAATTGTGATAAAAATCATTTGTTTAAAGTAAGATATTGTCTTTTCAATCCCCTAGACCATCTATATCGATTCTGGTGTTGTAGTTTTAACGATACCTGTCTCCTAAACCAAGATCGCGGGTTCGATCCTGGTCAGGATCGATGACATTTTTCGGGCGTAAAAAGCCTAAGTATGGCTTCCTTAGGGAGGGAAGTAAATCCGTGGTCCCGTGTAGTAAATTTACGGCATGTCAATCAACCTCAAGTCTGAAAGAACAGGCCTCTGAGCAAAATTTGTCGGCCGTTTCATGCCTTGAATTAAATGGGACACTGATGACCTGAGATGTTAAACAGCGTCCGTAAATAAACCAATTAAAAAAAAATGACCATCTATAAATACGTTTGTGGCTTTGGAATTAATGTTTGCAGCACTGCAACGAGGTGCCAGAAACGATTTGTTAATTTGTTTTATCTGCGGACGCTCTTTAACATCTCAAGTCATCAGCGTTCCATTCCATTCAGGGCGGGAAACGGTCGACAAATTTTGCTCAGAGTCCAGGCTTGAGGTTCTTTTATGACACGGGACCCATGGCTTTACTTCCCTTCCGAAGGAGGAGATATAGGATTTTTTGCTTGTATAAAATGTATCGACCCCTGGCCGTGTCTGAACCCGCGATCATGGGTTTGCTAGGCAAGTATGGTAACCACTACACCACCAGGACTGACCAGACAACATTTTTTTCTGTCCTTTATGTCCTTTATGTAGGCTAGCTAATATCTTCTATTACAATATATTAAGAATGTCTCCCACTCTGACATGAAACGTAGTGGCCCACAATAAGACTCAAAATAATTCCTCCCCAAAGAACTAATGGATGTCACGGTGCTGCATTATTAAGCAGTCATTGTCTATGCATCTTGTTTTTTGGAAGCTTGTAATTAAATCAATGAACGTCTCGTCCAATTTCTGAAGCCGCTTGATGTTTATATCTTAAGACACTATCGACTGCAGTACGTGCTCTCGTGGATGTGTTATGCGTAGGTTGAGGGCAGAGCAGGGGCTTTTTGCTTCGAAGAAAATTGAAATATAATAACAGTTCGATCACGAGAGATTATAAAAGCCGCCACACCTGAGGGGCGGTGGGCGAAGACCTCACACGTCGTCTCTCTTTTTCGGTTAAGCATGTGAATTAGAGGGGTCCAAATCTCTCCGTCCCATTAAGGCATTGGTCATTCCTTTCGTGATGATAATGCGGCACTAAAAATGTGTATACTAGCAGCCCCTGTTTTATTTAACTGGGCCCTTGCACGCGACCGTTTCATCTGCTAAGGTGTACTGAACACCCAATAGTTTGTGTAAGAAAGCGTTATTGCACCCGGGGGCGAATTCATGGTGTGAAATTTCTTGCCGCTACTGTTTCTTTTGTTTTTCGTTTTCTTGCGCTAAACCTAGCTTCCATGCTTCTTTACTTCGGCTTCACACTAATCCTACAGAACCTAATTAATGTTGGACCACACAGATTTCCCCGGAATATTAATTCAGTGGTCAGGAGAGCAGGAGCAAAAAATGGAAAGCACCGGCTTATTAAAAATTATTCTATCAGTGCGAGGTGTGCATGAAAAAATGTAAATGGATTTGGATAATGATATGCATTAAAGTTCGTAAACTAAACTGGCTGATTCCGCTCTTTGAAATGACTTGCGTTTATCAAGACTCGTGAACATGTAAGAGTTATATCGTCCAGATGGAGAACAAAACTTAAGTCATAATGACCACCTCTTTAGAAAAAACAGCACATTGACAATACAGAGAAAATAAATTTCAAACTCCTAGTTACCTGAATTTCCACCAGTATTAGAACAGAAACAATCATAATAATTATCAACAATTAATTATGAATTCTGAGAATATTAAATTCCATTTTGATTAAATTCAAAGTCATATAGGATTGTCTTAGCCTCTTAAATAATTCAAAATCAAATAAAGAAACGGTGGGGTAAGATAAAGTTGATTTTCAGAGACTTCTTTTCAAATGTCTGAACTTTTACCTGGAGACCTTAAGAAAAAGGATCTACAAATCCCCCACCAAAACCTATCGGATGGTTAACCTCTTACGAAATCACAGTTATAAAATAATAAGACTACAAAGCTATCGAGCACTAAATAGTTGTGTCTTGGTAATAAATTGTTTCAGCGGATTTTCAGAGTTCGAAATTGGTTTGTTACTACCTAGCCAACAATGGTGTGTAATACCGCCTGCCGAGATGCCACCAGGATGTTATTAAACGAAGTAATGGCTGTCGATTGACTTAGAGCTTGGTGATGTTCTTCTGTTTAATGCGGTGCTACAATTTCCCTATTCAGTCTCGATGGCTAAGACAAGAAGGGATGTTATATTGGGATAATAGGCGTAACTTCGGGGAATCGAGCTAGGTCGACTCCTCCAGGAAAGACGAGGTGTTTCAAGACGAATACTGAAAATAACTGAACCAACTCTGTTAAAAATAAAAGTATTTATTAAGGGTTTTTCTGATACAGTTGAACATGGACCCTCCAAACACCAAGGCTTCTCTCCTGTCTCTGAATAAATTCGGGGACCTTTTATACAACTGTAATGCCCAAGGAGGGGTAATAATCAGCTAGTCTAGACATAAGAGTTATTATTAAATACTTCCCATCACCATGAGGTCAACAGTCACCAGGTTCTGACATCATAAGCTCTAAGAGGTTCATAGTTTGGGTTTGTTAAGCTTAAAACTAAGCAATACTTCATCAGTACAATAATTCTATCTATCTATAACATGCACACGTAGACATAATATTTTAAGTGAGTGGAAAAGAGGGTTGCTTTTTGTTTATACAAGCGTTTCTCTGAGGACCCTTTCAGGTCACGTCACCTCTGGGTGGCAAGGCAATTCACCCTTAATATTTATTACGTCTACGTGTTACTATGTTTGGGTTTATACAGTATGTTTCACTAACTAGGATATAAAGCGTGCTGTTACACAATATTATGTTCTTATTATATCTTGTAATGTTACGATTCCTTATATCACGCTTTCGTTACAAAACCGACTTTTCATTACAGGTGCATGTTTTGAAAATTTAATTCAGTAATGTTTTAATATTTCTCTAATTAGTTTTAATTGCTTTTTATTCGTTCCAAATTAAAAAAATAACAATTCAGATTTCCAGGTAAAGGTAGAATACAAAATATGTGATAACAATGTGACATCTCTTTAAAATTTAAGTACTATAAATTAGGTATGTCATTTGAAGTTTTAAAGTGGGGGTGAAGCCTAAAATTGATTTTAAAAGACGCCTAATAATTCAGGCAAGGAAGCTTTACATTGTAGTTTTGATATATTTTTATTGAACAGACTTGCTAAAAAATGACGAAAAACTTTTTTAACTATGCCTGGCTTGTTATAAATAGGGAACGCAGTCTGTACACCAAAACATTGCCTAGATACAGATATGGTTTACGGAATGCTGACTCTAGGATACTGTCAGCACTTAACAAGTATATAAGTTGATATACCTGTAAGCTCCTACAGAAAATGAAAGATGTCATGTGAAAAGAGCTCTGACGATGTAAACAACATAACATGCGAGATAGTTAACTTCATACGCTTGGAGTCCGAACTTCCATTTTTCTAGTTATATAATCAGCTGATTCTAAGCCTATATATAAAGTAGGAAGAAAAATATTAACTTTCCCTTCTCCTTCTGAACATCAATTGTTCGGAACTTAACTCTATTATCATGAAGATCGATAATACTTGGTGCGGAATTTGCCTATTGCATTATCAAATCAGAAACCTTTGTCCATACTTGAAGGAACATTAAATTAATTGCAGCCGTATATCAAAAAAATGAAACCTGCTATAAGCTATCCAGGGTTTATACAAAGCAGCCCAACTCAATTATTTATTATTTTTTTCTTTTTAGAAAACTATCATATGAATCGACTCTTATATACGGAAATGTTTATGAAAACAGAACCCTTTTGTGAACTTTGTTATTCGAATTTCTCTATATAATTATGCAACACTTCGTTTATTTTACAGAAGTGTGTGTAACTAAGACTAAAAAATAAATGTGAATGGTTTAAAATTAATACTTGTAATATGCATTATATAATTAACATAAAACCACATTTTAAAGAGAATTAGAGTTCCACAGATGATGGAGTGTGTAAACGCACATAACAAATAGCATTAATGATAATACCTGATTGTTGCTTGAACTAAGCAAGACACGAGAGTATTTCAGACAAAGCCCATCGAGGGTGGTTTGTATTACCTCAGGGAAGAAAGAGTGCAGTGATGGTTACGAAGGGCGGCCAGGTTTATGGGACGGCAGATCTGTTGCATGCGAGGTCCCTGACGTTTACAGAATTTTTGTTTATGTGTTATCAGGCCTGCAAAGCCTCCTCCAAGGAGTTCGAGCCGCTCGTAAAGGCTGCTGTCACACCAGATGCTCGAACAATGAACAAATTCTACCACTGCACACCGCTCAGCACCAACGCATGTCGCGTGGTCTAAACATTTAACAATGGCATTAAATGAGAGGGAACGAGGGATGGGAAAATTTGTGGAAATACTTTCCAGCATTAGCGTAAGAGACCAGGGAAACCACAAAACTACCCCAAGGTCAGTATGTCGCTGGTAATAAATAGATTGTTCAAATGTGAAATAAGAAATACTATAGCATTTAAACTTGTTGTTTATAGCAACAGAACTACTATTCATTTTTTACACAATAAACTTGTTTCAAATTAAAGAACTAGCCTGACCTAGAATTTTCTAAAAAAAAAAAAAAAAAGAACTATTTTCATTTATTAATATTTTTATGCAAATCATAGGTTATTTTTAAACGTCTGTTATCTCAAACTAACCACATTTAATTATAATCTTATTTTAACGTTTATTTCATTAAAAAGACAACTATTAAGTACGTAACTTGTTTACTATAGTCAAATTAGTGGAAGGAGGTGTGTCGAATTTGAAATATTCTGAGGTTTGTTCATTAGCTTCCTCAGCAATAATGCTTATGTTTTGTTACAAAATATGAAGTTCAATTGTTTTGTCAATATTGTGTCTTTGTGGAGAAGCCTCATAGACACAAGGTCGCAGTTTCAATTCCGGCTAGTGTCAATGGATTTTTTCGGGCGTAAAAATCCCAAGTATGACTTCCTTCGGAAGGGAAGTAAAGTCGTGGGTCCCGTGTTGTACATTTACGACGACACGAAAAAGAACCTCAAGCCCGAGGCCTCTGAGCAAAATTTGTCTGCCACGAATTGAATGGGAGAGGTGTTAAATAAATCAAATAAATGAAAGTAAAATTGTGGAGATATAAATACCTATATACAAATACTTTCAGGAAAGCCCTTTTTCCTTCCGTATAACATTTTGCTGAGTGCAACCAAATTTGGGAACTGCTATATATGAATTACGTATGTTTATGTATTTTTCAAACTTTTAGTTGTATGATCATGATATTTTAACTATATAAACAAAGAAAGTGGAAGTCAAAAATTAAACCAACATTCAACGCTTATATTTGCCACAAAATATAATCCATAGAACTTTTTTTTTTTTTTTTTTTTTTTTGGCGAAACGATCCTTAACGGAATTATTTAGAAAAACTTGATTATGCCCAAATCCACACTGAAGGACAGAACCTCATAAATCAGTGGCCATTAAAGGGACCAATTAACCAACTTTCCGGATCAAAAGCACCGGCAATCTGTTGAAGTGAAATAAATTAAGATATCGCCTCAATCCTTTGTTGAAATTGGATAGCCAAGCCACCGCTTTTCATTTTGACGATGTAAATTCTGAAAGAATGGAAACGATTTTACCTGCTGCGACAGTCTTGAATTTAATACCTACTTCGGGTCTTGACGGTTCCAGATAACCGCCCAAGTAGAGAGCTCTCGATGGAACGCCACAGGAGAATAATCTGCCCTTTTTTGTAGCTATACCGGGCGGTCGCGCAAGTTCTAGATAGGCAACCTTTTCCGATTAAACGCTTCAGCTTCTGTAATTAATTCAACTATACAGTTAATACTTAGGGTCCCAAAAATATATACACACTTTTACAATAGACATTTAATATATTTCAAAGTTGGACCGAAAAACAACAGTAATGTGTAGTATGATGTTCTGTAAACACATACATTATGATAGCGTTGCTACGTGTGACAGATAAATCACCAATGAACAAAAGAAGTCAAGATTATCGTATGATGTTCTGTAAACAGATGTGACTCACATTACGTTATGCTAGCGTTGCTACAACAAAATGGGGCCAAGATTACCGTTGGAACAGCAGAAAGCAATTTCGAAGTGGTATTGGAAAACCAAGAATGTTGTTGAAGTTCAAAGGCAATGGAGACGTGTGTACAGAACAGATCCGCCAACGCGAGTAACAATTGCATGCATTCGAGACAAATTTGAGACTCTGGTACCGTATACTGTAGAAAACCAGCTACACTGGCAGCATTTCGGGAAGAAATTGAAACGGCATGTGCTGCAATCGCTGAGGACACTTTCGCAAACGTTGCTCAATCAGTAGTTCAACGTACTCAGAAGTGTATCGACGCCGATGACGGACATTTTGAGCAACTGTTGTAACTGTAAAAGTCTAAGATGATTAGTGCTCATCATTTTCTATTTGTGTGAATTCAGTTTTGTTATGTTAACACAGCTTTTTCTTTGCTTGAAGTGTGTATACATTTTTGGCACCCTCTGTAAATTAGAGATTAAAATATTATCTGAAAGCTTTCGTCTGCTATAAGCCCTTTGTAGCAATGATAGAGGTTGTGCAAGAAGCTACCTATCTGAAATGAGATTGTGTACACGCCTTAACCGACGGAATGAACAAAAGTTAATTTATCAGAACAAATAGAGCAACATTAATATGTGATATACCTATTATTTATATCCGATGGGCTGCTTAACTTAACATGTCAGCTCTAAATATTATTAGGTGTACTCTCCGAAGTCTTTCATCTTATTGCTGTTACAATTTTCACGCAACAGCTGTCTTTTTATAGAACTAATTACTAATTATGTATTTGGTAATGAAGTAACCTCCCAGTGCATGTCAGGAAGGTTGCAGTTCAAGAAGTTGCCACATCTCGGATGTCTAAACATGCGGATATGAATTAGCAGTAAATATGAAATAGACCTACACATGAGCAGTTGCTTCTGAGCATGTCCGTCCTTGTTCTTGTTTTTAATTTGTTCCTCATCTCTCATTGGTTATTCTTTAGCCTCTCCCTCTGCGCATTATTTTAAAATCACATTAATAGCTAGAGCGAAAATGCTACAGCTAACACTTGGAAAAAAGGCTAATGACGTTCATCATTTAGTGAATGAAGAAATTAGTGCTTAAATGTGAAATATATAAAGGTGTCAAAAATGTATACACTTTTACCGTAGATATCTATTTAATATATATTTCAAAGTTGGGATCGAAAAACAATAGTAATGTGTAATATGATGTTCTGTAAACAGATGTGACTTACATACATTATAATATCGTTGCTACGTGACAGGTAAATCAATGAACAAATGAAGCCAAGATTATCGTATGATGTTCTGTAAACAGATGCGACTCACATTACGTTATGCTAGCGTTGCTACAATAAAATGATGCCAGGATTATCGTTTGAACAGCGGAAAGCAATTCTGATGTAGTATTGAAAAACGAAGTTCAAAGGCAATGGAGACGTGTGTACAGAACAGAACCGCCAACGCGAGTAACAATTGCACGCATTCCAGACAAATTTGAGACTCGTGGTACCGTATGCGATGTTCACAAGGGCATATCTGGTAGACCTAGCACAGCAACAAGCTCCGCGCACGGGATCCAAGGCCCTGGATAGGAAGAAGAGGTCCGATTAAGCTTCCACCGCGTTCTCCGTTGGACTTATACCTACGGGAAACTCTTAAGGGTGTTGTGTACCGTAGAAAACCAGCTGCACTGGCAGCACTTCGGGAAGAAATTGAAATAGCTTGTGCTGCAATCGCTGAGGACACTTTCGCAAACGTTGCTCAATCAACGTACTCAGAAGTGTATCAACGCCGATGGTGGGTATTTTGAGCAACTGTTGTAACTGTAAAAGTCTAAGATGATTAGTGTTCGTCATTTTCTGTTTGTGTGAATTCAATTTTGTTATATTAACACAGTTTTTTCTTTGCTTCAAGTGTGTATACATTTTTTGGAAACCTCTGTGTATAAAAGGAGACGGTACTGTGGTAATGTGATTTAAGGCTACTCGCCTCTCACCGAGGTGGTCTGGGTTCAATGTAAGGGGCTGTAAGTGGGATTTGTGGCCGACGAAGCACGCTTGAAAGGTTTTCTTCGGGTACTCCGGTTTCCCTGCCACTCATTCCGACATAGCTCCATCGTCTAATGTTCATAACTAAGATAACTATTTATTAGTCCATAGTATATCCTTGACCTGGTCTTTATAGTGAAATTTTAACAATTCTTAATTTAAATGCCTCACTGTTTACTTTTTTGACCAAGTAATTTATATTTGTATTCCACCCAAGCCCCCCCCCCCCCCAAAGATGAATACCAAGAAAATTAATTGAGACACACTTATTATTAACTCGATGAAAAGAAAAAGTAATATCAAATGTTTTATTATCAATAACGCTAAGCATTGCACAGCACCAAGAATGAATATTAAAAGAAAACTTGTCTAGTTTTTTATTTCATAGAAAATTCACTTTTCATTATTAATCCAAGTGCTATATCATCAGTAAACATATAAGTCTCATTCAATTTATCGTGAAAGGTTGCAGCAAGGTCATTAATATAAATTATAAATGGCAGGTCTAAATATAGGACCTTGTGGGACACCGTCTTTAATGAGTTTAAAATCCGATATTCCACTGTTTAAGAAAATTGATCGACATTTTCCCCTTAAGTAAGATCTGGAAAAGGTAGTATTAGCAATATTAAAATAACAATATTTTTATTTATTTGATAGGATGTCATGGGAAACGGTATCAAAGACCTTTGTAAAGTTATAAAAATGCTATGTGAATGACTTTCTCTTATGCTTTAAAACGCTTTTCAACATATCTAGTACTTGCTTCTATAGTACCGTAAGAATGTCCGAAACCATACTGATTTAAGAAAGGGTTATTGAATTTTGATTTAAAATTTCAAAAATCTTTGAAGCCATGTGTATTATACTTATTGGTATATAGTTCTTTAAATGAGATTTACTACCATTTTATATGGGAATCACTTTAACATATTTAAAGGCATCAGGAACTATGCATTTTTCTAAGCCACTGTTAAAAACATGAGTTAAGGGCTCACATATATATCTTGCAACTAATTTAATCATCTTAGAATTTGGACCATAAATATCAGGACATGAACTGTTCCTGAGTTTAAGGGTTGCTGTTTATACGTCTTGAACACTTACAAGTGTAAGACAAAATTCAGTGTGAGTTTTGTGACTTTGTTTAAAAACAATGAAAAACATTGTCGAAGTTTTTATATTTGCTAAAAATATAATCCACTTGTTTTATGAAATGCCAGT
Organism: Metallyticus violacea; assembly: GCA_030762175.1. Taxonomy (NCBI): domain Eukaryota; kingdom Metazoa; phylum Arthropoda; class Insecta; order Mantodea; family Metallyticidae; genus Metallyticus; species Metallyticus violacea. The sequence goes on from CM060843.1 coordinate 5,133,140, forward strand.
TTACACCCTCTGGACTGAAAGTGGACATTTAATATCTGACTTAAGATTGTTTTTAATATGTCTGAAATAACTCTCCAGGTGTTCTTAGATTTATTTCTGGAATTTCTAATAAAAATTTATATTACTCTGTCTGAGCTGTTTTTAGAACCTTCTTGTATGTGAATATATATATATATATATATATATATATATATATATATATATATATATATATATTCCCTCCTGGAGAGCATTTTGAGTCCTTAAATTTATATTGTTGGTCCAAACACTAACTAAGAAAATCAGATTCCAGGCGCTCAAAGCCTGTGTATACCCTACATGGGTGCCAGGCATGATCACAAAAGAGCAAAATTTAAATATGCCAAAGAGAAATGCAATGCAAGATCCTGGGAATAACTTTGAAGGACAAAACACCTATAGTATTAATAAATCAGTTATCTCAGACAACAGACATTGCACAAATAGCTACCAGAAGCAAATGGCAATGGGACGGTCACGTCGCAAGAATGCAGGACAATAGATGTTCATGTAAATGTACATAAGAGATGGAATGAAATAATTTACTTTGTCATTGCTATAAAGAGTGAGGCAATTAAAGGTTTGCATTAACAAAATGAAATAACTCATGTTAATTTTGTTAGTCATGCCCACAGGTATTTTCACATTCGTATCTTTTACTTCTGGTAATTTTTATTTAAAGAAACCTGTAACATAATGGCGCCATGGCCAGAAAATATTGTCGTGAATACTCTGCCATTAGGTATTCTAGTAATGATATTATCTATACCCGAACTATATGAATTGTTTGACTGAGTGAAGGCCGCGCTTTGTATCCGTCAAACAAGTATATTAGATCTCTCACTTCATTACTTTGTTTACAAAAATCAATTTTAAAATTATCTGTTAGGATATTATTTACATCAATTTAAAAGTATACATGCAATGCAATATCATTTAGGTTCTCAAAGAAACGATGGAAATTGGCCTTAGGTGGACGTTAAAACACGATACAAAGAGTATTGTAAAATCCGATATAGGCAGAGATAGGTATAAATTCATAAATAGATGCTAGATTTGTTATCTCCCAACATTACGTGCTACAATGTTTTCTGTGACATACAGTGTGTCCTAAAGTCATGGTACATGTTTGAGCAGTCGCACAAAAGCAACGAAACAAGATAAAAATGTGAAACCTTCAACAAATGAAAGAAAATTTCTCCAAGTTTGGGTACTTGTTCAGTGCAGTTCGATGTAGCTTCCGTTTCTTGTCCTACACACATCTAAAATATTCTAATTTATTCCTCACACAACTAAAGACATCAGGCGCAACAGAGTGAATAACGTCTCTCTCTTTTAAATGGTCAATGTCGTTAATATGAACACTGCACATTGACATAGCCTCACAAGTAAAAGTCTAAAGGCGCTAGATTCGGCGACCAAGTCTTCCATCCACCACTTCCTATCCATCTCTTGGGAAATGTTGAATCCAGAAACTCGTGAACAATTTTAGCCTCATCATTAAACATAATCATCTGTAAGATTTTTTCATCATTGTCTGTCTTATCAAGCAAAATTTAAACAGTTGGGCGGATAGCGTGTAACAACTGCAGTTCGTAACCCGTAAATTGGAAGTCTTCTTTAAAACTTTATGAACTGCAGTCTTCTTCAGGCCTAAATTTCTAGACAGGTACACACTGATTTCTCTGGACTCCTTTGGTAGCTATCCTGTTTAGCTTCAATGCGCTCATCCTTAACCAAAGACCTACCTGAACGATTTTAGTTCAACATGCCTCCAGTTTCCTTCATCTGCTGATCCTATGTGGCGGCTCTTCGTTGAACACGCGGCAATATTCACGAGAACATGTGTCAAATTTTTGCAAGCCACAACCACGCATTGAACTTTCCTTTACACCGGCCACATCTTGACTAAATGGCATGATTCGCTTCACTGTTGTGTTGCGTCATTACCTGCGCGCGCACAAAATTTAAATTTATGCTTCATAAACTCTTTGGCATACTCTTTAATGTTTCGTAGGTTTCGTCCTTTGGCTTCCTTTCGTTTAGCCATTAGAAATGTTCGAAACTGTACCACGTGTGTATATAACAGAGCCGCCGTGTTGGCTATGATTCTTACAGAGCTGGTCAACAATGTAATAACCAGAAATTGTTATTACGTACAGAAGATCTACATTTAACCAGTGATCCGCGATACACAATGTCTACATTTAGGTCTTTGAAAAGCAGATTTAAATAACTAATTTTGTTAAGTATACTCTTCTCAATAAGTTTTTCATTTCTTAATATATTTTATTAATTTGTATATTTTAAATTTACGGGTTTTTATGTTTTAAACAATTTTTATTGATATACTTGTTTTCGGTTTAAAACAAAACAGTTAAGTTATTAAACAAAAGACATGAATTTTATTTCAATTTACTACATAACATTAACTTATTCCTTTATTTTAATATGTTTCTTATTAACGCATACCATGAATAGATTTAATTTGCAGTTACATGCGGGTGAAAACTTACAAATAATGTTTTATCGCTATGGGATACAAATCTCACAGGAGGAGTTAGGGCCCCTTTACATAATACAGATTTCAGTATCAATGTAGTAATTTTTTTAGTAGAGTTTAACGCCCGTTTTTACTACTGAGGCACCACAGGCGGTGACACTGATGATACATGAGATGAAATGATATATTGGGAAAGGAATATTTTTTTTTAAGGAAGGAAACGTTCCAGGTCTAAGTTTAGGGTGCCTCCCCAGCATTTGCCATTTATGAGGACTGAGGAAAACCTGTAAAAAAACTCAGTCAGAAGGACGGTCCTGGCGGGATTCGAACCCCAAGCCTCGCGCTCATGAGTCCGCGCCTTAACGGCCTCGGCCACCCGTGGCGGTAATGTGGTACCTGATTGTTATGAAGCAATACATCGTTTAGAAATCGGTTGTGCATATGCAGAGATGTAATGTATGTCAGAAAACTGTAACTAGTTGCAGAAAATGTAAGAAGGCATAATTTATTGCGCTCTCTTGGAGTTTTATTTCTGGCAGCTTCATATTAATACCTGTTTTCAGTTTAGTGGTGCAGGAAATAATCGGGTTATAGCTTTACGGACTATTTTTGATTTATTATTTCCTTGTATCTGATCAAGCCATCGCTGTGGTGAATCTTATGCCATCATGCTAGAATATTTTATTGCCTCTACTCAGGTTTTAACCACAATGCAAATAATTTGATCATTTTACCCAAATTTATGACTAAATGAGAGGTGATTGGAAGAAAGGGTACATACTCCAACGCACTAATTTGAAAAATAGAGATGTCGCAGTTTTACAAACCAAACATTTTTTCCTGTAACTGCCTAAAGAGATATCTGTTTTAGTTGAAGATATACGCTCTGTTTATAAGTAGACCCCAAGTAGTAGTTGATGGGGAACAAATAACGAACTATAAATTATAGTAACACCCATTAGTCACCATGTGTGTCATAAATGAGCTCTTGCTTTTAGGAGGATTTAGCCATTCATGGAACACACCAGTTCATTGCTTACATAGATTGTTATATTATTGAGAGTAAATTTTTTAAAAAATGCTACCCTCTCTTTAGAAAATGTTTTTAAAACTGAAGATTAAAAACTTTGGAGCATGCTTCCTTTGTCGAGAGAAGTATTTTTATGGATGAGACGGTATGTAAATAATAAATTTAATATTAAATGTTTTTGTTTGGTTTTTTTTTAATAGTGTTTAACGTCCGTTTTTACTATTGAGGCACCAGAGGCGGTGAACACTGATGATACATGAGATGAATGATATATTGGGAAAGGATTTTTTTAAGAAAGGAAGCGTTCCAGGCCTAAGTTTCGGGTACCTCCCCGGCATTTGCCAGTTATGAGGGAAAAACCTGGAAAAAAACACAATCAGGTAGGAATGTCCTAGCGGGATTCGAACCCCAGCCCTCCCGCTCACGAGTCCGCGCCTTAACGATTTCGGCCACCCGTGACGGTGATCATAAATGTGAAAAATTAAAATATTTTAATTGGAAATAACTTTGCATGAACGCAGAAAATTCTTTTTTCACGTGCTTGAATTCTTTCTAAATATTTTTGAGCACTCGTGGAAAATTATTTCATGAAATAGTATAAGTGTACAAATCACTTTACAAATGTATTCTTTTTCTTTCTGTATTCCTGAAAACGGCTCCTACCCATGAAGCTGCTAATGTCTTCATAGATTCTTAAACGTGTTTCATGACTTAATATCCAAATAAAAAACCAAATCGGTGACATCCTTCACTTTGTATTTAATTATAAGAAACATTTGAGAGGAAAGTGGAGGTGGCTAATAAAGATCCAATGTTGTTGTTCTTCTGTGCTACACGTTTCTGAACCTTAAACGCACGCCCTCTGCTACTGGAGATTTTAGGAAATGTATTCTAATGCACGTTTCCAGTCCTCGAGTATATAATGATCATTCAAAAGGTTCAATGGAAAAGGTTGATGCCTCAATGACAGATTTTTATTAAATTTCTGGCTTCCTTATGACACTAGCAAATATGAGTAATTAATCTATTGTAGTGTTTAACATGAAAAGCACATTTCATGTGGTTTCTTTTGTTTTCTTAAACGTGATGACGTTAACATCTTTTCCACCTTTTGTTCTGATTACTATGTTTAAATGAGTGGCCACTAACAGAAATATGATAGATTTCTAAGCCATACAACCCGTGGGTTGGGGTAGATTCAGTCAGATAGAAAAAGAAGAACTTGAACTGAGATGGGGAAGTTCGTAGCAATGGTCGGATTGGGCCAGTAGCTCAGATGTAAGTATGACAAGCCGAAGAATTTTTACTCATATTTGCAAATCTTTACACTGTATAATGTCTTAAGAGCTTGTAATCGTCAAATATTTTTCATGCATTATTTTCAATGAACTGATGTTCCACTGTTTTTAATATATAATTATTCCACATAAAAAGTTAAATTTATCTAAAAAGTTTCTCATAAGAAGTCTTATCCTCTCTAAATAATTTTATAATACTGTCACATTAAAAATCGAAAAGCATTGTCACCTTAAAGTAACAAATTTATTACTATTCCTCCGTTTTCTTGTTTAAATTATTTAAACAATTCTGGATTTAAAACATAACAACCCTCTTCCAATCTTTCACACGTGTACACATTATTTATTTCTTTCATATTTTATTTCACATTGGAAAAATAAAAAAGAAAGTCAATTAATTAACTTTTGTTTCTCTTTGTATATTTTAACTGCTTCCCTTTAAGGAAAAGATATGCATCCCGTTCTAACGACACAAAACAAAGTATACACGTCACTTGAAAAGTTAATTCTCTACAACTTTTCAATTCCCTAAATACTTTAGTCCCTAAAGTGTTCCATTATGTATCGGGCAATACATTTTTGAAATTCCAAAACGAAGCTGCATGCATCCCCTGAACAAGGTGGTTATAAAAAATAAAAGAAAGCTGGTAACTTGTCTTTACTGACTAAGTCCTCGAGTAGTCTGGCCTTCATTGGCGGCTCTTGAATAAAATGACTATAAATCTCTTATTTGCAAGGTTTGATCTGTCAAGAACCGGGTTTTGAAAGCTTTCCTTGTTGGTAAAATTGCTGATGATTTGATTGATGGATGTTATCCATCTATCGTACAGTTCATCTTGTGGTCAACCCAAAAAAGGAGGATAGTTCCATTAGGAAGGAGAAAGAAGAAGCAAGGGAGAAGAAAAGAAAAAACACTTTAAGTCTACGTGGACTATCGGCGTCAAAAGAAAGTCTCTTTCCAAATTCCTTCTGTCTGAAATTCTGATATTTACTTGCCATCTTTCATAAATTTTATTAACTTTGTACGCTGCAGCATCCGTTCATAAATATCCTCCAGTTGAGAAAGTAAATTACTTCTTTATGTCATATTTTATACATTTATCTAAGTATGGGGCAAATTAAAACTTACTACTGTTTGCCACATTATGTAGAATAGTAAGTGACTTCAGGAAATATCTGCTGAAAATCCACAGCTTCCGTGTAAATATAGAGTGGGTCAAAAATTTGATGCAAAATTCAAAAGCTTTTGCCTTCGAAACTAATATATTACTGCCATATTTCTGACCAAGTTCTTCCACACGATGCCTAGTCAGAAAAAGACAGCTGTATCGTGAGCTAAATTTAACTTTATTGCTAGAATGGTAGGCAGAAACAGCCTAAAATTACAAGGTATGATCAATTATCACCACCCAGGTTCATTTATTAATGTGATTCAATACAATGTATTACAAAAACACAAACAGAAGCAGCGATATTTAAGTAACAAAAATCCTTGTATCCACTTGTCTCTTTATATCGCCTGAATGACAGAAGGGCTGAAGAATCTTGGAAACAAAGCAAATGGTATTTCCGTCTTCAATCCACGCAACTGCTTGTGCGACTGATGTTTCATTCAGATGTTTCATTGTTCTGTATCAGCCTCAGAGAACACAAAATAACAATTTCCTACCACAGATTGCTGTTAAAACCTATTTCAGAAATAAAAATAACTCAAATAGCGCTCGCTTTGGTTTCAACAGTTCTTGAAACTTCGCTAATTTATACATAGAAAAATTAACAAATGTTAGAAGATCTCTTTTCTAGTTTTAAAGAATAGCTCAATACATAACATCTGACTGTCAAAAATTACATTGTATCAATATTTGTTTTGGGGCTTTGACTTAAGCATGTGTTCCTCTAATTTTTTGAACAGTGTATCTTGTAATTCGCAATTTGTTGCATATATAGTCAATGTGTTTATTCCATGTTAGGTGTTGGTACATATAAATCCCTAAATATTTTAATGATTTGCCCATATCCAAGGCCGAACAAGTATATTTTTTTAAAGAGTTGGATTAAAATTATGATTAATGGACTCCGTACTGTCCATCGGAGCAATTTTAGCTAGGTGTTACTTGTTATAGAGAGAATGGAATTAAAATAGCTTTTGAAATATTAAGAAATAGCAGGTAGCAGATACCAAGAACTTGGGCGCGATAAGCCGACTCCATAATCGATCTCCCTTCCGTATATTCATGTAATTTTGACGACAGCATGTCTCAGGTAAAAAGTGGTTTAAAATTACGTACCAGATGCTGAATTGCAGTTTGAAGTAGATATCTTTGAACGTGTTGCTTCATTAATTTCTAGCATGTTTTAAATGTTTCGTAGGTATAGAATAACAGTCTGATCAATAAAAAGGATTTTATAAATACCGAGGATCCCAATATGTATACATTTGGATATTTATTTAATATATTTCAAAATTGAACCGAAAAACAACAGTAATGCGTAGTATGATGTTCTGTAAACAGATGTGACTCATATACATTATGATAGCGTTGCTATGTGACAAGTAAATCAACATGAACAAATGAAACCAAGATTATCGTATGGTATTCTTAAACAGATGTGACTCACATTACATGAAGCTACCGTTGCTACAACAAAATGAAGTCAAGATTATCGTTTGCACGGCTGAAAGCAATTTTGAAGGTACTGGAAAACCGAGAATGTTGTTGAAGTTCAAAGGCAATGCAGTGTGTACAGAGCAGAACCGCCGTTGGACTTCTACCTATGGGGAACTCTTAAGGATGTTGTATACCGTAGAAAACCAGCCACACTGGCAGCACTTCGGGAAGAAATTGAAACGGCTCGTTCTGCAATCGCTCAGGACACTTTCGCAAACGTTGCTCAATCAGTAGTTCAACGTACTCAGAAGTGTATCGACGTCGATGGTGGGCATTTTGAACAACTGTTGTAACTGTAAAAGTCTAAGATGATTAGTGCTCATCATTTTCTGTTTGTGTGAATTCATTTTTGTTTTGTTAACACATTTTTTTCTTTGCTTGAAGTGTGTATACATTTTGGCACCTATTGTATATAAAATATTCTGTTAATCTCTCTCATCACAAGTAACTTACTGCATAATATTGTACTTCAACGTCTTATAATGAAAACTGATTTTACATTACAATTTTACCTTGTTGTTATTTTCAAGTCAACTATTATTTAAAGTGACGTGATACGGTGCATTTCTAGGTCTACTTTTTAAGAGAAGTTTGGAGCTATTTTCAATTGGATTCTGTGAATATTAACCGCGCCATTTGCCGCAGATGAAAAATTGCACAAAGAGAAACATGTCCCTTTATTTCATAAAATTATATTTACTGAACATCACAACTCGGTGAGTTTAGAAACTAGGGTCTTTCTGTTCTGTATATTAATACTCTCAAAATAATAAAACGAGAATTATTATTTTATTCAATTAAAATATAATATCTAGTATCGATGCTAAAGTCTATATTAGTTATCCAATTTCGAGGAAATTAGTTATTTATTATTCTCTACATACATACATGATCTACCATTTCAAAATCTATTTTTTCCTTCATAATTTTAGTTTCTAATATACTTTTAATGTTAAATTTTTGTTAATTAAGCAGGGAGCACATGTTGTTACTGTTTGTGTCCGCGTGGCTAGAATGATAAATATTATATTATCCCCCGGAAAGAATATTATAAATGCACATTTTGCACTTTTCAATAGTATTTTAGTTATGGTGTGAAACTATTCATTTGTTTAATAGAGCATATATTCAGGAAAATGACCTGGTATAATTTCAGAGTCAACATAAACGACAGTCGACTAACAAATTTAAGATTTACCGACGATGTGGTCTTATTCGCCAAAACACCGAAAGCACTACAAACTGTGCTGGAACAATTATGTGAGCATAGCAAAAATGCAGAGCTGTCACTAAACAAACTGAAGACACAGTTACTTTCAAACGAACCTGAAACCCCGATAAAAATAAATAGAACAGTCCTCACATATGAGAGCGAATATACAAACCTAGGACAACAGATTTCCTTTCGTGATACAATGGAAAAAGAAGTACAAAGAAGGATCTCATTAACCTGGAGAGTATTTTGGGCCCTTAAGTTTATACTGTTAGATCAAAAACTAACTAAACAAATCAGATTCCAGACGCTCGAAACCTGTGTATACCTTATATTCCTATAATGGGTACCAGACATGGTCATAAAAAGAAAAATAAAAGAATAAAATTTAAGTAACCCAAATAAAAATGCAACGCAAGATCCTGGGAATATGGGAATAACTTTGAAGTACAAAATACCTATAATATTAATAAATCAGTTATCTCAGAGAGAAGATATTGCACAAATGGCTACCAGAAGCAAATGGCAATGGGGCGGGCACGTCGCAAGAATGCAGGACCTATAAGATCTCCATATAAGATTCCTGGATAGAAAAAAAGACACAAGGCAGACCTCTTCAAGAAACATGCTGGTCAAGAGTAGCAAGAGGAAGAGAAAAATGGAAATCTCTCGAGAAGCAACTAGTGCAGTGAGAAATGGAATAACCAAAGAAGAAATCAGTCAGAAACAGCATATGAACAACTAGCGTGGAATAGCAAGCGATCTTTCCGTACTTGTTAAGAGGCCTTTGCCCTTAAAGAATACAATTGCCTATATTTATCTTTATTTGTGGAGGAGCAATAGTAGTAATATTGTTAGAGTTCTTATATTCCAAAAACAAATCCAAAGAGTTTTTACGCTTCTTCCGTTACTCAAAAGCCTTTATTTATTTCGGAAAAACATGTTAACCGTAATTAATTTATATTTTCGTTGAACTAAAATGAAGATAAATTAAAATGTTTATAAAATAAGGCATGGTCATAATAATTATCATCTTGTGCCTATTACTAAATTAACAAAAACCCAGAGAAGTTATGGTGCAATAGCTTTTATTGTATTTAACAGTTTTTCTACTTGTGCATTCGATGTGTATTTTATTAAATTTAAAACTGTTCTCTATCCATGGTTTATTGTTCATCTTTTATAGATTTTAAATTAAACTGCAGATGTTACTTTTAAATCTATATGTATTTTGAACGTTAGCGTTATATTTGATGCTTATGAAAAACAAATAGAGTGATTGGAGTTGGTTGATATTCAGGAAGTATTTTAAGGCAATGTTTAATAATCTTGTGCCCTTGTAATTATCACATTTTGTTATTTCTTGAATGTACTTCAGCTATTTGAACGATGAAGGTGGTGTTTACTTAAGCCATGAGCTCGATGATATTTAAGAGAAATGCTTACCTGCGACATCTACAGATCGTATCAATGCTACCGTCATACAGAAGAAGGTCTGGGTCACAGCACCGGAACCAATTTCAGTTTGTGGTACGATAAAACGTGAGTTGGCTGCCATCCATCTTCCCTGCGGGGATTCTCTCTCACGCCTGGACCGGCATTCACATAATATTAAACTAGTGCTTACGGATTTCACGGTTCCTTCCATGGAGAAAAATAAAGAAGCTGGGGAACATAATGCATACAAGAGCGTTATCGCGTGAGAGGCAATCACTGTGACCATGTTGGCCAGCGTGGCGTTTCCTTCCGCTTTCAGGGCGATGGTTATGCGATGGACATGGGGTGTGTCCTAGCGCAGGTTGCTTTCTGCCACGGTAGCAGCGCACACCATCGATCGCCAATATTAGATGTAAGTGGTGCCTTTGGGACAAGAGATAAATGGCCTTGTCTGGTTTAGTGATCGAACATGGGCTTTGCGGTCATTATCCAGGGAAAATTGTTCAGTCTCTCGCCATGATTTATTTGTTGCTTTAGGAAAAATCAGGGACTACGCAAATTCTTTTTTGTTTATAGCGGATTATCAAGATTTTGGGAGCTGTATATTCCTTCACTCTTATCTGTAAATTTACATTCTAAATTTAGATATTTTCTTTGTGAAAAAATGTTCAAATTTTAGTTTAAAGGTACCTAACAATGATGCCTTAAATATACTTGAAGTCGTACTTTCAAACTGTGTTTACAATATACAGAGTGACTCTCTCATTACAGGTCCCAAACTATTGTCTATGAAAATGTGCTATTTATATAATAGCTTGCACATATCTTAAAGGACACAAAAGAGTTTCTCATAAGCTACTTACTATATACCGAAAATATTCTTCCTTGTATGCATTTCTTCAAATTTCGGAATGTTTCTCCCAAACTGACATCAGAAGTTTCCACATTTGTACATTTAGCTCAATTGTGCGGAGTTAATTTTTGTACACTTTCCTCGTCAATAGGCTCCAAATAAAAAATTCAAGAGGCTTTAGATCAGGAGATCTGTGTAGCCGGCACTATACTGTAACCCATAACATACTGAAGCGCGTAGTTTTGTTTTGTTTGTTTGTTTGTTTTTTTGCCCTTGGTTTGACACAATATTCTTTTCCTGGTAAGATCTTCACAATTTTGATATTGGTGCTGGTCCCTCCTTTACATATTTTAGTGTTTTTTTCACCCATGTCAGTGAGAAAACTTCCTTTTGTTTGTGCCATTCTTGCATGTGCGTCCGTTGTGTCTAATGGCTTCCCTACTCCTTCCCATTCTCTCGGTTCTAGTCCAAATCATAAAAACTTTGTTCTCTCTTTTTCGTCCCCAATAGTTGGGACAAATAAGGACATTTTTGGAAGAGTGTGACAAAATATTTGTAGTATGTTCGTTCCTCTCTCTGAGATCGTTTCGAGGGTGAATAGATGTGTTTTGGCCATTGCTTTAAATTGGTAGACCCTAAGCCTTCTCTACTAGGCTGATCCAGTAACTCAGGTAATAAAATATTTATAATCTAATATTTTATTATGTATTCTCAATGCTCGTTTAACGCTGGTTTAAAGTTGTGTTGTAATTTTGTTGATGTAGTGGGAACTTATAAGGTGATTTTTGTTGATTTGTGTATTAACGGACACTCTTTAACATCTCAGGTCATCAGCATCCCATTCAATTCAGAGCGTGAAACAGTCGATAAATTTTGCTCAGAGGCCTCTTCTTTCAGACTTGAGGTTATTTTCGTGCCGTAAATGTACGACACGGGATCCACGGCTTTAATTCCTATCCGAAGGAACCCATACTTAGGCTTTTTACGTATAAGGTGAAGTCATCTTCTTGAAAACATGGAAATTTGAACAGCACTGAAAGTCTTTAATTTTGCTAAATGCGAAATTATATAACATTATTAAACTCCTTTAATTATTTTGATGCTTAATACAAGTTATTGTATATTGTGTGTGAGAATATTTTAACAGGTTGCTACTTTGTCATTGTACGAACACCATTGTTTCAAAATGAGCATTAATTTTTCACGTGCATTATATCTTTACTTATTGCTGAATACATTAGAACGTATTTAAATTATGTTTTCCTTCCATCACACTTCCGGCTTTAAATCTTGTCCGGCATCAACGGTAGGGTGTTTAGTTAAAGAAAATTAAAATTACTCTGATAGTAGAGAGGGAGTATACGTTGTATAACCAATTTCAGGGTGCAGCACTTTGAGTGTCTTTCGCCGAATTCATTCAGAACTGACATCGTGCATGCTTTAAATTAATTCTGTATGCCAGGGATCGAGGAACACGCGCTGTGGGATTATGCACATTGTTAATCAGTGCAGGTGGGCCTGTAGACGTCTAGCATCTACTATCTGTTAAAATATTAGGAACTTCATATATGTCGATGAATCGATTCTCCTGGCTCGTGGTCCGGTGTCCGCGTCTCCCTCATCTCATTCCTTCCGTCCGGAGGTGTACACTTAGGGAATATATGCATAAAATGCCCATCGGTGTAGCTCCGTTCTTAACCTATCCTATCCTAAATAATATGTACAGAGGAATTTGGGCAATAAAGGAACTGACAAATCGACTAAAATGGTATTGCTGGGTGTTTACTTATGGAGGCTGTGTTAGGAATTTCTCAAGGAAATATCCGACAGGTGATTATGGGTCATGTAACTCAAAAAAATGTAGACTTTCGGAAATCTGCTTTAAATGCCATAAGCATTTTATAAAATACATGCAAATAGCATCAATGTCAATAGAAGCCAATTTGAAGCAGTGACTTGAAATTCTTACTGGTCACTGTCCTTTAAATAATCATCTCGCTGCATTGAGAGTTGATCCCACCTCAGTGCAGAATATATTTAATAAAAGATTGCATTTCTTTTATGGTTATGAAGGCCTCTGCAATCTCAGGCCCATATATGCTGGGGTTTACCTTTTCCCAAACTTCAAGATTATCATTAATTTTTATTTCAGAGTTACTGGAGCTATTAAAGTAATCGGGACTTCTTAAGGAATGAAATAAGATTAGGAATAGAACAAAAGATCGAAAACGATAACGGTTTTGGAGTCAATTCATCTCCGCCATTCTAAATTTCAATTCAAAATTCCTATTTTATCGTCCTATATCAGTCATATATAAGTGTGTTACTTAGGGTCTGTGAACATAGCACCGGTATACGAGAATCCGGCAGATTTCTATGAAATAGCGCAAAAATAATTAAATGAATGAACTCTTTGTTAGTGAGCATCATTCTTGTCAAGGTCTGCGACAAAGTTTCAGCGAGCTTTGAAGCGCATTTAACTGTGAATCCGCCACTGTCATTTATTGCACAATATGGGAGGAAAACTAGTCCGTGCAGTGTTTAAACCAGTGTCAAACATTTATTTCCGGATAAATGAGTTACCGCGCATTTGCCGAAGATGAAGCACGCTCCTGACGTCCACTGAGGTTGCCTCAAATTTCTCTCACCAAGTGAAAGTGTGCGATATAGCTGCATCTCAAATATCTTGCGCGGAAAATGACATACCGCATGCAAAGGACAGTTCAGCTGCAACATGCAGATTTTTTTTTTTTTTTTTTTTTTTTTTTTTTTTTTGCATATGGAACTTGCATTCGGCATTACACACCTGAGTCAAAGCGGCCGTCAAAGCAGTGGACAATGATTGCTGAAACTGTATCAAGAAAGTCAAGACCATTTTGTGATGAAGTTTGTTTCTGAGAAGTCAAAGCAGTGGACAATGATTGCTGAAACTGTATCAAGAAAGTCAAGACCATTTTGTGATGAAGATTGTTTCTGAGAATATTGAAAGGATACTTTATCAAAGTGTAAAAATTAACAGGAATATTATGCTAAATAAAATTAAATTAAATTAAAACTGCATTAACGGTGCATAAAAGTGTGTTCTTTCACTATGATGATATAGTTATCGACAGTCCTAATAGGATGGATGCATCAATTGATACTTCAACCGCCTTAAGCCCCAGTCTTTGTCTCTTAACGACTTATTCCTGTTCCCAGATTTAAAAATATGGCTCGGTGGAAATAAATTTCCTTGAATGAATTGCCATTTACGTCACTAATGCAGAATTTGATTAAAGAGAAGTTTCCAATAGATTTTGTAATAATAATAATAATAATAATAATAATAATAGTGGTTCTGACCTTGGTGCTTTCAGAATCTCTAAACTGAAGCAGTATTGTTAGCCACTGATACAATGCCGGTGTTTTATCTTTTAAACCATTTTAACCGAAATATTTAGTAGTAAACTTTATCCGCTCATCTTGGTTACTATGCGTACTTAACTACCCTTTCTCCTTCCTTTGTCCTATGCTTTAATGCCTCTTTCTAAACCTGTTCTCTGCCAACACGTATTTTTGTGTTTAAACATTATTATAAATACGAACCAGCTTGTCGAATACGTGTGGAATTTGAATCGAGAAAAACTAATTGAAACGGGCGCAAATCTTAAAGTTCGTCATTATTGAAATTGGCGCAGTAATTGGAGGTTACTGATTGTAAGGGTGACAAGGAAAACAGAAACGTTACGGTGGCCAGAATTAATCGTGTCAACCAAAATGTTTAACAATACAATTTTGTTTAGCCGAGATAGAACAATTGCGCTATCTTCTATAAGTATGGATCATGTTTTAGGAAGCCGAGGCAGTACTATCGCCGATGGCTGTAACATAAGGGAGATAAACACCGTGTTAGTCTTTATCCCGGTATTCAGCACTATTGTATCGAATAACTAATTTTATTATAATAGTTACAAACGCCGTAGCTAGTAGAAAAGTATGATTGAAGACTCTGCTTTTCTTTTGTTATTAGATAATACTATAAGCACTGATATTTCCATTTGAAACGGAAAATATCCGAGTTAAGACCCTAAACACTCATTGATAGCAATTGTTTAACAATATTGTTTTAATAAGTTCATTTTCACATGTTTGTGTATTACGTAAAGACTACAATGCTCAATATAAAGGCCGCAAACATTTAATAGTAATAGATATTCAGTTATTGTTTATTTAAGAGGTTCATTTACGTATGTTATTGCGTAAAATAAAGGCTATAATATTTGACTTGGAACTCAAAACATTCATTAATAATATGTTTTTAATTATATTAGTTTAAATTCTTTTTCACGTGTTTTATGTTAGGTAGTGGCTTTAATTTTCATTTCAAATAACAAATACATTTTAAATCGTATAAATCTAGTATGCTAATGTATATAGTTTTCAGATATCAGACAAGGACTATTACAATGTATATCGTAATGTTTGTTTGTTGGCCTTTATGACAATATTTATAATATAAGAATGTAACAGTTCAAAGGATCACATACATAGCCAAGAATATGAAAATATAAAACTACAGATAAGAAAATTGTAATACTAAGTGAATCAACCAATGGCAAGCGTAACAACATTAATAATGTGTACCAAGAATGAAACACGAGACAGACAGCTTTGTTGCGACTAAATAGAAACGAACGAATTTCATTCGCTTAGTATACGTTTATTAAAAATATAATGTAATGTATAGTATGATTACAATACTATTGCAATTAGTAACTGTTTTCATCTTAAAATGTGTTAGTTATGCGTTGGATTCCATCGAGAGAAGTTGTTTTAAATTCCATTAGCAGAAATCATGATTCGGACTCCGTATAGTGAAGCAGCATTTTAACATTATGTAAAGGATACGGGGCGATTAATATTTCGTGGAAGAAAATACAAATTATTTGTGGGAATGATAGGAGTTACGAGTTTGAATTAATATCTATATAGGAAAATAGTATACGAGTTACAACAGGACAAAAACGCGCAGAGAAACATAAATTATAACACATCTGTCTCGTATTCAGCCTGCATCTAAGAATATCCTCAGAGCATATCGTAATCAGAAAAGTGTACTGCTGTGTGGTAATAACAAAACATTAATAAATTCCGTAGATTTCTATCATTGTGGTTTTGTTATACTTAAAATCACACCCCATTCACCTCAGAAGTATCAATCTGAAAAATGCAGCTGTATTACCTAACCCTGAACTAGTTGAGCATATTATAGTGGTGTTAGTTACGACAATGTCAACGGCATCTACATCGACGGCGACGTCTAATTAATTAATACCATCACACATTACATCCAAAATTTTTCAAAAAATATAATCGTATTTGGAAATTTAATAGAAAATAAATAATACGTTCTATCGCATACACTGACACCTGACAGATTAACCTTTTAGCAAATACTTAATTTTAAGGATCATCGCCATTTACTGTATTTCCAAATTGTCTAATTTCTATAAAAAATGCGTATATATTAGAAATCTAAGATCTCTTCTACATGAATTGCATTTTTAAATGTCGATAAATTATAAAAATATATTGTTTTTATGGAGCAAATTATTAAAATATGTACAAAGAATTTTTATAACAGTTTAAGTAATTAAAACGAATCATATATTTGTATTTTGCAAACTATATCACTTTAATGTGCACCCAAGATCACGGGTTCAAACCCGGCCAGGACCGATGGATTTTTTTGGGCGTAAAAATCCTAAGTATGGCTTCCTTCAGAAAGGAAGTAAAGGCGTGGGTCCCGTGTCTTAGACGTACGGCACGTAGAAGAACCTCAAGCCTGAAAGAAGAGACCTCTGATCAAAATTGATCGATTTTTCACGCCCTGAATTATTTGGGACGCTGATGACCTGAGATGTTAAAGAGCGTTCGAAAATAAAAATTAAAAAAGTAGGGATTTAATGAAGATTTTAAATAATGACAAAGTAACTTCATAGATTTATTAAATACATACATAAGGAAAGATTAGCATCAAAATCAATAGTGAATATATGATTAGTGTACTAAGGAATAATGAAACCGTGAAAATTTGGTCTCGGGAGTTCAAATGCTATTGGAACTATTTGTGAACATGCAAAGCGGTGCTCCATTACTAAACAATGTTTTTACATTTACATGATATTAGTATTTCAAATGTTGCAATTTGAAACTCTTATTGTGAATGAGCAATTGAAACACTGACACCTATGCAAAAGCGAGAGGTTACCCAAAAGTTGGCATCCTGAAACTCATTTCAAAAATGTTCCTGATTACTATCTTTTTGGTGGGCAGGTTAAGGCTATTTATATTTGGTGGAAGAAGGTACCGAAGCAGTGTTAATGACTGATTAACTAGAATAGGGACACATTATCATTGGGATTATTATGCAGCATTACTTCATGGTTGAATTAACTAAAAAATAGAAGGGAATTTGTGGTGTAGAACATAACGCTTCCAAATGATGGTTTCCAACTTATCGCCATCAATTACATTAACCTAACCTTCCATGTATTATTTATTTCGATAATTGAAGGAAAATATGCAGAAAAGGAGAGATTGGTAGTTGACAATTATTGATTGACAGTGCCACAATGGCAGCAGTTCAGGAATTCTTCTGCAATTAAGGCTGTAAGATTGCTGTAAAAGGATTGTTCGCCTAAGTATAGCTGAACTTCAAGTAACTTCAATTGTACGGTGATTATATTGATGTATATCAGAGACAACAAATACTCCACATCCGCCGTATGTAACAACACGTCTTGTAAATAGCAGCTCATAGTGAGCTGTTTCTCGCCTAGATCCGCAAGCCGTGCGGGACCGAAGTCGCGCCAATTGCGGGCTACATCGATTGACAAGGTCCCCTCTCATTTCTACTTGCACAAATTTGATCAATAGTACCATGCACATGTATATTAGTTTTATTTCGTATAGCATATACTATGGGAGTTGTCTGAAGGGTGTCATCAGCAATCAAATGTTTTGACATCTTTTATTAAATTTTGCATTCATTCTCAAGTTTCGTAATTTTTTATAATTTCTAATCTGTTATTTTCTTTAAACGCCTCTACCAGAGCACTAGCGTTGATTAACACAAAGACTATAGACGTACAAACGTCAGCATGGGAAATTTTGTGACATTAAACACTCAGGCCAAAAATAAATTTCGGTTTAAGACAGCACGCTCCATAAATGTTACAATTATACCCCAACCAAAATTCTCTTTGGTGATAGGAGATCTCTTGTTCATCATTTTGAACCAACGTTTTCTCTAAATTTGTGAGTCATGTCTTTTGAAGGAAACAAAGGGTATTTGAACCTACATCCTTCGGGAATGAATTCATTATGCGACCAGAAAAAGTATGCAAGATAAAAAAATGAAACTATGCAAGCAATGAACAGCTGGTGGATTGGTTTATATTATCTTGATTACATTAATTTTACCTGCATTAGTAACCCAGGACACGTAACTGCGAAATAGACTCCCTGGTGGACGAGTTTCTGAACAAATCAAGCGGGAAGAATTAAAAACAAGCGGTATCTCAGTGTTTGATTACCGTTCCACGTACAAAAAGACGATGAGCTTGAACTTTGCATAACATTAAGGGAGATATTCACCGGAACGGTCACTTATAACGGATGAACTGAGAGTAATTTTATGTACATAAAATAGCATTGGCATTGCCGCAAGGTGATTTCCCACTGAGAGCAATTGAGGTGAGAGGGGTGTTCAATTGAGGGACGTGGCCCGCCGTGTAATGCGGAAACTAACCGGAACTAATTCGTTGCCCCCGTTACCCTTCCCCGTCTCGCCATAAGCAGAGAGTACATTTATATGTTAATTTTTATTGATTGCGAAACGGACCCCATGTCCTGAAATAGCTCGATACTAATACAGGTAGCTGATTAGACCGGCGCCGATAGTCCAGGTTAGCATGCTCGCCCAAGTTTTGGTCGAGGTGGTCAAAGTTTTGTGAAACAACGCCTGATCTAGGATAACCCCGGGTCAGTGCAGTATGATAAATTGCAATGACTAGACAATGGTTAAAAAGCATTAAAATGTGTAGGTGAAATAAAAATTCTGTAAAACGCGCAGGACACCGCAGGTTTTCATTGCAGTAAACATGTAAGCATGGTACCCATTAATTCCAATTTTCAATGATACTGTCCTCGACCTCGCCCTTCACAGTTTTTGCTTGACGCTTTTAAGTGATTGATGTTTATGAACTTCCTGTAATAAGCTAAATATACAGTCACAAAGTGACACAATAATATGAGGGTCATTTGAAAAATTTTCCAAAAAGTTCTTATTAAGTATTTCGTAAAGAAGGGCCTGAATGCACAGAATTTCATATAGACATGAAAAACATTGTAGGAGAACCTATACCATAATTTTTTATCATTTTCAAGTGGATCACGGAGTTTAAACGCGACTGTGAAAGGATGACCCACGCATCGGACAACCAAATTCCGTCACGGCAGCACGACAGAGTTCTGGAGATTTGCTGACGTGTCCAAAGTTACTGAAGCTCTAGGCATTTCAGGGTAACGTACATTTCACATTTTGAGTAAAGAATTGCGCTTGAAGAAAGTGTAGGCATGATGGGTGCCCCATTACTGACTGGGGTCAAGGGCGAATCATAGTGCAAATCTCTCAGCAAAGTTTAGTCAATTTTCAAAAAGATTCTGATGACTTTATGGTTCGATTTTGACTAATGATAAAACCTGGATTTACTACTAAACACCAGTGGGAAAACAACAGTCTTGAGCATGGAGCCGGGGTTTTTGAGTGGTGTTTAACGCCCGTTTTTACTACTGAGTGAAATGAAATGATAAATTGGGAAATATTTTTTTTAAGGAAAGAAGTGTTACAGGCCTAAGTTTAGGATACCTCCCGGGCATTTGTCAATTATGAAGACTGAGGAAAACCCGGAAAAACCCTCAGTCAGGGAGGATGGTCCTGACGGGATTCGAACCCCAGACCTCCGCTCATGAGTCCGCGCCTTAACGACCTCGGCCACCCGTGGCGGTTTTGAGTCGGGTTTTCTTAGATGCCAAGAGTTTACTGTTGATTACTTTCCCACTAAATCATTTGTCACTGCGGCGTGCCATGCTAAGCTTTTCGACCTATTGAAGACACACGCACACACAACCGCCAGAACAGGCCGGGTTTATCAAAAGAAGAAAGGCATATTTGGACTACTCTTACACGTGCTTCGCCGCAATGACGAAAATCAATAAACTGGGATACGATTTGCTGCCACATCCGCCTTATTCCCCTAACTTGGCTCCACCAGATTTGTATATGTTTCCTAAACTGAGAAAACAATTATTTGGTGGAAAGAAATTTTCGTCCATTGTATGGCTCAAATCATCAGTTCAGGTGTATTTTACTGGTCTGAAGGAATTCGACCTTCGTTAGATATAAGTGTTTAGGAGTGTCGCTGGTCAAAGTGCACTAGTGACAAGGGAGACTAAGTTGAAAAGTTAAAATAATTTAAAAAATCTATGATTTTTTTACGGGAAATGACACTCATAATTATAATTTCCCTAATTCTTTACGGACTCATTATGTATTGTGGTTGCAGCCATTGCGATTCATACGTTATGTTAAAATTCAATGAAATGACTCAAGGAACACTGGTGTAAATCGTTTTTATGTAGTAAACTAAATTACAATCGTAGTTTCGTGTTTAGAGGAGAACACGGTAGCTTAGTTTGTCGTGGTATTAGTATGGAAGGCTGAAAATCCGTGGTTCGAATCCCAACCGTGACCTTAATACAAACAAACCTGATTCTTCCTTTTCAATTAATGTGTTACGTGCTGCTAGTGTAAAAGAACCATTTCTATGTATAAATAAAATTACGTTTTGAAAATTCAAATATCGTCTTTTTTGTCACTTTAAAGGTAAGACAGAAGATGATATCATGGAAGTCGGCTATCTAATGCGTAAAATTGTTCAGTTTACATTTATGTTGGATTTATTTAAACAAAACAGAATTCACCTTATCTCCTTCCCGTGGTTTATCACTTTTCCAACAAAGGAATCCTCTTCTGATTTTTTATTCTCATTGAACTGTTACCTACCATACATAATTCGCAGAGACAGTCATTTGTCACGTCGTTCTTACGCGTGTTTTCAATTATCTTAACATACTACAAATTAAAATTATCAAAACATAATTCAATTTTAATTAATTTTGCAAAATAAATCTTTATTATAACCACACTTACATTTTCCGATTCTCCACAGAGGTTCCGTGATCGTATTGGTCAAGTATATGCATGTTTTTCAAAAGTTATTGTATAAAGAAAGTTGATTGGTTGGGCTGAATTTAAAAACATATTATCGTTCCATTATAACGTCGGAATAGCTGCAACACATGTTCTTTGATGTGCCGACACTAACTTAAAGGTGCATGATAATGTGTATATTGCTGACTAAATTATTGGGAAAGAGCTTATAATATCCAAATTTATGCTTTTAATAATTTTTTCCGACATTAGTGGCAGTACGTGAGAAACAAGGTTTTTTTTTCTTCTTCTTCTTTTTCCTCGTTTCATATAATGTGCACCAATGCTCACAATTTCTTTATAATGTAAACCTAGCGATAAAGAGTCCCATCAAATTTCGAGCGAAAGCCAATGACGGTCAAAACTCTCCTTTTATGCATAATTTTAGACATGTAAATATGAATAAAAAGATATTTTTAAACTGAGAAACCTCCAGACTATGAAGAGACGCTAAACAAGCAGACCTTGTATTCTTTAATTGTTGTTAAAGTACGCTATCTACAAATCGACAACAAAGACCATTTAAATTCCTGCATATATCACAACAAAAATAATATATATGTTGTCTGTCAATGTACGTTAAGTAAAATCTCAGTAGGGGCATGTTGGTACCCTCCTTACTGGCATGCCTGATTAAATATGCAATACTGAAATACATCTTTTCAAAAATACACACACAACATGGAAAGAAGAAATTGATAAAACTCTTTAGCGAGCAGAAAATTTATTATACTTTGGTATAATACTCAGAGATGATCCTTTTAAAAGTTTGACTAATTTTGTTTTCAGTTATTAATGTCCCTGGTGTCTAAATTTAAACAGCGTTTTAATAAAAGGCATACAAACAATATTTTTGTTCTGTATGGTTAAAAAAAGTAACGGTTTAAATCAAGGAAATGATTTATCATCTTGGAAAGTCTTGAACTCTGAACAGAGTTCCTGAGTTATTAAAGAGTTAAAAACTGTTATACGAGGGTAGGTTCATAAGTTTCCGGCCACGACTATAAGAGTTATTGCCCTCACAAAATCTTATCTGGTGTCATACCTATCTATGAAATAAGTTATTGCAGCTGTAACTTCTGCTCCTCTGTGTTCAGTTGCTCAGATATAGTTGCATAAAGAAGGCTTAGTACAGAAGATTGTGACGTATTCAAAATGGAGTATCGAGTATTATTAAGCTCTTCACAAAAGGACTTCCTCCAAATGAAATTAAGCAGCGATTGAACGATGTATATGGGGAAGCATTCCCCTCATATCCTACCGTAAAAGAATGAACCAAACTTTTTCGAATTAGACGAGAATGTATTGAAGACGAAGAGAGTGCAGGTCGGCCCTTGAAGGTGCTCACTCCTGAAAACATCGCTCTTGTGGAAGGAGAAATTATGGAAGACTGGCGGCTCAAAGTTACAGAAATAGCTTGTAGCAAGGTTGGGCCTTTCTAAAACAACAGTCCTTAGAATTATTCATGAACATTTAAACATGAATAAGGTTAGTGCCTAGACTTCTTTCCTCGGTCCAAAAGCAGCAATGAGTCATCTGTTGTCAGGCATTTTTGGAGCTCTGCCGTGGCAACGACAGAGAAGTTCTGTAAACCATTGTTACAGGAAATGAAACTATTGCCGGTCCTCTACTATGATCCCTTGTACAAAAGAGAGTCAATGGAGTGGCGTAAACCTGGCGAAGCACCGCCTCTAAAGGCCAAGGTCACTCAGTCAACCAAGAAGATCATGGCCACAATCTTTTGGGACTGTGAAGGAATACTCTTCATTGACTTCAAGGAGGGAAACACCACAGTAATTGGAGAGTACTATGCTGGCCTGCTACACAGACTTAGTGTTTCCATCAAAGAGGAAAGGCGAAGAAAGCTGAGTGGTGGGTGCACCTTCTTCCCGACAACGCGCCTGTGCACACAGCTCTTGTTGCAAAGGAAGCTGTAGTCATCTACCCTACAGCGCTGATGTAGCTTCCAGTTACTATTTCCTCTTTTCAAAACTCATGAAAGACTTTTGAGGAAGGAAATTTAAGTGTGACGAAGAAGTGATGGTTACTGTTTATGATCATTTTGCAGACAAGATTTCGTACTATTTAGGAGGAGGGGGGATTGAAATGTTAATTTAAAGATGTGAGAAATGTATTGCAATAAAATGTATCTCTATTTAAAAGTGAAATATAGTTTTTGCCTTTTTTATACCTAGAAAAGAGTTTGGCCGGAAACTTATGAACCTACCCTTGTAGCTATTAACGAACTTCTAACAATACCGAAAATTGATTGCAATATCCATTTTCTAGATTCTGAAATTGACTCAGTAAATAGCAATGTATTTAGTACTTCAGAGTTTTATATTGGAAACCTAAAAAGAATATTTGGGGCTTTCATTTCATTATTTCTGAATTTAAATAGCTGTCTATTTAACATAGATTTAATTTAAACATAAAACACGTCAAATTAGATATTGTGGAAACTATTTATAACCAATAGATTAAATGTTCGGTTTCACCCCTTCACAACAGCCATCTCTACATTTTGATATTTATATTTTAAATAGATTGCAATTGTTAATTTTTTTTTCTGCATGACATTCTGTACTGTTGTTATTGTCTTTTGAATGTGGACGTAATGAACATTTCCAAAATGTTGAATATAACTAGATTAGTCAGAAATTTCAAAATATTCTACATATTTATAATGTTATTATAATTTTTATCCAAAATATTTTTTTCATACAATCAATTGACTTACTCTTTATTCTGCCAAAATTCAAACAACAATAACAGTCAAGGTTACCAGGCAACGGTAGAAAAAACAATTGATAGCACTGAATCCTTTTTAAAAGATTTCACATGAAATTTCGAATTAAAATAGCTGAAGGTGACGATCATTTAATCAAAATTGATTTTAAATTCTTTCTCATTTAATCCTGATAAATGCCTCGCGGAAATAAATGTGATGAACTACTAGCTATAGTATTTAATGGTATTGACAAGACTAACTCAAGTCGAATGACAGACGTAGCAAGGAATTTGCTCTGGGAATATTCGAAAGAGATCTATAGAGTGCGGTTTGAACTAAGTCTTGCAGTCGTTAAAATCCCATAATTGTTATTCCTGCCAACTGGAATTAATAAAATAGTACAACCACTGCATATTTAAAAATATTGACCATAACATTTTAACGGAGAAATATGTTTGACGTTTGGAATAAAAATCTGTGTTTAGGTGTAATGTAATATCCTTGAACATGTAAATGTATTTTTTCATTATTACCTGGCTCTTTTAGAAAATGAACCAAATAATCGAAAACAAATGCATAACAACTGCGATATAATAAACGGGTTAATATGAACTGTTATTTTACCTACCTGTTATTGTTTTTAATGCAGTATTAATTATGAATTATAATTGAGAAGGCTCTTGTTAGTTAAACCTGCAGCATCCCACGATATTCGAAGAGAAGTGCTTACCTGTATGTGGCATGATGAAGTGTTCGGCCCTCCGGTATGGAGGCAGCCCTCCGACCGACTGGACCCTGGCAATTTCGCACCGTAACGTCACGTCGCACCTGCAGCATAAGATTGATGATGTTATTAACAGTGAAATGACTTTACTTTGTGACTTAAAGCGTAGAAGTTTCTCCATGCGAGCACCAAAAGGTTGCGGTGTGTTTTCACGTGTCTCGGCCGCTTGCCTTGTCTGTGAACCTAACTGAAGACCAGAAGGCAGGATGGATTGCCCGTGACCGAGAGCACTTAGCCTTTTGTGCAACACTGGCACGAAGCGCAGAGCACAACAAACGAAACAGGTTCCTTGTAGATACATAATAATGCTAATCCTCTTGTCTTCTGTATTCTGCACAAAAATTATTCTGCTGAACAATATCCTTCATGGGAGCTTATTACAGAGGTAGAATCGATAGGGTAAAAAGCAACAAGAGTTAAGTTGTTAGTGGCCACTATATGCCAAAGTAGTATTGAAAAATAAAGAAGTAAAACGTTTATTGTTTGAAACTATGACTTATAACTCATCGAATTTTTTAATAAATTATTTCAACTTTAAAAATACCTGATTTTGAAAATTAACGTACATACTTGTTCCAGTCACCAATTTGGGTGGCCTTGTGCTTGGAATTCATATAGAAATGTCCTGGTTTTACGGTTCCACATTACCTACTGTAGGAAAACTAGATCGATAAATGATAGAATACCTCACCGAATATATATTCCAACAAAAAAAAAATAACGACACTGGAGGAGCATTAGAGCGCTTTCCTAAAAAATCTCTACGTCTTGCATCACATGAAACAGACATTAAAAAAAAAATATTTGTAAATTATAGGCACGGAAGCATAGAAACTCCGTTGTTAATTTACAAAGTTCCCTTGTTTATGAAAACATCGGTATGTGTGATGTGCTGTAACATTAAGGGCTCGTATTTTATCAGTGGGTAAACTGTAAACTCCAAGCAGGGTTACACGCAAATATTTGCACAGTTGTTTAAACATGTATGTTTCCAATGACATTTTGCCACAGCCCACATTGTCCAACTTTCTTTGGAGGCTCTAAGTGAGGTTTTTTATGACAATATTTCTATGGGGTTAGGGCCCTTAATGTTTCCCAGATTCTACCGAGTGCTGCTATTATTTATGATAAATCCTAAAATGTAAGAGTCTATAGCAATTGTGCCCTTTTTGAACGTACTTTTATCTACCTCCTTTCCCTTCCCATCCTCATCCTGTGGGAGCTGGAGTCCGATGTTAACTGTCGCGAGTCTCTATTGGTTGAGACCGGTAAGAAACGTTACAAAATTTGTGACGTAATGAATCCTAGTCTATTCTCTGCTAACAGAGAGCTTTGATTTCATTGGGATAACATGTGTCTTGCCATAATTCTAAATTTGCATAGCCCCCACTCTCTCCGTTAGCCCAACACAGTGTCCATGTTAGTTTAGAGGTTTGTACGATTTTTCTGATATGACATTTTTAGTTTTTCTGTTTCGTTTATGATAATAGGAACTTAAGTTTGTTTGTTTTTTTTTCCCAAGTGCTCAAAGAACGCTAACATTTATGTTCTTTAAATAATGTTTTATGAACATTTTATAAAGTATTTAGATAAATAATCAGTTGTTTTAAATTTTTAAAGTTACTTCAATCTGTGTAAATGAGTTCAACTGTAAGGTTAAGTTATGGTGTTCAGTGCAAGATGTTAAGCGAGTTAAATTTTTACCATCACATGTTAACGAAATTTTGTTTATTGTGAAACAAATTGGAGTAATTGGTAAACATCTTCTCCCGTAATTCAAAGCTACCTTCCCTCAGTCCTATCCTGGAGGATTTTGCCAGCATATTTCGTATCTTAACACTTATCCAAGCATTAGCATGAGGGTTTCCTTTAAAATTAACAATAATTGCTAGGAACGACAGGTAGAAAAGTAAATTTCACATTATATGTGCATTAAATGATAGACCTAATGTAAAAACAGAAGTTCCAAAGCAGAAATTTTATTAGAAGAAGTCAGGCATCGCTAAATGCTGACAGGTACTAGTTTAACACCTGTTACAACAATAGTTTGTATTCATTATTACATAAAAATAAGTTTACTGCATGCTTTCTTTAAGCAATGCTTGCAGATGACAGATTGGAATGCATAGTACACAATCAGATCTAGAAATGATTATATACGGAGCCTAATTATGCTAAATATGCATTATTTGTAGTTAATTTATTAATAGAGCTTACAGCTTACAGTAGATTCTTGCAGCGTTTCGCGTTTATAGTGAAAGGCAACTGGTCAAAAGTTATGGAGAAAATATGAATTCATGCATTAGATGTATCAACCTTAGCACTATTCAAATCCCGAATTCTCCAGAATAGAAATCAATTTGATTATACAATCTATATTAATTATGGTTGGTTACATATCGCTAGTGAGAGGTAAAGAATAACGCTTCATCAAGAATTTGCAATCGCCACACATTTCCTATGAGAAGTGCTGATTCTTTTAACTAGCAATACCCAAAATATTATAGCACTTTGGAAACTATCTAATGAAAATATACAATATATTAAAGCATAAACATTTTGTACAAGTGGAATTTTAGATGTGACAAATGCAGGAGGATTATAGAGTATTGCATTCACCCTAAAATATAGCTAATCATAAAGTTATTTAATATAAAAAGCAAGGAATTAATGTAATGAATCTCACTGTAAAAGTTCTGAAAATGAAAGCAACGAAATAATAATAGTTATTTACTTAACTGCTAAAGAAAGTGATACCTAACCTAAAGAGAGAGATTTTATAACCGAGCCATAGACGAGATTGGAATTTCGACATATGACACTAGCGTTTCCTTAGCAGACAGTTACATTTATGTTTTGTACCACACCATATCGAACTTTCTTTATTTTGATTAAATGTTGTAACGCAGTATCGCTACCTTAAAGTCGGCCCTGATGGTCTCGTATACCCAAGAACACGGGTTCAAATCCGGCCAGAGTCGATGGATTTTTTTTGGGCGTAAAAATTCTAAGTATGGCTTTCTTCGGAAGGGAAGTAAAGCCGTGAGTCCCGTGTTGTACATTTATGACACGATAAAGAACCTCAAGCATGAAAGAAGAGGCCTCTGAGCAAAATGTTTCGGCCGTTTCACTCCCTGATTTGAATGGGATGCTGATGACCTGAGATGTTAAAAAGCGTCCGTAAATAAACCAAATCAAAGTTGTGAAAAATACAATATCTTTTACGACATAACGTCTAGCTATATCTCTCACCTGCGAATTAGCACTTTGCAGATGTGGCAGTAAAGACTTCGCCCTTTTAAACAGCTCTGGTTTAGCAATTAAAAACAACAATCATTCAGTTCTTCTAAACAATAGAAACAATAAACTGAACAATCACATATAAAACATTTAGCCCTTTGAAATCTCATTGACAAAGAATATTCGGGACCTGATAAGGATTACTACAATGTCATTTCAGACTGGTTAAAGGCACAAAACCTCCAACATACGGCACTCTCAAAATAAATTTCTTCATAAGTAATGTTAAACCTTTAACAACGCCTCCACTAATTTTAACTTACTTTCATAAAGTCGAATATTCTTTGCTGTGCATGTAACTCTTCAATAATTGAATGAAATAACTTAGTACTCACCATAAAAGTAATTTGAAAAGTTATTTAATATATATACATATATATACATACATATATATAATAAAAGTAATAATTAAATTAGAATTTACAAAGTTGAGCATGTTACGGGGTATTCTAGGACCGCCAAGGGTGGCAGATGTTAAGGCACGGACTCGTGAGCTGGAGGTCTGGGTTCCATTCCCTCCAAGACCGTCCTCCCCGACTGAGGTTTTCTCAAGGCTTTTCTTATTCCTCATAAATGGAAAATGCCGGGAAGGTACCCTAAAATTTAGACCTTACAAAATATCCTTTCCCAATTTATTATTTCATTTCATGTATTATCGTTGTCCACCGCCTGTGGTGCCTCAGCAGTCAAAACGGGTGTTTAACGCTATTAAAAATATTGCAATTAGATTGCTCTTCTGTGTTATAAAATGTTTGATATCTTCTGAAATAATTCCAAGTTTAAATGTACATTTTAGTAAGTGTAATTATATATAAATATGGAATAAAAAGAAAATCAATTAAAATATAAAAATCTTGTGTCCTCCAAAACAGTATTCATTAAACTTATTTAAAAACATAGAGTAAACTTAATACATTAATATCGTTTTTTAACTATACGTATCTTTAACATAAAACTTCCAAAAACACAGTTTCCACTCATTAGGAACTAACTCGACACTAGTTATCGAGACCTTTAAAATCATATTTTCCGAGAATTCCCAAGCTTGCCACTTCAAAAGTGCCATGATACAGATTTTTTCATACAAAAAACTGTTAGGATCAGATATGACTACTCAGTGATTACTTATTTACAATTATGAAACCTCAGCAGGTAGGTGTACCCCACTTCCCACTTTTCTACAGGTCTTTTATTAACAATTACATTTTAGCAAGAGACCAGTGTTTCCAAACAGAAGAACTAACCAACAGATTGTCATCCTCAAAAAGGCTTATTGAGAAGTTATGCTTGATCAAACAAACAATTTTGTGCAATATCTTCTCTGTTTGTAGTTGTGCCTATATTTGCCAAGTGTTTCTATTTTCAAATTTGACATTTCCCCTCTGTTTCTTCTTCTCTGTTCAAAAGTCGCTACTTGGCAAAACTAGGGTCTTTCGCCATACCCCAAAGAGAGCCACAATGTTGTGTGACGTCATAATTTCCGTGTTATAACTTTCATTTTAGTTTGATTTGGTTTGGAATCTCGGTATAGATACATTGATTTTATCAGACGGGAGCTGCCATTGCTGGGTCCATATAATGAGTGAATGGTAGGTTCTTTCACTTATATTTACTATAAGTTGTTTTTATTTGTTTGCGATTAATTAGTAATATATTGGGGAATTTTGGGTATGATTTTTCCACTGTCCTTATATCTGCACTTGTAATCTTAAATTGCTAAGCAAAATCAAAGTTCTATGTTAAAACTTACTTGCAGTAAATTCTGGAGAGTTATCTTTCAGTACCTTTCCAAATGCAAGTATATTGTTGTATTAAATGGAGAATGGCAGATTTACATTCTATTCGGAAGTTGACAGTAGTAATTAATTGGTAGCAGAGCGTGGTTGTGATACTGCCTATTTTATTATTCTGGTAAATTATTTTAGTGAATTTATTAGCAAAATTTTGAGAGTTTTAAATTGCTATTGTTAATTTTGTTATTCATCTTCAACTTTTTGCACTTTGGAGCATCATAGTATTCGTGCTTGAATTCATATAATTTGCTGGATCAGTGATTTATTAAGGATGGTTAATTTTTATGTTTTGTATTCAAGCATTAATAATGCAGTTTTCCATAATTTAGCATTGTGGAATTAGCTACTGGAGTAAAATGACATTAGAATTTGATGAATTATAAAAATATTGCATCCGAAAGTATTTGCAGAGAAATTTATACAAATATCTCTCTATAGCTATGCTTTTATAATTCTTTTCAAATGTACAGAGGGTGCCAAAATTGTATACACATTTCAAGCAAAGAAAAAACTGTGTTAACATAACAAAACTGAATTCACACAAATAGAAAATGATGAGCACTAATCGTCTTAGACTTTTACAGTTACAACAGTTGTTCAAAATGCCTCGATACACTTCTGAGTACGTTGAACTACTGATTGAGCAACGTTTGCGAAAGTGTCCTCAGCGATTGCAGGACATGCCGTTTCAGTTTCTTCCCGAAGTGCTGCCAGTGTAGCTGGTTTTCTACGGTATACGGTACCATGAGTCTCAAATTTGTCTCGAATACGTGCTATTGTTACTCGCGTTGGCGGTTCTGTTCTGTGCACACGTTTCCATTGCCTTTAATTTCAACATTCTCGGTTTTCCAATATAACTTCAAAATTGCTTTCTGTTACTCAAACGACAATCTTGGCTCCATTTTGTTGTAGCAACGTAATGTGAGCCACATTTGTTTACAGAATATACGATAATCTTGGCTTCGTTTGTTCATTGTTGATTTATCTGTCGTACCAACGCCATCATAATGTATGAGTCACGTCTGTTTACAAAACATCATACTACACATTACTGTTGTTTTTCGGTCCAATTTTGAAATATATTAAATAGATGTCTACTGTGAAAGTGTATACTTTTTTGGTACCACCTGTATTTTAAGATGTTAATTTACACGATAAGCGTGTTTATTGCAATGGAAATTCCTTTTTTCCTGCCCTACGCACAGTACTGCGGTATGGAACACAAAGCAGCTTTTATCAGCTAAGTATCAGATTTATCCTTTCTAAACCTAGAGAAATCTGTAAAGGCGTCAACAACAATGAAGGAAAATCCTTTCCTTATCAACACAAGCAGTCTGCCGGAAGCGGACATAAGAGTGAAGTTCGAACACGAACCAAAATGACCCGTCTACTATTAGCAAAAACAGGAAAGTACTTTTGATGATAGTACACGGAGTTAATCTGACAATCAGTTGGCCTCTGCAGGAGGTCTTCTAAGTGTTTTAAACACAAAGTGCTGTGGTAACCTTTCCTCTTCACCCCTTCCCATTAAATGTTCTTGGAAACAATAAAGACAGAGCTCTAAATAATTTAGCCTGGGTGTCGAATTAATCAGAGATCAGATTCCGTTGAGAGAGGATCTTAATTGTCTTCCTCCACGACACCCTAAGGGCCTATTGCAACTCTACGGCGTCCTTGCCTCGCGCACGCCTTCCCTCATTTGCATAACAAAAGAACGTTGTTAAAGTTCGCAAAAGTGCCGAAACGTAATGGCTGCCCCGCACGAACATAATCGCAGCAGATACTGCGTGCTTGATATCATTATCAAGAAAGGAAGAGATATAAAATACCGGTAAGTGAGGTCCAGCTTTCACGGCAAGAAAAATATTTCGTGCTGTAAAGGATATGCTGCTTTCAAAAACATGTATTTAAATCATAAACACATATATTATAACATAAGCCACGAAAATAGAGCAGAGGAGATACTCATGTAAAACTGCAAATTTCAGGAACAACGCTACGGTCTAATCCATAAGAAACCGGACATCAAATAACTCCGCTATTTTTCTGGTTTTAATACAACCAATCAGTGACATATATAAACCCGAAAAGCCTAATATTAGACATTTAAAAAAGTCGATATTATAGCTAATAGTACATATTCTATAAATAAAACATTTCAACAGGATATAAATCAATTAATTCATATTTGGCTAGTTTGCCCACGGAAATCTTAAAAGGGGGGCTGATTGTTTTCTCCCTCCCCTCTCCCTTCTCTATCTCCCTCTCCACCTCTCTCTCCTCTATGACAAAAGTATTATCATTTTCATGCCTACATCAAGATTTCCCATAACAATAATTTAGTTACATTATAAGTATTTGGAACACGCGGTTCATGCCAGTTGTGTTTATATATGACCATGCTGGGCCAAGCGAGAAGTCACCTGTTCTACTTTGACTTGAGAGTGATAGGGGCTGTAGGACAGAAGTAATGATTACTTTAAGTATGGAATACTTTTTTCTGTATCGTTTGCCTTGAGCTCAAATCTAAAAAAGATCTTTAATTGTCTTAATAATTTGATTTTTTATTGCTTTTGTGGGGAAATCGTTCAAACATGCATAAAAGAAGAAAAAACTCTAATATTATAAGTTAATGACTATATTTCACAAATATGAGCTTTAAAATGAGTTATTTTGCGGATTTCTACTTTAAGGGTTCGCGAGATATATCTTTATAAAAAGAAAGTTTAAAATAGTTCATTTATGCCAATTTTACATGAAAATTATCAGATTTGGAGACGTATTTCACAATAACATTCTTCTTATAGTCTTTGTAGCATAACAATATATTACAGTTTTAAAAAAAACCATGATGTCAGCCTAATTTTCCCCATATGCGTAATTGCGCATTATCACCGCCGCAGATGAGTAGGTAGCCTTCTATCTTATACCTAACGAGCATAGTTTGATCTAGTGTCATAAACCGCCACGGGTGGCCGAGGTAGTGAAGGCGCGGGCTCGTGAGCGGTAGATCTGGGGTACGAATCCCGCCAGGACCGTCCTCCCTGATACTAAGGTTTTTTTCGGGTTTTCCTCAGTCCTCATAACTAGCAAATGCCGGGGAGGTACCCTAAACTTAGGCCTGGAACGTTCCCTTCCTTAAAACAGTCCTTTCCCAATTTATCATTTTATTTCATTTCATGCATCACCAGTGTTCACCGCCTGTGGTGGCTCAGTAGTAAAACAGGCGTTAAATACCATTCTACTGTCATAAATAGAAATTGTCGAGTTTAAGGTGGTTCGTTAGGTTTTTTTTTTTTTTTTTTTTTTTTTTTTCCTGCACTGTACTCAGTTCCTTAACAGTTACTTTCTTTCACTGTCTTAGTCCAGCGTTTTTCAACGTGAACAACACAATCGTCCCCTGGAACTCTCTCCTTTTCTTACATCAACACAATATCATAATATTGGATAAGTCCAAATTGGTTGGTGCACTCAAAACTCCATACATACTGAATTATATTCGGCCTGTCTTCATCCTAATTCCTAAAAAAAAAAAGCCCATATTTTGCCTAAACTGGTAAAACATTTCGGATTTGTTTGTAGTGAAAACTAATATGAATATAATGTTTGTGGCTTTGATGCGCAGTGATTTATTAACTTAAACAATTGTATGTCCCAAACACTATGATGAGCCAGTTTTGATAAAAGTTCACTACTGTAGTAGTATTAAATTCTTTAGTGTCCATTCTGAATGCTTTGTCAATCACATGATTAAAAACTGAGTGATCTCCAATTGAACTACGTTGGACATACATGAGGATTTTAACAAAAATAAACACTTTCCCCAGACTGCATAATGACAAAGGAGGGAACTGTCGTCTTTAGCAATAATAAAAGGAAGACAGAGGTAAAGAACACGCCGACCGTCATTAGTGCAGAGCTTACAGATGAACGCGTACAATGATCTGAAGTACAGGTATCAAGAACACCGCACTAATACATTTAATAACTTTGGATTGTAGCAATGACTTTGAACGGTTGCACATTGGGTGTCAGTATTTCGGTAAAAACATGGTAGTGTGGAGGATGCGTCATATTTATGTCGCCGTGATGCTGCAGCACACTACGTGAAATTCATTTGATTTTTGCTGGAAGTGAATAGGCGATGGTCAGTGAGGGAATTGGCTTCATAGCTAGGAATAACAACCCGTCCCATAGTGCGTACAAATTGAAAGATTTCTTGGGTATAGCAAAATTGCATCCCGTTGGGTGTCTCAATATCATTGTATTGTTGAGCAGATACTTGAACATCCCCGTAACTACGATCTCTTCCCGAAAATAAATGAGGAAAACATAAGTCTTGCAAATAGGGTTTTATTGAAGAAATGTAACAGAATGCTTGTTCTAGAATAAATGGTTTCTCAGATATAGATATGATGCTATTACTTTTATTTATAATGGATATGCTCTCTCCTTATTTTCATTGTTCCTAATTTGTACTACTGGAGTCTTGGGTTCGATTCACGAATCTGCCATGCTGACTTCGATAGTATGGTTCCTACGGCGACCGGGGTCTAGTTAGTTTTGGTACCCATAAGTTTAATGAACCCTGTGTGCACCATAATAGGACAACATAGCGGCGATAAATGCACACAAATTCACGAGAACAAGGGGCTGGCATTGGGGCGGAGGGGTTGCTCTCACCTTAGCCTGCATGCTCTAAGGTGTGCCCTAAACCATTTAATCAAACAAATGAAATATTTCATGTCTCAGCACCTACAACAATTTTCGTTTCCCTTTAATATCAAGCATTATAAATTCATGCAGTAATATTTTCAACTACAAAATTGTTCAGTTCCGGACATTTTTCGTAAATTGTACAAGGGCAGGATTGCAGGTAAAGGAAATGCTGGCCGTTTGCACCTACTTTAAATGGTAAAGGTTGAGAACCTTTGATAGGTGAGAGGCTGATACCAAAGAATTGCACGGAGATTAACAGGTCTAATGATCTTGTTCCTTTTTCTCCATCACGCCACATTTTAAATTAATTATTGCCCGAAGAGTGCAATGTCCTGGCGGCGTCTGACGGAACAAAACATATGGGGGTATCAATTTACAACGAACTTGACGCGGTTTGCTCCCTAGTCCCCAGGCGTGATAATAAAAGGTAAATGTGTAAAAAATGGTAAAATCCAGTTTGTGCTGTTTGGCCAACCTCATCAAGCCCGGCTGTCCCTACTTGCATATGCATTTCGCTAATAAATAGCCCCCATTAAGGTAGTAAAGGTGTTGGCTAAATATTTTTATGATGCCTTCTTTGAAATCATTCTCGTGTTCGGTTGATACAAAGCGGCTACGAGATTCGAGTTCAGCGTTCAAATGAGGCAGAAAAAAATGTAAGCCTGGGCTATAGGATTTTAAGTTTTGCAGAGTTTATACAAAAGTGCTGCCAGAGAGAAATTATAACGCACTTTCGCTTCGGAGAATATATATTATCTTTTTGACATATTTTGTTAATTGAAAACTATTTATTCGCAACTCCTGAAGCGTGATTTGAATACGCATATGAATTGGGTGGATATTTAACCTGGCAAGACTTCAATGTTGTTAGACACACGTAACAGAGTTACTAATTTTCAATTTAACATAGCCAAAAGTACAGTTTGACACAATCATTCAGGAGGATGATCAGTGCTACTTCTACCCAAATCACAGGCAAAGAGTCGAGAAGTCTTAACTTTTCTTCACCATCTCAATGATAAATATCGGATCATCTGACAGGAATATAATAATTATTTAATTTAATTTAATTGTTGATTTCCAATATTAGTGTCATTTGATAAAATTACAAAAATCATTAAGCATTTCTTCTTGACAACCACATTCAAATTTAAACCAAAATTAAGTATTCAGCTATTGTGTTAATTGCGTCCGACAAGAAACAAACATATTTGAATGCGCTAGCATTAATTAAATATTCTATTGGATAGGAAGATTTGTAACGTTGACTGAATAGTGCATAAAAAGTTATTTTTTTAAACTTCTTGGCTTTCATTCTTATACCCTGTATGCATATGCCCGTTTTTCCAGAGGACGATATTTTACTGACTGTATATTGAAGAATTTTCTAGGTAATGATTCTCATTTCCAACCACATATATAGGCTGAATTCGAAAGCTTCGAATAAACATGAATTTCTCCATAAAATAATGGACAGCCTATTTACTACCAGTATTTCTGCTTCGCCTTGTTCAGTTGTTCAGATACAGTTGCATTAAGAAGGCTAGTTGTAGAAGATTGTGACATGTTCAAAATGGAAATTCGAGCTATTATTAAGTTCTTCACAAAAGAAGGACTAACTGCAAATGAAATTAGACAGCGATTGGACGGTGTATATGGGAAAGCATCCCCCTCATATTCTACCGTAAAAGAATGGGCCAAACTTTTTTGAATGGGTCGAGAAAGCATTGAAGACGAAGAGCGTGCAGATCGGCCCTTGGAGGTGCTCACTCCTTAAAACATCGCTCTTGTGGAAGCAGAAATTATGGGAGACCGGCGGCTCAAAGTTACAGAAATGGCAACAAGGT
Source organism: Metallyticus violacea (assembly GCA_030762175.1). Lineage (NCBI taxonomy): Eukaryota > Metazoa > Arthropoda > Insecta > Mantodea > Metallyticidae > Metallyticus > Metallyticus violacea. Next base: position 5,169,650 of record CM060843.1, read on the forward strand.
TAGGTATTTCTAAAACAGCAGGCCTCTGAATTATTCATGGAACATTTAAACATGAATAAGGTTAGTGCAAGATGAGTGCCTAGACTTCTTTCCTCAGTCCAAAAGCAGCAACGAGTCATCTGTCGTCAGGCATTTTTGGAGCTTTGCCCTGGCAAACAGAGAGAAGTTGTGAAAACATTGTTACAGGAGATGAAACTATGATTCTCTATGATCCCTTGTCCTAAAGAGAATTAATGGAGTGCCCTAAACCTGGCGAAGCACCGCATCTAAAGGCCAAGGTCACTCAGTCAACCAAGAAGATCACGGTCACAATCTATTGGGACTGTGAAGGAATACTCTTCATTGACTTCAAGGAGAGGAACACCACAGTAAATGAGGAGTACTATGCTCGCCTATTGCACAGACTACGTACTTCCATCAAAGAGAAAAGGCGAGAAAAGCTGAGTGGTGGTGTGCGCCTTCTTCACTACAACGCGCCTGTGCACACTTAGCTCTTGTTGCAAAAGAAGCTGTGAAGAAATGCTTTTTCAAGAAAATTGATCATCCACTCTACAGCCCAGATCTAGCTCGCAGTAACTGTTTCCTCTTCTCAAAACACAAGAAGGATCTTCGAGGAAGGAAATTTAAGTGTGACGAAGTGGTAGTGGATGCTGTTTTTTCACGACTTCTGACTATTCTGGGGGAGGGGATTGAAATGTTATAAAAAATATGTGAGATATGTATTGCAAAAGGGGTAGTGAAGTATAGTTTTTTGTCTTTATCACACCTAAAAAATGGTTAGGCCGGAAACTTGAGGACCTACTCTGGTATACTAGTTACTTAATAGCACAAACTAAACACAAGACAACTATTGGGTTGGGATGTAATTTATAATCAGTCAAGGTTTCCGCTTAGGCAAAAGTTATATCACTTCGTTTCTGGAAGAATCCACAGTATTTCTTGTACTGTCTTTTTACATTTTACCTGATATTCTAGTCGAGAGGAGCTTTTTAATCATTATACTGAATATCTTGGTTAGGACATGTAAGTAAAATTGGCCAGACAGTGGCAATATCATTACCGTGAATTCCTCTGTTTTTTTTTTTTTTTGAATAGTGTTTAACGCCCGTTTTTACTACTGAGGCACCACAGGCGGTGGACACTGATGACACATGAGATGAAATGATATATTGGGAAAGGATATATTTTTTTTTTAAGGAAGGAAGCGTTCCAGGCCTAAGTTTAGGTACCTCCCCGGCATTTGCCAGTTATGAAGACTGAGGAAAACCTGGAAAAAACCCCAGTCAGGGAGGACGGTCCTGGCGGGATTCGAACCGCAGACCTCCCGCTCACGAGTCCGTGCCTTAACGACCTCGGCCACCCGTGGCGGTGAATTCCTCTGTGTTCAGATGGAAAGCAATAGTTCTTCCTTGAGTAAGTGACAGTTCTGAATTTATCTTGAGCAGGGCACTTCTGCATCTGCTATAAACAAAATTGCGTTGTAAAATTTGTCATGTAGGTGATCAAGTTGTTGCAGTGCCAATCTTTTGCTTAATGGCTTATGCAACTGCCGTACCCCCGCTTGGTCACCCCATCATTTGTGAGAGAGATTCACTTTGAGAACTTGTGTTGAGAATGCAGAGGCTAATAAATCGCTGTCCTGCAAAAGAGGACGACGAAAAGAAACTTTGCAAAAAATATCGTAATTATCCTTTAATTCATGTATTGTCATTTCCTCTTCAAAAATACTGAATAAAATCGCTTACAAATGGCACGCCGGCGGAGGCTCCCCTCCTTCAAAGAACTCGAGCTCCTCGAAAGGCTGGTTTCATACCAAGCGCCGAGGCGGAAACCTTACCATCACAATGTGTCACAGCCCACCTCACCTTGTCAATGTTGAATAGAACCAATGAAATCAAATGTGATAAGTAAATATCCATCTCAACATTAGTCTAAGTGACCAGGGTAAACCATGAAAGAACCCAAGGTCAGGTGACCGGCCCTAATGTATTTAAACTTGGGACCCCACGGATGCACTTCCCAGCTTTACTGTTCTTACTCGACAAGACATATATATATATATATATATATATATATATATATATATATTTCTTTTAGTACATTTATCATTGCAATTTCCAGTTTTTTTCGAATAATTAATACCGCCACGGGCGGCCGAGGTCGTTAAGGCGTGGAGTCGTCAGCGGGGGTCTGAGGTTCGAATCCCGCCAGGACCGTCCTCCCTGACTGAGGTTTTCCTCAGTCCTCATAACTGGCAAATGCGGGGGAGGTATCCTAAACTTAGGCCTGGAACGTTTCCTACCTTAAGAAAATCCTTTCCCAATATATCATTTCATCTCATGTATCATCAGTGTTCACCGCCTGTGGTGCCTCTGTAGTAAAAAGGGCATTAAACACCATTAAAAAAATTAATCTGTGAAAGGGTGAAAAAGAAAGGAACACATCTTCCACTGGCTGCTAATATTGTTATTTTGAATCTGTAATGTAACTATATTCCAATCGTCTCGCAAAAATGTCTCAGCTTTTAAGGTCTAAGATTCAAAATGATCACGTCCACCTTACTCATGGTTGCACCATAATAAATCTCCAGAAGCGAAAAATTGGGCAGACATTTAAGAAATTGACTTGGTTTATTTAACATCTCAGGTCATCAGCGTCCCATTCAAATAAGGGCGTGAAACGACCGACAAATTTTGTTCAGAGGCCTCTTCTTTCAGGCTTGAGGTTCTTTTGTGCCTAAATGTACGACACGGGACCCACGGCTTTACTTCCCTTCCGAAGGAAGCCATACTTAGGGTTTTACTTCCGATAAAAAACCATCGGTCCTGGCCGGGATCGAACCCGCGATCTTGAGTTTAGGAGACATGTATGGTAACCACCATACTATCAGGACCGATAAACTGGAGGTTAAAACAGTAAAAAAAAAATTAAAGTATACTTTTTATGTATTTGTTTTAGCATATCGTCCTTCAATAATCCCCACTCCATTTGATCAAAACTTCCGAACACTTATCTTTGAGCTGTCTGCCTGCTAAGCACTGCGAGATGACGTTTTAAAAATGAAGTTGTTATATTCGGGTAATGAGAAAACGTGGAGAAGGTGGAAATTACATGTTCAGTTCCTCGCAGTGCATAAACATGCTCTTAGCTAGGGGTCAGCGGATCGAGAAAAGGCTTCTGCATCATTGTGAACTAAATATATGTTAGTAGTTTTACACGTGTTGCACTTGATCGGCCATGTGTAACACGACGCTGAGAATGCCAGGTCTTCTGTTTGGGAACTCCTCACTGATCTTATCTCTCGGGGATTATACGACCCATGTTTCCTGTATACGAAACATTTTTCTGTTTTGCCGCGCTTTCTGTGTGAACGGCTTGTGGCTCTGTTGTCAACGTTGTAGTTCGTGGTTGGTGGCTTCGAATAAGTTTTAACAGCGAATATTGTGATACGCTATGACATAGTTACAGCTAAACCGTTTCCGCAAAGTATTCTAGAGTAGTTAGTCTTTAATCTCAAAATGTATTTTATTAAAAAAATTAAAAGCTTTGACTTTTGAAGTATATTCCATCTAACATAACAAATGTAGATTCTATTTTACTTAAAATGTTTACAAAAGGTTTTAAATTGAATTTCATGACCATCTGGCGCGCTGGGAAGAATTTGTGAGTGTAAAAGATAATTCCTGATTTAGAAAGATTGCTTCATTAATCACAGAAAGGTTGATCAAGAGTTGACGTAGCTGAAAACTTTTGCGTAAAGATTTGTGCAGAAATTGTAAATATGAAAAACAAAAACTTTCCAATTTTTTATTCCGAAAATTTGTAATTGGCCACTAATTTTTAGAGATAAATTAAAAGATAATATATAAATATTAGCAAACAGAAGTAAATAAGAATTAAAAATCCAAATTATGGGATGAAAATAATAAAACATGGAGGTAAAAAATTTTACCAAGTAATCATAACCGCAAAAGAGAATGAACAACAAATGCTTCTCCATTATACAATAGCAGCTGGCTATAACTTGGAGATATCAATAAGAGCAAAGATAACTTTTTTATGAAACGGAGCACCGCCACGGGTGGTCGAGGTCGTTAAGGCGCGAACTCGTGAACAGGAGGTCTGGGGTTCGAATCCCGCCAGGACCGTCTTCCCTGACGGGTTTTTCCAGCTTTTCCTCAGTCCTCATAACTGACAAAAGTAGGGAGGTACCCTAAACTTAGGCCTGGAACGTTTCCTTCTATAAAAAAAATCCTCTCCCAAATCATGTATCATCAGTGTTCACCACCTGTGGTGCCTCAGTAGTAAAAAAGGGCCTTAAACACTACTAAAAAAATGAAACAGAGTATATGCTAAATGTATAACAGAATGAACAAGTAATTCCTTTAATTTTCTATGTATATGCGGGAAGGAACCTTGATGTGAATAAAGACGTAAATGGGTTCCATCATAAGTGGAACAATGAAAAGAACGTTACTGCATGAAGTTAGAACAGAAAACAGAAATACTTTTAAACTTTTACAGAGTGATTGTGGCTCCAATATTCATTTATAGTTCTGAATGTTGAAAAACTATAAATATAATTAATGTAACTAAAATAACTAGATAAGCAGAAAAAGAATAAAATACCTACAAAAGTCATAATTGTTCAATATTTCGAATACCTCGTTCCTTCAAAGTCAGAAGACAAGTGAACGTAGTTAAAAGAAATATTCAATATCCAAGATAAGGTAGTGAATGGAAACAGATTAAAGATGCAACAAGAGTAGGTGAGAGAGAGAGAATACAAAAATATATTAATAAATATACACATTAATACATTTAATATGTACAGAGGGTGTCAAAAATGTATACACACCTCAAGCAAAGAAAAAACCGTGTTAACATAACAAAGCTGAATTCACACAAACAGAAAATGATGAGCACTAATCATCTTAGACTTTTACAGTTACAACAGTTGCTCAAAATGTTCACCATCGACGTCGATACACTTCTGAGTACCTTGAACTACTGATTGAGCAACATTTGCGAAAGTGTCCTCAGCGATTGCAGCACATGCCGTTTCAATTTCTTCCCGAAGTGCTGCCAGTGTAGCTGGTTTTCTACGGTATACAACATCCTTAAGAGTTCCCCATAGATAGAAGTCCAACGGAGTTAGATCCGGAGAACGCGGTGGAAACTCAATCGGACCTCTTCGTCCTATCCAGTGCCTTGGAAATTGTCATCAAGGTACGCACGTACATCTCGGTGGTAATGCAGTAGTGCACCATCCTGTTGCATACGGTACCACGAGTCTCAAATTTGTCTCGAATGCGTGCAATTGTTACTCGCGATGGCGGTTCTGTTCTGTACATACATCTCCATTGCCTTTGAACTTCAACAACATTCTCGGTTTTCCAACACCACTTCAAAATTTCTTTCCGCTGTTCAAACGATAACCTTGGCTCCATTTTGTTGTGACAACGGTAGCATAACGTAATGTGAATCACATCTGTTTACATAACATCATAGGATGATATTGGCTTTATTTGTTCATTGTTGATTTACCTGTTACGTAGCAACGGTATCATAATGTATGTGAGTCACATCTGTTTACAGAACATCATATTACACATTACTGCTGTTTTTCGGTTCAACTTTGAAATATTATTAAATAGATATCTACTGTGAAAGTGTGTATACATTTTTGGCACCCTCGGTATACATAAAAAGAGACTAGAAGTGCCGGACGTGATTTTTGAGAGCAGTAGCAGGTTATATACTAGTAGATAAGAAAAGCAACTATGCACATTTGCATAGTTGAAAATCAACAAGTAAATCGAATGCAAACCGATAGATTCTAACATATACTGCTTCATTATACACAAGTGCATAGAGATCCACAAAGACCAATTTAAAATTGGAACAAAAATTGTAAATTTCTGGAACCAGAACGCGCATTGGGCCAATTCCAGTGAAAAAAGTATGTTTAAATGTATTATTTAACTAACAATTTACATCGTGTGATATTACCATTCCTGCCCATGTTGCAATACTAATACTGAATGTCTTGTTACTGGTTATCGGTTCTTGACGAATCATTTTTGAAAGTTGCTCAGCAGCTTTAAGTGACAATTCTTTGTTTCATTAATGTGTTAACAAAACTTGTTTGAAACTAGCCTACAGTTTAGGTTATTTTCCATTGTTTTTATCTTATCCCATGACTGAAACGAACATTGCTAGTTGGGGTTATGAGAAGAACTTTGAAGAGATCTCAGGTGCTGATGCAGAAACTGAAACAAAATATTACGGATAAGGCTCCATGTTTGCCGGACACAGACGAAACCCTTAGGATTCAACTGCACGTTTCCTACTGGAATTTACCTCCTGAAACTTTTTCCAAAAATGTTGTGGTGTCAAGATTAAGTTTCTAACAATATTTCAGGGTCGATCCCACATCCATCTCTTTTTTCTAGAATCCTCTGTCTAGTCTGTGTAGTGGTAACCATACTTGCCTCCTAAACCCAAGATAGCATTCTATTTTGACCAGGACCGATGGATCTTTCCAGGCGTAAAAATCCTAAGTATGGCTTTCTTCGGAAGGGAAGTAAAGCCGTGGTTCACGTGTCGTAGATTTATGGTATGTAAAAGAACCTCAAGCCTGAAAGAAGAGGCCTCTAAGCAAAAATTTTGGCCCTTTCAGGTCCTGAATTGAAAGGGACGCTGATGACTTGAGAACAGCGTCCGTAAATAAACCAAATCAAATCCTCTATCTAGCCAAATTCGTGAACCCTTAACTTTCTGACTTAAGTAGCGCTTTTCTGAGATAAGTGGAGTTTCATGTTTAAAATGGAGAAAATATCATTGTAATATGGAAATCACGATATGATAACTCATTTTTTGGCCAATCAGGAAGAAATAGACACCTTCACAGAAAACTATATAGTGACATAGCGGTCAGAACACTTTATTTCAAACAGTTTAGAAATCATGAGTGAGTTTATTTTAACCTTAAGGGCTAATTGTGACGAAATAAATTAGGAGTGAACAAAAAGACGGCGTTTGGGTGACATAAATTAGTTCCCGTTTCTATTGTTTTAAAATAGAGCTTTTGAAAACCTCCGTTAATTATGGGTCACATTTTGGTGTAATTACAATAAATTCTTTCAATAACAAAAAAAAAAGTAGTATTTGAGTAATTCTAAAAAATTGCAAAGATCTCAAGTAATTTACCAGCTATATTTTTCTTTTTTATTTGTTATAAGATTTGTAATTAAAACAGCAAAGTTTCGTGAGTAGTAAATATATGTTTTTCTTTGCAGATTTAATTTAACTCTCCTCTACACAAATGTGTTAAAATTTTTCATTTCGAGTCAGAAGGCACATTTAGTTGTCCATGGCGTGTAGTACATGCATTATGGTGTACCAACTCATTTTGATATGTTATAAACGTTGATCTCTAATAATTCTATTTTAATTTGTATTGAAAGGTTGTAAAAGATACTGGCCTGCTTGTTATACCGACATGAATGAATTAAGCCACTTATACCCCATCCAGGGCTAGGGCCTCCGCAAGCGGGGGGGGGGGGCTAATTGGTTTCTCATATGGTGAGCTAGTCCATTTGTTTGAACTATTGTCTCTAAGAGTTTGATCTATAATGTTTCTTATTTTACAAGTTTAACGTCAATTTAAGCTTTTAAATACAAAAGAGAAAACATTTCGGTGACGTCAGCAGTTAAAACAGAGAATAGTTATGATGCGAGAAAACTTCATATTTTCCACTTAAATTGCTTTACAATTTTAAATCTAGTATACTTTTTATTAATCATGTTATGCTTTTCAAGAGTCTTTATTTCAGAAGATTGTCCAGAAATAAACTTTTGTGTTGCTTTTCTTTTCCTTCTTACTACTTTTTCTGCGCATATGATGACCTTAAATATAGTATAGTATAATATAGTAAATGTTTTGAAATCAGAGTTTGTCTTATCAGATTACATGTTTTAGCTGCTATATTTCACCGTTTCTACTTTTGTTTGTGCTAATGATTTCCAAAGTAATATTAACCAGTTCCAGAAAGCAGTTCTTTTCGTTCTTCTAGAAGCCTAATGCGATATACCCTTATTTCAAGATAAAACTAATGATACACTTTGTTATTGCAGTTCTTGTGACTTTCACAGTTCGTTCTGTTTTCTCGAACAGACCTCCTGCAGAGTGAATAATTTATCCTGCGAGCTCAGCCGCTATAATGACGTTAATGTTGCTCTAAGGTCCTGCTTCCAGAAAGAAAATGCCTGCAGTTGTCGTTAAGAAGGCGGGCATTACCACGGAAGCCACTTAAACAGATCTAATAAAAGTTGGAGGGCTTCAAAACAACGTTAAACTCTCTGCATAGCAATAGTAACTTTTTTAAGTATAGCAATATACTATGCAATAGCGATACCCTCAATAACTTAGTATAATGGTGTAATACCTAATTATAAAGATAAAATTATTAATTAATAAAACACAGAATACGTGCATTTTTATTACTACAAAGTTTTAAGCTCGTCGGATATGAAACACAATAGTTCAGCCTAGATGCATTTTTCTCGTTGCTTAGATATATTTATATATTTAAAATGAGCTAAACAATGACGTTACACTTGAAGCATAAGAAGCAAAAAGGTTATTTATAAGAGATACAATAATTTGTGAACATGATTATAGGCTGGGAAGAACTGATACTTTATTTGGATAGTGGAAATATTTCTCGATCTTTTAACCAATTCCTTATAAACTCCTTTCATTTCATTATATAATCCTGAGAATGTTATGTAATACATAGAAAACAGAAACTCGTGAGCAGAGTAATATTTTGTATTTATTTTTGTACATTTTCATGATTTTTTTTAAAATTTCTTATAAACTATTAAAAACGGAATAACTATTTCGCGAAAATTTTCCGATTAAGTAATGTCAATTTGCATTAAATAATAAGCCTATTTAGTTTATCAATTTTGACAGTAAATGTGTAATAATTTAGGGAAGTTAGCATGTAATAAAAATGTTTTTGTGAAACTGTGTAAAATCTAAAGTACGATTTTTAAAAAAAAAAATACCAACCGTTTCACTTAACCATCTGCCGGCCAAGCACACAAAGCCGGCCCGACGCATGCCGAACAAATAATGGCGTTATCGACTTGATGGCAGAAAGTTGAATGGAATGCACAGTAAAATGAATCAACTTATGAAGCGGTTTCTATAGATGAGTTTGCAATAGGAATCATGTAATTTTTCCACTCTTGTATTGCAATATTTACACATGCTATTACTTTCATTAGTTTAAAAATGATTAATTTTCTTATTAATGCAAGAAGCATCCAAGAAATTAAAACTTTTTCTAATAGAACTTCTTAAATAGATATTTAATTTCTTTGACCCCCAAATACTCCCTTTTTATAAAAAAAAAATATTTTACTTGCTGTAATTTCCAGGACCAGAAAGATTTGGAAAAACCCTATCTAATACTTTTATTAATATTAAGTCAAATGACCATCATTCACCAATGTTGAAGGCTAACACGAGTTAACATGAATGTATGGTAACAAAATATTCAAATGATTTGGAAAGATGTTTCAAGGAAATACAAAGCAATAATACATTTGAAAAATGAATAAAGGATAATAAGATAATCATTTTCGTATTTATGACGAATAATTGACTTTTTTCTTATAGTTACAGTTCATGAAAAGTCGCTTAAAACAAAACAATTGCTAATATTCGGTAACAAATAAAATGAAAAATGTGCATATTTCTTCAGTTATTTCTTAGAAATTTCACGTTTAACGCTAACACCAAAAATATTCTACTCTAATCATAAGTAAGACCGCCACGGGTGGCCGAGGTCGTTAAGTCTCGGACTCGTGAGCGGGAGGTCTGGGTTCGAATACCGCCAGGACCGTCCTTCCTGACTGAGGTTTTTTCCAGGTTTTCCTCAGTCCTCATAAATGGCAAATGCCGGGGAGGTACCCTAAACTTAGGCCTGGAACGATTCCTTCCATAAAATCCTTTCCCAATATATCATTTCATTTCATTCATCACCAGTGTCCACCGCCTGTGGTACCTTTGTAGTAAAAACGGGCGTTAAACACCATTCATTCATTCATTCATTCTAATCATAAGTAATAATTATAGTTTACAAATTATATATAATAATAGAATATAAATGGGCATTTACGAAATATTTTTAAATAGTGGAGAAGTAAAACAAGCTATTGATTTAACACTTGATTGCTTATATCAGATTTTTTTAGTAGTGTTTAACGCCCGTTTGAACTACTGAGGCATCACACGCGATGAACACTTTTTTTTAAGGAAGGAAGAGTTTCAGGACTAAGTATTGGGTACCTCTCCGGCATTTGCCATTTATGAGGATATAAATTAGTAGAAAGTAATAGGACATTTTGCGAACAACTAAACGTATTAGAACACAATTGCAAGCGATAAAGAATAAACTGGAAGGTCTGGAATTCATGGTGGATTGACAAGTTATAACGTAAATTGTGTTTGGAGGCGCAAATTATCACAAGACAATGCTTATGAATAAAACACATACTTATTGATTTAAAGTTCTATGTTAAAGAAAAGGTATTATTAAAAAAGTCGCCCTATTAATGTGACGAGTTAAAATTGCAAAATATTTAGCTACATGGACAGAAGTGGAACAAAAGAGTTGGAAGTTATTCTTTAAAATCTGAGTCGTTTAAGAAAGTATTGGTTAAAATGTTACATGGTGTCACTATTTTGGGTATTAGTAGCAGTTTAAAAAAGTGTTTCCTTTAACAAAAAAGACCATAAGTATATTGACAGATTTTTCCCATGTAACATGCTGTAATACTTTATTTATCCGTGAAGATATTTTAACTGTCATTAACCTAAACAAGTTTAACTACTTGTTAAAATTTAAAGTATACATAAACAAGTACCAATCGATCAGTTTTGTTTGCCCCGGCGCTCGCTCGTTAGCCGGCTAGACAGATCTCTGTGATTAGCAGGAGGGTAAAACAATAAAACTAACCAACCATACAAAAAAAACACAAATTTAAGAGACTAACTCACCCAATTATCAAATAAGGTGTTAAAACTGCCTGCCTTCATTCTCCACATATTTTTGACATCTCTTTAGAAAGTCATTCATCACTCGCTGTAGTTTATTTTGAGAAATCTGGACAATTTCCTGACAAATATTATCTTTGAGTTCTTGTATGGTGTGTGGGTTTGTCTTCTACACGGTATTTTTAAATTACACAAGAGATAATAAACGCAGACTGGACCAAGGGAACAACAAATCTCTGCTAACAACTCTGTCTTGTAGAATAGCATTGTGAATTACTGTCATGGAATTGTTTGCAGTATGAACAGTGTTGACAAAATGCATGACCACGCTCCCTGACGGTTATTGATCTGGAAAAGGGCGTTAGTATGGTATTCACATAAATGATCCTGTGATACTTTCACCACTGAGTTAAGACATTTGAATAGTACATAAAGAAAAGCTGTGCAGTTGTAAACACAACAGGCATAATACACGTTATGTATACGGTCAAAATTAAAAAAAAAAAAAAAAAAAAAAAAAAAAAGAACACAACACACAATCGGAAACAGCTATGCTACTACTGTTTTACAGTCAGCAAGGTCAACAAGTAAGCAAGCAAGTTTGCTACCCCCTCCACGACTCTGCAAACGAGTGGGGGCTCGCTCATAGAATAAACCTCGCGCCTGCGAGGGAAAACATCACTGACACACGATATTATTCTATATCACCCACACATAATCATTCCGCAATATATAACCAACTTCAAGAACTCAATGTTAGCTTAATAAAATCAAAACAATGGATCAGTTCTTTAGCAATAGAGACGTTTCATAAGTTGCCACAGCAAACACATCATTTCAGTTACAAAACATTTAGTTTCATCATGTGTCTTTGGCTGAAAGAGATCCCTTTTTATAGTCTTAAAGAATCTTTTAAATATATTTTGTAATTTATATTGTTAGAAATTTACAATTATTTTATTTAATTGTTAAATTTATCTATTAAATTATTTTGTAATTGTCTGTAAGTATTTATTTTAATTTCTTTCACAAATGCACATGTGTATTATCTTAACTTTTATTTATTGTGTGTAAATTTATATATTTTAATTTTCTTTACAAAATCACATTTGTATTTTTTCATAGTCTATTATAGCTTCTCTCGTGACTCAACGAGACAAGTAAAATGAACATTATCTCAAAATGAACAAAAGTATATTTCATTACTTAGCACCAATCAAAAATCTATATCTATTTTAACATATAAATAACATCGATTTTTCAATATGAAAGTATCTAAGTGAATTTGTCTGTAATAGTTACTTTCTTGTTTCTTCTTTTTTTTTGTTTGTTTGTTTGTTTCTTTCTTTCTTTTAATTAGAACATTCGTCGTCGAGAGTTTGTTGCAGTTTCAATATTTGCAAAACTATGAAATACTTTTAGTGACTTATAAATTAGAAATTAAAGCTTCTTTAACCATCTTTAATCATTTTAATCAACCCCTGGTAATCAATTGTGTATATTTGTTTGAATTTCCCACATTTGACGTTCATGGAAAACAGAATTACACCAAATAGTTATGTATACACATGTGCCACGTTAGTAAGAGCTTTCTGTTGAAAGGTGGAAGATTAAAACTGAAAAACAATCATTAATGTAAGCAATTATTTGACAATCTTTCTTAAAAATCGCCATTGAGTATTATTAAAGTGTAATGGCGGACGATATAAGCTTGTGGAATGTAATCAAAAGAATATGTGATGTGCTTTCATTTAAAAATAAAAAAGGTCCTATAAAATGTTAAAAGTACTAAAAATATCAATACATTCTTATGTAATAAAAATGAACTTCTAAAAGTTGCCACGTGGACTATGCAACATTTCGAATAACTGCATATCCTTCTTAAAAGGCTATATAGTTATCCAGATATCATCTAATTTAAGTGCTAGATTTCAGTATTTTATTTTTATTCTACCTGAACATTTATTATTTAATACAGTTAGTATTTTCCTTATCATGTTTGTTATTTCTGAAAATAAATAAATTGTAGGCGTTATTAATATCAAATAACCGTGCGCACCGTGCTGAATTATACGTTACGATATTTTTTTTAAATTTCTCCAAAATATCTGCTACCAAAAAGTAAGATTATTTCATATAATCCATAAATTTTACAGTTTTTTTGGCCCCATTTGTTAAATCTATGAACACATATATAGAATTAGCTGGTAGAAAAAAATTGAGTACAGCTAAAGAGAAAATGACTATAATGCAAAAAAAAAAAAAAAAAAATAGTTCGAATTACAAATGCATATTTTCTGGAGTAAATGGGAATATGTCAAATTTTTTGTTTCAAAATTAAGACCCTTGTAGTCATCATATTTAAGCCTTAAAGAAAAATAAACTGGAAAAGAAAAACTTTTCTGGTAGTAAGCGCTAAATCCCCAAGTCACTTTTCTTGGACAAATGGAAGTCTGTCAAAAGAAATATGTTATCTTTGGAAACAAGCCAGGAGTCTAAAGCAGCCATGTAAACTGTCAGGAAATAGTTAATTATCCAGAGTAGAAGTTTATAATTATTGTCTAAACAATGCACTATATCTTAGACTGCAACAAGTCAATACAGCCCTGGAGCGGCATACATTTGTATGCTTGTAACTACGAAACGTGCGCCTAACAGGATGATCACCGCAGGCACAAAGCGGACACGATATCTATGGGCCTAATAGCTTTAAATGAATGGAGATGCGAACCAGTGCTTTTCATTGATATATGAGGTATCCGAGGGCGACGGTAATGGTGAGCTCAGTTCCTCGACGGAACATGTCTCGTGTATCTTTATTACTACATCACCGACACAATAATGGGTTACTCGACACACGCTTCAGAAGCCATTCTTTAATGACTACACCTTAAGTGGAGTACCTAGAACTTCTGCTTTTGGACAGGGAATAAGCACTTGGACAAACTTAGCAATGGATTGCAAAGGTAGAAATTGTTTTCAGAATTAATAGATGCAAAGATGAACTTTGTAAACCAAAACAACAGGTAAAGAATGAAGTGTGCCCCACTCACTAGGTTCTCATATCTTCCAAACTAATAGACCAATAGTATTTGACACGAACGTACCTTACGCCACGAGTGGCCGAGTCGTTAAGGCGCAGACTCGTGTACGGGAGGTCTGGGGTTTTTTTTTTTTTTTTTACAGGTTTTCTTCAGTCCTCATAAATGGCAAATGCCGGGAAGGTACCCTAAATTTAGGCTTAGGATGCTTCCTTCCTTAATAAAAAATAATCCTTTCCCAATTTATCATTTCATTTTGTGTATCATCAGTGTCCACCGCCTGTGGTGCCTCAGTAGTAAAAACGGACGTTAAAACACCATTAAAAAAAAACGAATGTACCTTTTTGTGAGAGATGTAATAATCTGATATCAGGTGTTGAAACGGTTGCATAAACAAGTCTGCACACTCCTCCCCAAGTTATCGGGAGTCAACCGTCTCAACTTCCTACCGAATGTTCTTTTGAAATTCCATGAAAGTTCATAGTGTATTGTGTTACACATGCCTTCAGCGCGTCTCGCAGGAATACGATCTGGGGATCTTGGTGTAAATCACATATCTTCAAAAATGGAAACAGTTTCAGCGGTGGTGATATTACAGGTGTGGCAAATGATTTGATTTGATTTATTTATGGACGCTCTTTAACATCTCAGATTATCAGTGTCCCATTCAATTCAGGGCGTGAAACGGCTGACAAATTTTGCTCAGAGGCCTCTTCTTTCAGGCTTGAGGTTTGTTTCGTGCCGTAAATGTACGACACGGGACCCACTGCTTTACTTCCCTTCCGAAGGAAGCCACACTTAGGTTTTGTACTCCCGGAAAAAATTCATCGGTCCTGGCCGGGTTTGAACCCGCGACCTTGGGTTACCACTACACCATCGACGTGTGGCAATTGGGACTATCTCTTGAAAGCCTTACGTTAGCAGTTGATGCATAAACGCCATGTATGGATTTTTTTTTTTTTTGATTAATTTATTTATGAACGCTCTTTAACATCTCAGGTCATCAGCGTCCCATTCAACTCAGGGCGTGAAACGGCGGACTAATTTTGCTCAGAGGCCTCTCCTTCAGGCTTGAGGTTCTTTTTCGTGCCGTAAATGTACGACACGGGACCTACGGCTTTACTTCCCTTCCGAAGGAAGCCATACTTAGGATTTTTACGCCCCAAAATCATGTATGGAAATGTGGAAATCAATTGCACACACTTTTTTTAATACCGTTAAGAGGAGTGAGATTTTCATAGACCAAATACGCCATTTTTGTGATAGTCGAAAGATTTCAATTAGTTTCGCAGCAATAACATGATGTGCACGCAGCTTTTCTGTCAACTCCAACTTATTAACATGCTCTTGTAGAGACCGCCATTTCCTGCAACAATTTACACAAAGACTTCCAGGCGGAGGCCTGCAGACTTTCACCTCCTGCATCGTAACTTCAGGCAGTTTGGACGTCGTTCTTCTTCGAAACATTCAACGACGTTTCTGTGCGCTTCTTCACAAGATAATAAATTAAGTGCTTGGCTGATACCTCAATTTATACAGCAGAGAATTCAATTTACCAACACATTGCATTTTTTTTTTTTTTTTGACTGTGAAAAAGATGTTGGCAGAATTTTGAGAAGTACATTATGGAAGATCTGGAAGAAAGAAGATCCCCGCAACATCTAAAGAAAGTGATACTAGACTTGTGTTTAGAAACAGGTGTATCGATAGACAAAGGAGACACAATTTATAATAAATCAATACAAACAAATACCTACAAAACCTCGTACTTTGTAATTAATAAGTCATTGACACAAAATTACAAATATAAGATGGTAATAAATGATATAACAAGTAAATAATGTTAAATAAATTGCTTTTAAGTTGTCTTACTGTGAAAGATACATACAACATAAATAAAATATTCTCCACGAGTTGTCGGAAAGAAAGAGACAAAACACTACCTTCCATTCAAATGCTTTTTTATAAAGTAATACTATTCTGAGTGTAGGCGTGTGTTTTTGAATACTGAACAGTGAATAGAGCAGATGAAGTGGTCAATATTCAGTAGCAATTGCTATTCTGTTGGAAAAAAAAAACTAAATGAGAAAACAAGAATAAATCTTAACTTGTATCTGAAATGAAATAATCAATACAAACTTATTTAAAGAACGACACTAGATACAACCCTAAAATATACTCAACTATAAAATTAAATATAAAATAAGTATTGAGGCATTTAAGCCAATACTAACATAAACTTTCTTGATGTAGGAAGAGGTTCTTGTCCTAAATCCATGATAAAGAAGAAGCAGAATTAAACTGAACGAGTTATCTTCAGTTCTATCAAGTGATAAACACCTTTAACTTCAACTTGCAAAACGATGTACATTTTTCGTTTTAATTGTATGAAATAACGTAAATAATTAAATTTATTTTTTGTGTGCTCCATACAGAAGACAAATCTTGGTAGTAAAATTTGTTCAGATACCATTTTGTTATTTGTAGCACAGAAGACACAGGAGTTGTTTTCCTTCATTAAGAAATCACTACCTACCTTCACGGCATCCAGCCCACTCTGGAGAAGTTACTTTTACGGCATAGGCCACTAATTCATATCATTATATGCTTTCAATGCGGCTCTGTAGGTTAATTATTTGCTGGAAATTCATTATACGCTTCATATTTATGTGACTTCTGGCCAATTGCTACCACCATCCTACAAATGAACCAAGAATTGCTTTTAAACACTTGCCATAAAAGTGAGAAGCATATTTCGGTAATGAAGCCTAGGTAGGGATGATTACTAAGGCCAAGCCTGAAATTTTCTCTCCAGTATAATCGAGCACAGAATTAGAAAATTCTATGACTGAAACGTGCTATTTAATGTAACCGGAGCATCAAAAGCTCTCTCTCTCTCTCTCTCTCTCTCTCTCTCTCTCTCTCTGTCTTTCTGTTAATAAATATAGTTTTGAGTTAGATATAATAAAATAGAAACATGGGTCATAACTTCAACATAGCGTTTCTGTTTTCTCTTCTGATATTTTCCACATACCGCTTGCAGTTGAAAAGCAAGTTCCACGATGCTATTCGGACTTGGAGCTGAATGAGCGTGTCTGCCCCTGTTGTATTATTGCTTCTAAGAATTAGAACCTTGTGAGACAGGGAGCATTTTCTGTGAATTACTTTTGGTAGTGTTTTGGTAGTCAAAACTTTAAATTAAGCTCACCATTTTCTTACCTAGCATTTGCGTCTTTTTATATTTTCCCCTTACATTCTGTAGGATTTATTAATTTTGAAAATAGCCATTAATGAAGCTAAAAGAGAAAAAAATATAAAATATAATGGAAATCAGAAGTTATTCTAAATATATTATTAATAGCATTAATATTTTATACAACTACACAACAGCAATAATAATAATAATAATAATAATAATAATAATAATAATAATAATAATAAAGGAAATAATTTAACTAGTAAACCATTTTAATAAACAAAAGTGTAACACGTTATCCACTCCCTTTAAATACAGTGTGATTATTTGAGTTACGGGTCGATTGAACGCGATTGCTTAATGGGGAACTGCAGCTTCCGCAATCGGAAAAAGAGAGATAAGAGTCATCTCACGTAAAGTTATTTTAGTATATATGTTTTTAAAGCATAAAGTGATTATATATTTGAGCACAAACCTATTTTATAAGAGACGTTGAAAACCTTACCTCTCAGTAGCAATAAATAGCTAGTATCTGCATATTCCTGAATTCCATCTAACTTACCTTCCGTAAAAACACGGTTCTGAACACATTTCTTATCACTGAGAGACCCTGTCTGTATTAACTTTTTAACAAGTTGTGGAAGAGTTTCTCTACCTAGAAGCCGGGATGTTTTTTTGCAAATCGCTTTATCAATTCTGTCCAAGAACAAATTATATATCGTAAGTACAAAATCGTTATGCAGTGGCATAACTAATGAATAAAACTAATGAAATCATCGAGTAACAGACTAACCACTCGCTCAGAAAGCTTCCCTCAAACTTATTACTACCTGCACATGCACTTAACGATACACTTAGGTTAATTCTTTCATTCTTTGTTCTTAATATTAACCGTTCACCGTGCTCTTAAGTCCGCTATACAATCGGAGTTTGTATACACTAATGGAAACCGACTGAACGGTGGACATATGATTCCCTGTAAGACTGGAGTTTAAAGTTTCGCAGACGCAGTCAATTGAGCTCGCTCAGTCCTGTTTATTACGCCATCTGTCTCAGTTGCATTTCTTTTGGAAGTGCGCATTATACTTTCTACTGTGGATTTATGGAGTATCGGGAAGTGAGATGTGCCTAAAATACTTATGATTGTTTCGTTAAAAAAAATCCTACAATTAGTACTGTGCAAGAGAATTTCGTTTCCAGAAGAAACTTTCCCATTGGGAAGTGCAGTTTTCATATCTTTGAACAAAGTCGAACCTAACTAAGGCAAGAAGCCGAGATAAAAATAAGCTTTAATAAGAGAAGAATCTTGATTAAATAGGCTATTATTATTATTATTATTAGTATTATTATTATTATTATTTAAAGACCCTTTAAGAGCTTTTATCCATTCAGTTCAGGGCGTGAAAGGGCCGATACATTTTGCTTATAGTTCTCATCTTTCAAGCTTGTTATTTTACATACCATACTTATAGGATTTTTTTAACAAAACAATCATAAGTATTTTAGGGCGCATCTCCTTTCCGGCATACACCACAATAGCTGTATGGAACAAAGGTTTTACTTCCCTTCCAAAGGAACCCATAATATAAACTGTTGTTTAAAAATGTCTTCTCTAAATTCTATAAACACGATTAACCTAGCAAGTTGGTGTATTTGTCGGCAGTGCGTATAAAGCCACTCAGCTGTTGCATGTTTATCCATATAAATTTACTGCTGTACTTGTAATAAAACCATGGAAACGCTTGTTCCAGAGGCAATTTACAATAATCAGGAGGGTGGGATTGTCTCAAAATATGTTCAAAAGGGTTCAGGCGTGGTCTCGCTGCGGGGAACATACACTTCGAGCTTGATGGTAAGTATTAATGGCTTTCTGCTACTAGTGAATAACGAAAGAATAAAAAATGACCGCTATGAGTTTCAACCACGTGATTTGATTTACTGGGCAGATGGAGAGGCAGTAACTTCCTTTGGAAAAATATATTTCCAGTTGAGTGGCAGAATGAGAAACCTACCTATTCTCTATGGGTGAATGATTTGGATTATTGTTTGCTATCGGCTGACTGCAAAAATTAAAAATAATATATGAAAAGACGTTAAATTTAATTGGAAGTAAAAGGTCTACTTACAAAGATTAGGTCTAAGGCTTATTCCGAGTACGGATACTGTATGAGCCACTGCAAAGAATGGTATGAGCCATTTGATTCTGGTTACACTTAGCACATAGAGAAGTCTGAGTGATTGATAGTCAGTACATCGCCTCAATTACCGCTTATTGCAATACTACGTGAAATAGCCGGAAATTTTTAGTCCAGGGACTTTTTATAGGTATGGAGTTTTTAGCGTGCCGTAAATCAACGACAGAAACTCAAGGCTTAAAATCTCTCTTGGAGGATTGGCTTTCGAGTATTTTATACTCAGAAAAATGCTTTATATCTGCTGCATTTGAACGCGCAAACCTTGGGTCCAGCGGAAAACGATTATCTTTAGACTGCCGAAAAAAAAATACATTAACTTAATATTTGAGGTTAGTATTTCAAGAAAATAAGTTATTCATTTTTAAATTCCATAAATGTTTCAATTACTAAACGCCAAGCTGTCTAAATTGTTCCAGGCAATTCTCACAAATATTTAAACAGACGCTAAGAAAAATAAAATATTTGTCCAAACAGGATGATCAACTTAGAAGCCTTTTATAGAATGTAAACTGATTAATTAGAAACAACCTGTTTTCTGGCAGTCATTGTCGCGAGTTTGAAACCTTGAACCTTGAAAGCTCAGATAAGAAAGACAAATGTTTACAACCTGTGTCTTTCAAGTAAAGAAGAAAATTTGCAGCGACTGCACTTCAGCAATTAAAGCGTTTCCGGCTGTTGCTTCAGGATCACATCAACAAGATAATTTCATCACAAGGCAATAATCCTTCAGCTGCTCAGAAGCCAGTAAACTGATGAACACACACACATACATTTCTTGCTTGAGTCTACTTCATCTTTGATGGAGTGTAATTTTCTAATAAAATTTTAGTAAACTACATTAAAATTACGAGAGGAAAATTACCCTTATCACGCATATTTCAATAAAAACTTATGACTTTAAATTTCCTCCTTGTTTTAAGTCAATAATGCCTGCTTTTAAACGTCTTCACACCTGTTTACTTAGAACGAGATGGGGCGGACGTAACAACCGACAGACCGGATCTTCTTGAACGAACGTGATCAAAACCATCATCGACATGCTACATAATTTTTTTCCACGAATATGCTACTGACAATATCTAAGAAAAAAATAGGAAGCAAAGACATTTATTGGGAAATTTGAGCTGTTGAGATAATGACTTAAGAGGGAACAAACAAATGAAACTATAATCAAATACTGTCATAACAGGTGCATGTGTATGCAAGACAAAATGTGACAATTAGTTAAAAATACTATAAATGAATATTAAAACAAGATATACAGTTTTTGCTTAAATTTTTAAATACTTTTGTATGATAGTTAAATTTTATGTTAAGAATAAATAAATAGCTTATGGATGCTAAATTTAAATCATCAATTAAAATCTTTGATTTATCACACAGAGGCCAAAATCTGGTAGTTTAGAGGTCTATGAAGTAATGTATAATAGAAACGCAATTAATAGTAAAATATTTTCATATCTAGTCGGCTCCCCTGTATATTTTTCGAGAATTGCATCCAGAAAACTGGATTGGTGAGAAATGGAAGCAGCACGGGCCTCTCTGACCGCCTACCTGACCACCAGACCAAGCTTTGTGAGGTTTTATTAAAGTGCTACCTAACAATGCAAAAAATGCTGGCAGTTTTGCACATATGATTTAATCACCTTGATTTGATCACCAAGCTTGAGTGGTGTTATATTCTAAAGCTATAAAACCAATGACAATGAAATAAAGAAAGTATAACACAACTAATGACCCATTCTGTAGACGTAGGCTATATATAGGCCTAAACAAGTTTATAAGTCATTGAAGTCTGGCTTATTTACTCAAAAAGTAGACAAAAATTATAAACACCACTTTACAATAGTTTCTTAACACTTCTGATATTCCTTTCACAGTCATCACCATCCTTATAATTCAAATGTTGGCACTCTTTAGCTTATCGGTTCAGGCATAATGAGAAATTAATTTCTCACATCATTCTTTTCTACATATTGGCAATCTTCATACTCTTAAAGGATTTAAAATTTACTTAGTTTTAAAGGACAGGGTTTAGTAAGTGAATAATTTCAATACAGATGTGGCTGAAGAAACGATACAAAAAGTATATGCGGGTGGAATAGAAAATACATGAATCTATTTGCAAAGTTGCAAGAGTCATTCAACAAGGGGTTGGTATTGAAACAAGAAAATCTCTGACCGCCTACCTGACCACCAGACCAAGCTTTGTGAGGTTTTATTAAAGTGCTACCTAACAATGCAAAAAATGCTGGCAGTTTTGCACATATGATTTAATCACCTTGATTTGATCACCAAGCTTGAGTGGTGTTATATTCTAAAGCTATAAAACCAATGACAATGAAATAAAGAAAGTATAATACAACTAATGGCCCATCCTGTAGACGTAGGCTATATATAGGCCTAAACAAGTTTATAAGTCATTGAAGTCTGGCTTATTTACTCAAAAAGTAGACAAAAATTATAATCAGCACTTTACAATAGTTTCTTAATACTTCTGATATTCCTTTCACAGTCATCACCATCCTTATAATTCAAATGTTGGCAGTCTTTTGCTTATCGGTTCAGGCATAATGAGAAATTAATTTCTCACATCATTCTTTTCTACATATTGGCAATCTTCATACTCTTAAAGGATTTAAAATTTACTTAGTTTTAAAGGACAGGGTTTAGTAAGCGAATAATTTCAATACAGATGTGGCTGAAGAAACGATACAAAAAAGTATATGCTGCTGGAATAGAAAATACATGAATCTATTTGCAAAGTTGCAAGAGTCATTCAACAAGGGGTTGGTATTGAAACAAGAAATGTTGTTCAGCTTTCTTCCACCTACAGAACACACGATGACACCCTAGCTTCGCTGCAGAGTTAAATATTTCGTTACCCCATCATCATCTTCATCATCTAATGCAACGTGATTTCTCCAAAACCAGTGCGTTGCTTGAAATTGGGCCATAGTGTCTGCCGCCTGAGCATGGAATGAAAATAATTAGTATTTAAGTGTTTGTTTCACTTCCCATTCCTACTAAAATCAATTCTGTATTTTCTTTAAGAGTATTCTTGGCTTTTTAAAGCTTTTTTTTTTTTTTTTTTTTTTTTTTTTTAAAGTTTTTACAGTTTTCTAGCGTACTTGTACTTTTATTAAGATATCACTGTATACTGCGACTTTCCTGAGATATTTCTATCAGATAAACATAATTCGATATGTTGGGACTGGTTTGCAGGTCACATGACCTTAATGAATAAGGTACTTTCCTTGCCAAAGTGGATGACGCTAGATATTTCATTTTGATTTTTAATGTGCTTATTAATAAGGTTTATTTGTCTATATCACTTTTTATATTAATACATCACAATAAAGCATGTACGAGTAATACCCCCACGGGTGGCTGAGGTCGACTCATGAGCGGGAAGTCTGGGGTTCGAATCCCGCCAGAACCGACCTCCCTGACTGAGGTTTTTTCAATGATCCGGAATGCTTACAATGTTTGGATTGTCTGTTCATTTTTCTATAACAAGCTTATCTAATGTTTGAGCAGTATTTAATGTAAGATTACATGTAATAATAATACTTTATTTGGACTTAAAATGTTTCATTTGCGAAAATAATTGTTCGGACATACGATATGTCTATCAAACATACACTACATTTGAGCTGCTAATGCATGCAATCCCTGGAAATTGCCTTGAGAGGAATGTTTTTAAAAGTTATTAATGTCCCTTTTTATATTCATACTTGTCCTTTATAAAGCATTGCATTGCAAACTTAACAGTTTCATTAGATACCTTTCAGGAAATACTAATAAGGAATAGCAAATTGGAAACATAGGCTGAAGACTCGATTCAAATTGGCAAAGAAGATTTTTTAAAATTACACATATTCTTCAACAACTAATATCACCATATTCACTTCTGATAACTTTAGGGAAATGTTCGGTATTTCCAAACAGAAATTTATCTACGCTCAAAATCAACGCCAATTTGAAAGTTTTTAATGTATAGTACATAAACGTCATAATGCGCCCTTTGCCTTAAAGTGCCATATTCAGATGTCTAAAATGAGCCGTAGATCCGTAAGTTTGGTTGATTGGTTTATTTATGGACGCTCTTTAATATTTTAGGTTATCAGCGTCTCTTTCAATTCAGGGCGTGAAACAGCCGACAAATTTTGCTCAGGGACCTATACGTTCAGGCTTGAGGTTCTCTTACGTACCGTAAATTTACGCCACGAGACCCATGGCTTTATTTCCCATCCGAAGGAAACCATACTTAGGATTTTTACGCCCGAAAAAACCCTGTCGGATTGAACCCGTGATCTTGGGTCATGCTATAACATTTTAGCAACTATTTGAACTGTATTGATATCATATTTTTTGATCGGGTGGAATTTGTGACTTCCCCGACAGTTTCCATTACTGCTTTTTGAGCACAGGTTTTCTTGATGAATTCAATGGATTGAAATCAGAAGTGTTTTATTTCTTCAGGAATAAGTTTCATTTTTTTTTTTTTTTTTTTTTTTTTTTTTTTTGTATTTCATCAGCCTATTAATTCAACATTAACTCCCACTATAGACCGCACTCCATCTGTTGCCAAAGGCACAAGTTTACTACAACTCAAACCTACTTTACCAGTGGTTGAAATGTTGGAACATGTTTCATCCTTAGTGGTACTTTAAGGAATACAAAATCTAATAATTAATTTGTAATACTTAACTCATCATTCACCCACACATATCACAGAAGTTGCTGCGACGTGCTCTATTGCATTACGTCAGGGTTTGCTTTTTCTTCCACACTCCCACGTCACAACTGACTGCAGGTGTCTGACACTGAACTAGATCAATGTTTTTCCAAAATTGAAAAATTTCAGTGGAACTTTTATCAACTGTGATGATATACACGATACTCTTAACAAGCTCCCAAAGAAAAAATCCGGTTATAGCGCAGATCACGCTATAGGCCCTGCTCTTCCTATCCGTCTGTCCTGGTGGTGTAATGGTAACCATACTTGTCCCAAGATCGCGAGTTAGATCCCGGCCAGGACCGATGGATTTTTTCTTAAGTATGGCTTCCTTCGGCAGGGAAGTAAAGCCGTGGGTTCCGTATTGTACATTTACGGCACGAAAAAGAACCTGAAGCCTGAAAGAAGAGGCCTCTGAGCAAAATTTGTCGGTCGTTTCACGCCCTGACTTGAATGGGACGCTGATGACCTGAGATGTTAAAGAGCGTCCATAAATAAACGAAATCAATAACTCTTCCTATGCAATGTTTCCCAAGTTCTGCAGCACACATCAATACTGAAGTGCAGTGGGGCTCGATCGTGCTTCAACCACATGCCCCTGCACACAGAAAGGGGTGCATTGTCGATCCGGCCTGGCAATGTGTCCTGCATTAATAGAATAACAAGCCTACGTGCGACTGCATTGTGACAGGGAAGATGAAGACGGGCCGTAAGCGGAACACACGGAAGAACAAAACACTATACTTGAGGAACACACTTTATGTGCAGATGCGCTTCTGAAACCGACTCATAACTCATGACGGAGGTTTCAGCGAATAAAAACTATCCTCTCATTCGTCAAAGTATGTTAGAACCTGATACAATAACCGAGTGTTAGACAATAACGAAATTCTCTGAAATAATGATTTGAATATGCGTTGGATCAGCCCATGCTGTCTGTAAATAATTGACTAATTTGCTAAGTTATCATGGAGTATGTTTAGGTCTATATCATTAAATGCAATTACTTATATTACAATTTGATGAGAATTAAAGGACATCAAATGTTTGATACTGATATATTAACATGATGGATGCACTAAATTTTCTTAATGTGTGAAATTTTCTGCTACTACAATCTCTAAAACAACTTTCGTTTAAAGCCCTTAGCTCGATAGGAATGAGTTCAAAGTTATGTGGCTTTAAAATCTCCAGTTCCTCATTAAAATTATCCTTCCTATATACTTTTTTTTTTGTTAGTCTTCTCGCGTGCTCCATCCTGCAATTGATGTCCAGTTTTGTTTTAATATTATATCTGAATTTTATAATGCATATATTATTCATTACTATACCTTTTATTAGTCTCAATTGGCTATAGAATATTCCTGATATTATCTTTTTTCATATTATAGTTTATTTTTATTTTTGTTATTCATGTTCGTGTTACTGAATTCTTCTTCTTCTTCTTCTTTGATGGAGTGAATTGCTAAACCTGTTTGTCCACCTCCTTCTCCTATCTCCCGTATTTATTTTGGATCTATTTTACGGTTCATTCTTCCCAGCTGATCTTCCCTGCTTAGTTTATACGGCGCAGTTCTACACGTATTTGTTTCCATATATTTGTTCTTTTTGCTTTTATCTTTCATTATAATATTTAAAGCATAAATATTTCTCATTGATAAATGTTTATACATTTTTAAACTTGATGTGGTTATTTTAGTGTGTGTTTTGTTGATTCATAGATATCCTGAAATGCTTGTTTTTAATGCCATATTTATAAAAAAAATCTAACTGAAATTCATTCATCTGTTTTTTTTTATTTCCTGTGATATTTGGCTGTTTTTTCATTTTTCTTGTTATTAGATATTTTGTTATTAAATACTTGTTATTTCTACCTATATATCAATTTATCTTAATTTATATTTCTTGGTTTTTATACGTTTTAAACTAATTTGTTTCATATTTATCTAAATGTAATAGTAATACTTCTAGTATTTGAACAGATTGCTTCATAAGTGATGTAAAACTGAAAGAGTGAAAAGTTCGGTAGTAGACTACAAACTTTTCTTAATGAATGAACTGTTTGTGATTTAATATATACATATCGACTATCTTGGTTGTTTGTACATATACACATGTGTGCACTTTTCCCCTTTGTGCTCTAGGCATCGCAGTTCTAGCGAGTAACAAATAACAAAAACAAAGTTATATTATTAAACATAAGGTCTTTTTATTGTATTGGTTTTAACAAGCAAGGTTATTTAATACAGTCATGCTTGTTAAAGAAGATGCTCACGAGTTCGTCCCTGTACTCTTCTAAGCATTGAGCTCGTAATTCTTTTGAACACCTCTAGTTCATTTCTGAATTGTTGCCGAGCTGAGTAGACATCAAATGAGGAGGGAGGGCTTTATCTACGTAACTGGTGATAGCTTTAGTTTGTTTAACAATGTAGCCTGTCAGAGTTGTATCTGTGTTTGCGCCTTCAGTTAGCATTCCTACACGGCTGCATTAGCGTCTTGCCAGTGTAGTGAGAAAGGCACCAATGGTAGTGTATGTGAAAGGTTTACAGAGCTCCCAATACTGTCTGTAAATGTAAAAGGAATGAGTAACACTTAAATTGAGTCAACTGCGCTTTTCAGGTGATGCCAGGTTAAAAAATACAAAGGATTTAAATCGGTTGATCCTGAATCTTCCACTTATCTGTATTTAAGTTGGATTTGTCTTGAAGTTGCAGCAAATTGTACCAGTACACCATCATACGTGACGTTGCTAAAGGGGCACGCTTCTCAAGTACTCTTTGTATATTCTCAATTATCTATCAAACTGTACCCTTGCGGACCCAAGTTTATAAAGAGTGTTTGCTTCTATGATCACACTATATATATATATATATATATATACATGTAAAAGAGAGAGAGAAATAGAAAACAACAGCATTTTTGTATAAAGCACGTAGGCGGGTTTGAATCCAACATATTAATATTCCACTTTTTAAGCTGTTATTTCTATTTTACAATTATTAATATAATACTCTCTTATTTATTTTCCCTCCCCTTTACCCCTCATGGCTTGTTAGGCTGTTCCCACATATTAACTTACCTTTGAGATTCAATATTTACTTTTACCACCTTCACTAGAGAAAAACACAAGTAATTTTGAATATTGCACTATTTATGTGATTATATCAATGTCTTATTAATTTAAACTTCTCGACATATTATTTTAGCTATTGTTCTGTAGGAGCTACTTTATTTTTTAATTTTAAGTGTATATAGACGAATGCGCATTAAAATTGTTAAAATGATTGTTTCCCACAAAGCGTGTATGTTAATATTTCCTTTTTTTTTTTTTTTTTTTTTTTTTTTTTTTTGTATGGCCCGGATTTGAAAACACATTAAAACTGTTTATATTTTCAATTGTTATATTAACTTTCATAAATAAGCTATCTGAAGTATAAAATATAAATGAAGTTTATTTAAGATAAAATCCTGTGCCTTTTCTTTCTTAAATTTTAGCACTTTTTATTTGTATTTAGAGCCCAATCGCAGGATATTTTTTTCCATATCAGTGACCATTAAAACCAATTTTGTGGACTATTTAATGAGTATTATTAGACTAGCCCTTGGGACAAATGAAACAAAGTACCTCTCTCTGTATTCTATCTAACTTATTTTCTACTGATAGTCAAATTTATATCCCATTTTTTGTTTCCTAAACACTAGTTCATAGCCATAGATTTCAACGTATTCTGCTACAGATCTACCTAAAATGGGTTCCTGGATATGTGGGAATGCATATGTGGGTATGAAATATAAACAGCTAAAACAGGGAGAAAGAAATAGATTATAATAGTGCCTCGTGTGCTTGTGCATTTCTTGAAGAAGAAGAAGAAGAAGAAGAAGAAGAAGAAGAAGAACGTTTTCTTAATAATCAAAAAAAAGTTATAGTAAATAAATAACTATGTGTGCAGAAATTTAAATAATTACAAAACAGTTTTAATTTGAAAAAATTTAGTAAATTAAAATATTATGGTAAATATGAGCTTTATATCATGTTCAAAATGTAATTTTTAAATGGTTAAATATTTGCTCCTGGCATTAGTAACACAATATATGTTTAATCATTTACCACTACACAATTGAACTGCTTTTATTGTGCTGTTGTAGCGATAAAAAAGAACAAAGATATGAAAATTACTGTAACAGACAGCATGTATATCCCGATCTACTGATACATCCTTATCGCTCTAAACAGAGAAGAAGTCTGCTCGTACACGACTATACACGATGGTGCGTGTCGGAACCATAAAATCGAACTCTGTGCTGAAATATTTAGCCAGTGTTCCGCGACTAAAGGATTATCCACGCGGTTGTCATACAACTTGTGAAGCTATTCAACATTTTCCCCGATAAAACATGTAGGCAATGTCTCAATCTTGTCCTTACCGGTAAGAGAAATAAAATGTCACGCTCTTCAAGGCGTGAAGAATGGAAACAGATGCCGCTGCACGCCCCTGGAGTGTTCTTTTGTTTTTGAAGTGCGTTTGCATAAACGTGTGAAAAAAGCAGTTCGGCGCCCCAGAGCTTGTAGTGTGTCCAAAGAACAGTACTGCATTTCTGATATAAGTTTCAGGTGGAATAAAAAAGCGGGGGACATACACAAAAGCTAAGGAATGTGTAAAAGTTTCCAAATTTGAACTGTAGGGTATAGCAAGTTTTAAAACTTAAATATAGAGGTCATTATGTATATGTCGAGGTAGTTGGAAATCTACTTCCGTTTTAGTTCATCTTTAAGGTTGCTTTAACACTAAAATCCAACAAATTTCACAAATTTGTAATATTTTAAGAATTCTAACTTAATATTGCTGTAATAATTTTTCCTCCAATTAAGGCGGCTCTTAAGCTTTCTTTTAGACTAATAAATTAGACCCAACGTTTTAACTGCATTACAGAACCACACCTATTTCTACAAGGCTTGAACTTCTGTTTATTTAAGGCTCATTTGAGCATCTACAGTGTTTTAAATTTGATATGCTGCTTAACCTGTAGATTTGCCTGGCTTAAAAATATTTGACCCGTTTATGGACATCTCTGTTTGTTTGATTTGATTTATTTACGAACACTCTTTAACATCTCAGGTCATCAGCGTCCCGTTCAATTCAGGGCGTGAAACGGCCGGCAAATTTTGCTCAGAAGTCTCTTCTTTCAGGCTTGAGGTTCTTTTTCGTGCCGTAAATGTACGACACGGACCCACGGCTTTACTTCCCTTCCGAAGGAAGCCATACTTAGGAAAAATCCATCGATCCTGACCGGGTTTGAACCCGCCATCTTGGGTTTAGAAGGCAAGTATAGTTACCACTACACCACTAGGACCTACTGGAGATCTTTGCAACCCAGAACTTCTGAAAAAGTGTTTAAACAGTAAAACCAAAAAAGGAAACTAATCTCTGATTTGGAATAGATGTCCAATACATGCCAAGTCAATAATAGAAACAGGTGTTAAGAGTTAAGAGTGTTAAGATGCAGTAGCTTACTTAAGTTATGGAATATCACAAGTATTAACGCTCTAAGGAAACTGGGAACTATTCCTGGCGTGCAGAAATATTACAAAAAGTGGATAAAGCAAGGATTCGACAGGTGTATTTAGAGTTCATCAGGAAATAAAAAAGAGAAAAACAGTAGTTAGGAGCATAGAGGATGAAGAAACCGCTAATTATAGAGCAGGACACCGGTAAAAGTGTCAGAGGACATTTCAGAAAAAAAGAATATATTAATAAAGTTATTTTTATTATTTGTCTCTTTCCGCAAACCTTAAGAGTCAGTCTTGATGTGTAATGGTAACCATACTTGCCTCCTATACCCAAGTAAGCGGGTTCAAACCCGGCCATGATCGATGAATTTTTTCAGACGTAAAAATCCTAAGTATGGCTTCCTTCGGAAGGGAAGTAAAGCCGTGGGTCCCGTGTCGTACATTTACGGCATGATAAAGAATCTCAAGCCTGTAAGAAGAGGTCTATGGGCAAAATTTGTCGTCCCTTTCACGTCCTGAATTGAATGGGACGCTGATGACCTGAGCTGTTAAAGAGCGTCCGTAAATAAAACAAAACCAAATCTTAAGTTGCAGTACTAATATACTGTACTTTTTCCAGCAATTGTTCAATGTAATGATGTAACATTTTTGTGCTTAATTTTAATCTACGATAAAACACTCTGAATTCTTTAGGTGTTCAATTTTGAGTGTCATGTTGTTTTAAAAATGGCTAAACCTGAGAGTCGGTCGCAGTAGGCTATCAAGAGCAAGCATTATTTCTGTCTTTAAGTTATTACAATTCAGTGAGTACTTAAGGGATCAGCATAGCTCAAGTCTTTGTGTTATTTCAGGGTATTGGTGCATCAATGTTATTAATTACAGTCTATTAGTAAAGTAAATTTACTGTGGTGCATTGTATTCTAATGCATTTCCTAGAATAGAGGAAAAATATAGAATAATAACCACATAATATAGAAAAGTACGAAAATCGACCGACTATGAAAATGTATAAGAAGAATTCGACCGATATTTTAAGGCGATTTTAAACTATAGATGAAACGTGGATTTATTTCAAAACATCGGGAACGAAACAGTGGACCGCACGAGTCGATCCAATTGTTTACAACGCAATAGGAAATCTCCTGATTAACTACGTGGAGAAGGCGAAGAAGTTACTGGGAACACTATGCATCACTTTTGAGGAGACCAAAGACAGCGATCGCACAAAAAATCTGAGAATAGCCCAAACTAGAACATTGTTTCAACATGACAATGCGCCGGTGCATTCAAGTCGCGTCACTCAGGACAAGTTGACCCAACTGGATTTGAAATGCCTCTGTAACCACCTTGTTCACCTTCCTCGGATTATCATCTGTTCTCGACACTCAAAAAGTTCCTGGATGAACAAAATTTAAGTCAAATCAAGAGGTCATAGAGGAGGTAAACGAATATTGCGGGCCTCCAAGAAATATACTTTCACGAGCGAATCAAAAACCTGGAAAACTTTGGAGCAATCGCGTTGAACTTCGAGGGAACAATAAAGTACAAGGGTAAGTCCGTAAGTTTCCGACCTAACCATTTTCTGGAAATGATAAAAACAAAAACTTTATTTTACTTTTCAATATAGTTACCCTTTATTGCAATACACTTCACACATCTTTGCATTAACATTTCAACGCCCCCCCCCCCCCCAATAGTCAGAATCTTGTCTGCAAAATGGGCATAAACAGCATCCATCACTTCTTCGTTCCTTCCACGAAGGCCTTCTTGAGTTTTGAGAAGAGAAAATAGTCACTGGGAGGATGATCGATTTCCTTGAAGTCACATTTCTTCACAGCTTCCTTTGCAACAACATCAAGTTACATTTCCGCGATTTTGCGTGCCTTTTTTACCTGGTACATGAACAATCCATTATCTAATTTAATGAATTTATTTTTGGCTGAAAATAGATGCCTTAATTTCTGTAGTCTAAGCAAATATCCTGCTAAAATGGTCTTAATTCTGCCGAACAATGAAACAGAGAAATAAGGGATGTTATAGTTAAGTCTATTTATTGTTAGCAAAAAGTCTTCATAGCCAACACCATGCTCAATACTATTCTTGTTACTTGTAATGTTTTTTGGCATCTGGAAATTAACTGACCATTACTTTCAATTTGCTGGAGTTCTGAAAAAAGTTGTAAACTTGATTTTCAATTTGCTAAAGGAGTAAACCTACATAATGTTGGTTTCTTTGGCATACATTACTAAAATATAAAAGCGCTGCAATAAGAATTTTATTTTAAATAACCTTTAACGCCCGTTTTTACTGCTGAGACAGTATAAGCGGCGGGTACTGATAATACATGAGATGAAATAATAATTAACTGGGAAATGATTTTTAAGAAGTTTAGGGTGCCAGCATTTGCCATTATTGGAACTGAGGAAAACCTAGTCCTGGTGGAAATCGAACCCCAGAGCTCCTGCTCATGAAACCTCGACCACCCGTGAAAATTAAAATCTTGAAAGACGAAATACAATGATCCAAAAATACAATTTTCTTGTGTAGGTTAGTATTTTTATTCTTTATTGCGATTTATCAGAAAAGAGATTTTTGCAATGTGTGTTGGATCACAAAATGGCAGAATTTTCAACACTTCTCATTCAAGTGATGTAGGATTTTTTCAAAAATTCTTATTCTCGATTTTTTATAGTATTAAATATGAATGAATTACATTTGATTGTTCAAAACAAACAGCATTATATTAAATAAGACTCATAGCAGGGTTAGTCAAAAACAGCTACGAGTTTAAATCGCATAATTACAGGCGTTATTGAGCATTCCAGTATACAAACAGTAGCTGTGAAAGGTTTTTCCTTATAAAGACGTTCGACATGCGTCATAAGGTAAACGTCAATACAGCAATTGAGTTCCTCCCACACTCGCAGAACCGCGACAATAGCGTGCATGTCGATGATAATGGAACTGCGGGTGTAATCCTCAAGCGATCACAGAGACGGTAGCAAAAGCCGTCGACCACTCAAACTCTCACTCGATTCATCGCAGTGGTAGTTACTAAAGATAGAGGGGGCGCTCCATCTTGTTGAAATATGAAATCTGAGGCATCACTCACCGGCTACATGTCTTGATATGATGTCCCAGTCAGTTTCTCACAAGACATGGTACTGAAAGTGCACAATGTTTGTTCACTTTGGAGGAATCTCTCAAGTGTTGCATGTATCCACGCGGGCTTTAATTTCCCCTCACTTTAACATGCAGCAGTTTATTCTGCCGCTTATGGGGAACCTGCTTTCATCACTGCTGGTACCAAAAATCTTAAATCTCCTAAGCATGCAAGCATGCAGTCCATCTTAGATCCTTTTTATACCCTGTAGCAACGTTGAATGGAGATACAGTTTGCCTATGCGAAATTTGAGACAAAAAGGTCTTCTCCTCTGCTGTATTGAAATTACTTCTGAACGCATGTAAGAAGAAATAAGTTTTTTTTTTTTTTCGTTTCATTTGCAAGCTCTGTCAAGAGGAGGTTATTATCTTTAATGATCCGGAGGTTTGCTTTATTTTGGCAGATTTTGCCGAGTTTACATAAATTTATAATTAGAAACACTGGTTTCTTATTGTTCGAATGACCCAGGGGATTGAGGTTTATGAACGATCTGAATGGCTAAATATGCATGTGAATAAAACTTTTAAGAACGGTTTACGAAAAGCATATCTTTTCTTTAAACCACCTCCATGAATAATTTTTACAGCCATGTACAAAATAATTAGTACAAATGTTTTTCATATTACGTTTTGCCAAATTCATTAAGGATAAAAAAAAATTCACTTATTATTGTTGACAACTGCACATATGTTTTTGAAAATAATTTAACACATTGCATCGTTTCTTAAATTCTATACCGCACAATAAACCAAAATTTGGCCATTTGTGTTCTGAAAGAACATTAATAAACTAAAATAATTAGAATTTTCGTACAGCTCAAGCATACTTTGGTAACATATTAATATTTAGTGTCATTAGCACGTTATTATGACAAGTAACTGGCGTGACCTTGGCCCAGCGCATTTCAGACGTAAGACTTAAAATAACCCTCGGTAGTATTCAAATTAATTTGGACAGATTAGCCATAGTTGTGAATCGATTTTCATTTCCAATTATTGAAACTGTTTCTACCGTTTGGCTCATAATCCAGTTATATATATATTCCCTTGCCATAATTACTATAATATATTACAATTTTCTATAATGTACATTTTTTTTCACTTTATAGTGTATGTCCTTCGCTCATCATATGCTGTATAGATTAGCACCTGTGTAAAATGGCAAAACTCGGTGCTTTGGTCACAGTAGCGTTATAAACACTTGGAGCCATAAAACTAGAGAGGTGAGATCTTTTGTATATTAGGATAAAGCGAGCCAGTGACACTTCCTATAGTCCTCTGCACCTTTAAATGAGGTATTTTGGTCCAGGAAAAGCTACTGTATCTTTAAATATGTGTGGGGGAGTCTTTTGAATGCCGCTGTAGGCAGTTGACCCCACTACAGCTGGAAACAGTTAAATTGTGAAATAGCGTATCGCGTGGTAGATTTTTAAACTACTGTTAACGAGTGAATAAGGTTTGGACAGGCAAATTTTGCAGAGTAAAATATTTAGTAGATCATACTAATAATTTGTCTTGTTTTAAATTTGGAGAGAATTCTTTCATTTAAGAAACAATTAATTTTCTCTGGTTTACTTCATTTTCACCTTTTAGTCTGACTTATAATATGAGCAGAAAAGTTCTGCACATGCTACCTTAGTAAATTTCTAACTAATTGAATAAAGTTGAGTGTTTTTTTTAAAAACTACAGTAATTATAGTCTATTCCAGGAAGCTGTCAATAGAATTTTAGCTAAAATTAATAAATGTAAGCGAAAATTTAAACATAGCTAGATGCTATCTAATAATATCTACATTTTCTGAATGATAATATGCGGCAAGTGTACTAAGCGAGCTAACTTAACGATTAATATTTCAGCTTTTTTTTTCTCCCCACGCTGGTGAGCAGTATTTGCGTGTCGATTGAGTAACCAGATATTAGACCTTGTTTTTCTTATTTTAATTGCTGATGACCGTGTTGGACAAGTTCTAGAGAACAATTATTAATCCTCAACTGCGTACTATACGTAATAAGATAATTAAAAACTAGTTACATGTAACGGCAACAACAGAGTATAACCGCCTATTCCAGGTTTGCTCTTTGCCATGGACAGATGCACATGTCTGCTCTTCATTTCAGCAAAAAAAAGATATAATTTATGTGCTACATCTAAATATCAAACGTGTAGTGGAGAACAAAGCATCAGTTTCCTTTCTGAAATACAATCAAAAGCCCCATATGAAAAGTTCAGTGGTTGAAGTGCTGTTGGCAATATTTTTATAGAGCTGTAATTTTTTCCCATTTTGAATATATGTATTACTTGAAATGACAGATAACACTGGCAGTGTAAACATTATTATTTACTGTGAATATGGAATGATAATAAAAATTTACAAAATTAAACCCAGGTGCATAGTTCTGCTTAGTAAATAAAGGTCTAAATAACATGAGGGTAGGTCGATAAGTTGCCAGCCTAACTGTTTCTATCTATGATAAAGACAAAAACTATATTTAATTTTCAATACAGTTTCCCTTTTATTGCAATACACTTCTCACATCTGTGAATTAACATTTCAATCCCTCCTTCCAAAAATATTCAGAAATCTTATCTGCAAAATGGGCATAAACAGCATCCACCACTTCTTCGTCACACTTAAATTCCCTTCCACGAAGGCCTTCTTGAGCTTTCAGAAGAGACAATAGTCATCTGGGCTGTATGGAGGATGGTGGATCTCCTTGAAGCCACATTTTTTCTCAGCTTCCTTTGCAACAAGAGCTGAGTACACAGGCGCGTTGTCGTGAAGAAGGCGCTCACCACCACTCAACTTTCCTCGCCTTTTCTCTTTGACGGAAGCACGTAGTCTGTACAGTAGACCAGCATAGTACTCCCCATTTACTGTGGTGTTCCTTTCCTTGAAGTCAATGAAGAGTATTCCTTCACAGTCCCAAAAGATTGTGGCCATGATCCTCTTGGTTGACTGAGTGACCTTGGCCTTCAGAGGCGATGCTTCGCCAGTTTTATGCCACTCCATTGATTCTCTTTTGGACAAGGGATCATAGCAGAGCACCATAGTTTCATCTCCTGTAACAATGGTTTGCAGAACTTCTCTCTCGTTGCCAAGGCAGAGCTCCAAAATGTCTGACAACTGATGACTCGTTGCTGCTTTTGGACTGACGAAAGAAGTCTAGGCACCCATTTTGCACTAATCTTATTCATGTTTAAATATTCCTGAATAATGCGAAAGACTGTTGTTTTAGAAAGGTCATACCTAGCTGCTATTTCTGTAACTTTGAGCCGCCGGTTTTCCATTTTTTCTCCTTCCACAAGAGCGATGTTTTCAGACGTGAGCATCTCCAAGACCCGACCTGCATGCTCTTCGACTGCAATGCTTTCTCGACCCACTCGAAAAAGTTAGGCCCATTCTTTTACGGCAGAATATGAGGGGGGATGCTTCCCCATATACACCGTCCAATCGCTGTTTAATTTCATTTGGAGTAAGTCGTTCTTTTATGAAGAACTTAATATCAGGTCGATACTCCATTTTGAACTTGTCACAATCTTCTACACATAGCCTTCTTTATGCAACTATATCTGAGCAACTGAACACAGTGGAGTGGAAGTTAGAGATGCTGTTATTTACTTAACAGATAGCAGTTTTATAAAGGTGATAATCCTTGTCGGCGAAACCGGGAACTTATGGATTTATCCTCCTACCTCAAGAAATCCATTCGGTTACCTTTCGAAGAATTTGTTGACGATATCATTCGATCAGATAGCAATTTTGAAAGCTTACTGTTTATAAAATGTTGTATTCTCCTTATGGAAAATAGTCAATATTTTTTTATGGTTTGTCTGCCAACCAAGACCAAACTAATGTTTTCTTCTATTATATTGTAATGGAGTATCCAGTGACTAGTATGCACAGTCTCTGCCTGATAGGAAGGTACTATTAAAACTGTACACATGCTAAGATTGGTTAATAAGAGTTTTCTAACACGCGTTTTTAATTTTTCAGTTAACATTGTCTCGTGTTACGCACATTGCTTATGTTTGTTTTATTGTATTCTTTAGCTATAACTTCAGCCCATGTCCTGTAATGTACCATCGAATTCTAAGCTTAATCTCAAAATAAACAACCAGCGCTTTCTTAAGAAAATAGTAAAATGAGCCTAAAACGTATTTAAGTGTTTGATTCCAAAGTAAACCTTAAGAAATAATTTCTGTGTCAAGCATTACTTTGGTTCTAATGAGGAAAAAAAATTGTCCTCCATAAGCAGACGAAGAGTTATATTCATTTTGCGAACATTTTTTTTTTCGAAAAAATCATAATATTCCTGATTGTGGACTCATTTGAACTAAATTACATATTTTGACGTTTTCGATTTGAAAGTTTAGTAGCGCTCAATTTCAAATGGAGAAATTTGCAGAAAGAAAAAAATATTCTTGCACAGGCAATTTTTATGCTCTCGTGGGAAAATGTTTATACAAATAAACAGTCCATACGACATTCCATCTGATTTATTAATGTCATTTCATCTCTCTTTTATGTCATCTAATGGGGTCTTCTGCATTGCAGTAAAATAATTTATATGATTTACAGAAATATGTATTACTTTAGCAAGGTTTATAACTTCATCAAATTCAGAGAGACGTCAAATCCAATCAATGAAATAAAATGTTGTAAAAATGATGTAAAGTTTCTGAATCATTCATTATAATCCAAAACACCAACACTTATAAATACCCTCACTGACATCTAAATGCAAGATATGTTATATCCAAATTGTAAGAATAAGTAGATAATAGCATTTCTGCATGTATATGTATAAATTTTGTAAAATATTTCCATTTCTTATATGATCCCTGCGTGCATTCTTTGATATGTTATAAAGTTTCATTTTTGCAATTTATATTTTCTTTTTACCTCATTGGGCTATCGTCCATACTTTGTCATATGGGAGTCCGTCATGATATTATACAAAAGCTTCAAAAGTAGCTCGTATACTTTTCAATTAAATTAAACTATTGTTTTATTTATTTTTAAAGAAAATACTCGGGTATGTCAGCAGTTAAGCTTTGAAAGTATTCTTTTATTGAAGGAGAACGTTTTATGGTATTTTAATACAAATTCATGGGAAGCATCTAAATTGCATTTATGTAATTTTTATTCATAATTGTAGATAAACACCAGCAATAGTAATTGAAAATAGAAATATTACTGGGTCTTGGAACAATTTACTTAGTTTAAGTTCATGTTTAAATTAAAATTAATTCATTCATTCGTTGATACATTTGAATGGAAGTTTGTAAAAATTGTAAACTAAGTTAAAAAATATAAAAATTTAAAAATAATTTGCATTTATTTCCTACACAATTATTATTTTCTTCTTTTTCAGAGCTGAAGCTCAGAAAATGTATTTAAAAAAAGTAATTGCTTCGTAGATATGTATTTAAACATGTAATAATAATAGTAAATGTTTGTTTATTTAATATAACCGTTAACCATTTATGGATTATATGTACACCAGTCGTTTAAAAATATCGCATTTTTGCTATTGATCTCATTTATTTCCCAAAGTTACCTTAATAATTTAAAATGTCTGTAATGTGGTTAGCTTATTTCATTCGTCTAAATGTAGTTCACGTTCTAAATACTTCTTCCTAAGACTTTTTACGCGTTATTTTGAGATTTCATATGCGGGTGGCTCAAAAAATGGGGTAAACTGTATACTTTGGTCACATTTTGTACACAAAGGTTATCTATTGTACAATTTATGTTCTAATCCCCATTGTGTACATGTCTCCTTTGGTTTATCATCTGCTCCTCTGTTACACCGTGCAGACAATTTTTTATCTTCTCATTAAATTTGCCTAGACTTCCATAAGTAAATAAGAACGCTGTTCTTTCAGCATCCCCACAAAGACGTATCACATAACGATAAATCAGGACTTTATAAAGGACACGGAATATCTGAGTAACAACTGTTGGAATAGGCGCCATTTACAATGACCAACATGGAAGATCGACCATCTTTTTAAACACTTGTTTGTGTATATTAAGGTTGAACAACGCATAAAATTTGTCCAAAT
This sequence comes from Metallyticus violacea, assembly GCA_030762175.1. NCBI lineage: Eukaryota > Metazoa > Arthropoda > Insecta > Mantodea > Metallyticidae > Metallyticus > Metallyticus violacea. The sequence continues at coordinate 5,208,638 of CM060843.1, forward strand.
CCCCGTAAAAACTTCAATAACTTGCTTGTTGTATACTTATGATTTGGCGAGGGAAACACAGTGGTCACTGTCAATTTCTGGTGGTGGTGGTGGTGGGGTGGGGGTGATATTTATTATTCCAGTTAAACTAGCCATTCATAAATTACACATTACAGTCGCATCGGTCGCGACACAGTTAATTTTCTTGTAAATACTTAATTTCTGAAATTAATAACAGCAAAAGAAACCAACGACAACATTAATAAGAAGGCCCAATTTTTCAATTCTAAAGATACAAAATATCTCATGGACAACAGTTCTTAGAATATTGCTTATTCAATTTTTTAAAACCCAAATCGCGCGCGCGCGCACACACACACACACATACAAATTCTGATTAACATATAAAATTTCTTATTATTTATCTACAATGTTTATAGAAATTTATTGTCTCTAAAACTATACATATCATTTGAGAAAATGCCCAGGTTTAGCCAGTTTTGTCTATTTATGATTGTCCCAGCATGCTGGCATTCCCCTACTGGAAGTCAAAAATGAATGCGGGAGAAATTTTTTCCTAGTATCTTCTATTTATATACACTTAGCCAAAATGTGCACCCAATCTTCCGGTCCCGAGCATAATGCGCAAACTTTCTGCCTTCCTCGTCAATAACCTCACGGGCCTTCCATCCTCCCAGTCTAATCCTACCTCAGTTTTATGCCTAGCTCCATGATATAGGTCTCTTTACCCCATCTAGTTTTAATTTCGCTCTGCAGGTCCAGAGATGACATCTGCATGCATCGTGCCTCTATTTCCTACCGGTTTATGTCAGGCAGGCGTTCTTGACTTCCTTCACTACACCCTGCTGTTTACAATACCCTGCTGCCAAATGTCGTTTAAACTGATTTGTGACAATTCCCGCTTTACAACCGCTGCCCACCATTTTGGATAATGCATTTCGTTATGCGATCTAGCAGTCTCAATACCTCTGAAGGTTGACGGCTCCCCTAGGAACGTTATGGTCTCTGTGTATATTCACCCGATTTTTTTTAACCTAGAAACGAGCATTTTTTTTTATTTATATGACCACTCAGTAGCATATTACATTTGTCACCCACCCCCAGTTTTGTAGATATTCAAAACACATGCACACAAATGGTGCTATGAAATCTAGCTTCTTCAGCTTATGTAATAACATGTGTATGACGTTTTCTTTTGTAAGAATTGTTTTTGCGGGAGGGGGCATTCTATATACAGATCAAATCCTGCAGTAGCCAAATGGCCAAGGCGTCAATTTTATATGGAATGTGTAGCTGATAAGCGTTTTCCGCTAGAAGGTACTAACCTAAAATAACTACATATTAATAACAGTTGTTTTTATCTTAGAAGCTGCGGCCAAGTTAAAAAATATGTTATGTATTCCTCAGTTTTTGTACATTGCCTATCTTAACACGGGTGCAAGGGGATTATTTAGTCACTTTAGACATTTTAGTTTGTGTAGAAAGTACGAGGATAGGTCCATAAGTTTCCGGCCTCGCCGATAAGAATTATCGCCTTCACAAAAGCCTTATCTGGTGTCATACCTTATCCTTTAAGTAAAGAATTGCAGCGGTAACTTCCGCTCCGCTGTGTTAAGTTGTTCAGATATAGTTGCATAAAGAAGGCTATGTGTAGAAGATTATGACATGTTCAAAATGGAGTATCGACCTATTATTAAGTTCTTCACAAAAGAAGGACTTACTCCAAACGAAACTAAACAGCGATTGGACGGTGTATATGGGGAAACATCCCCCTCATACTCTACCGTAAAAGAATGGGCCAAACTTTTTCGAATGGGTCGAGAAAGCATTGAAGACGAAGAGCGTGCAAGTCGGCCTTGGAGGTGCTCACTCCTGAAAACATTCCTCTTGTGGAAGGAGAAATTATGGAAGACCGGCGGCTCAAAGCTACAGAAATAGCAGCAAGATTGCGCCTTTCTAAAACAACAGTCCTTAGAATTATTCACGAACATTTAAACATGAATAAGATTAGTGCAAAATGGGTGCCTAGATTTCTTTCCTCATCCAAAAGCAGCAACGAGTCATTTGTTGTTAGGCATGTTTGGGGCTCTGCTGTGGCAACGAGAGAGAAGTTCTGCAAACCATTGCTACAGGAGATGAAACTATGGTTCTCTACTATGATTATTTGTCAAAAAGAGAATCAATGGAGTGGCGTAAACCTGGCGAAGCACCGCCTCTAAAAGCTAAGGTCATTCATTCAACCATAAAATTCATGGCGACAGTCCTGTGGGACTGTGAAGGAATACTCTTCATTGACTACCAGGAGAGAAACGCCACAGTAAACGGGAAGTACTATGCTGGCCTACTGCACAGACTACGTGCTTCCATCAGAGATACGGATAGGAAAGCTGAATGGCGGTGTGAACCTTCTTCACGACAATGCTCCTGTGCACACAGCTCTTGTTACAAAGGCAGATGTGAAGAAATGTGATTTCAAGGAGATCGACCATCCACCCTACAGCCCAGATATAGCTCCCAGTGACTATATCCTCTTCTCAAAACTCAAGAAGGACCTTCGAGGAAGGAAATTTAAGTATGACGAAGAAGTAAGTGATGGGTGTTATTTATGTCCACTTTTCAGACAAGACTACTTACTATTTGGGGGGGGGGGTTGAAATATTAATTCAAAGATGTGAGTATTCCAATAAAGGGTAAATATATTAGCAGTAAATATAGTTTTGTCTTTATCATACCTAGACAACTTATGGAGACCTATTCTCGTAAATACATAGACTGCATATTGCATATAAATGATTTCCAAATAGTTTTGTTATATGCCCGTTTTACTTAAATTTCGTCATTTAGGAATAATGCTACTTGCGCTCATGGTAGAAGCACATGATCATCGATAAGGCAAGAAAGAATTGTCCCCCATTCAATACAAAGGAACGAGATGTAGTGTAGCTTGTTCATCGGGTGTTTGAATGGTCGACTACACCAAAATTTAAGAAACAATTTTGTTTACGTCATTTGCAATATTGCAAGGAACTATTTTCATAGCAATCGGGGCTTCAAGAGCCACCAAATATATGTTTGACTACACAGTTTATGTTGTTGTAGTAGGTGTGTGTGCAGGTTTTTATGCTTGAATATGAAAATAAACTCTGATTTGACTGCGATGTTTCACCGTGCTTGCAACCATCTAAAATCACTCCTGTGAAACAGAAAATATTAATAAAGTGGTCTATTTTCAAACTTTATTAAAATTTCTATTATTTTTAGCCTATATTTCAAATAAATATGTTTCCTTACACTGTCTTTTTATACTTTTTTTTTCTGTGTATAGAAAATGTGTTTTTGTAGAACTGGTTTTGTTTTTGTTGCCTCAGACCAAAATCAAAACTCTCTAAGCTAATTATGTTCCCTAATAATTAAAGAAGTGCTTTCTTCTTATTTTCTCATTAAGTTTATTTTATTTAAGGACGTTAATACCAGCTTTGGTCATTGTTGATTTGGATTGTTTTCGGACGCTCTTTAACATCTCAGGTCATCAACGTCTCAATTCAGGGCATGAAACGGCAGACAAATTTTGCTCAGAGGCCTCTTCTTTCAGGCTTGAGGCTTTTTTACGTGCCGTAAATGTACGACACGGATCACATAGCTTTATTTCCCTTCCAAAGGGAGCGATACTTAGGGTTTAGCGCCCTAAATAATCCTAGTTGGGTTGAACTCGCGATCTAGTATTTGGTTACCACTAGACCATAGGACCGATATTTAAGCATCAGCATCAAGGTTGTTGCCGGAAAGTCGTTATTAACTCAGCTTAAAATTGCTATCGCAGGATCGCATTACTCTGATGGAATCATAGGGCACAGTTTTGCCTCTAACACTAAACGTGCACCTTAAGCTGGAATGTCCAGGGCTCTTATGGTAATGTGTGATGGGAGGGAAAAAATCTGTCCGATAAGTGGCTCTTAGAATGAAAATTATACCCGCTAATTGACTTGAAGCCCTTCCTTTCTTTACGAACCTGAAGAAGGGTAATGAATATTAATTGCCGAACTGCGGCCCAAAATGCAGATGAGGTCGGAAGTCAGTAAAGAAGAATTTTTAAGCAGCAGCACGTGTGTGTGTGTGAGATGTTAACCTAATGTCTCTGCCGGCCACGAAGATACTGCTAGGTTTTCGCCAGGCACTTAAACCTGAAAGCACTAGGGTGAAAGGAAAGTCCAGAGTCAACCCTTTAAACCGTAACTGTTACCCAACATGCAAACCAGCGGTGCATTTAATTTACATGAATTTCAATACATTATGCAAATCTGAGCGAATGAATGGTCTTTTACACGGTTACGCACGGGGTCATGTAAGGAGGGGAACCTTTAAACTTTTGGCGTGTGTATGGTGAATGGGCTCATATCCGACACAAAAAACTGTGCGCTGGGCTGTGACACTTGTGTTTTACCTAAGCTTCAGGCTGTACGGGAATCTAATCAATCTTCCTAAAAAATTTATTTTCTGACTGTAAACTCACTATAATGTTACCTATGTATGAGTCTATACTGCTTGAAACAAACCCAATAGATGCTTTTTTAATAATAACTTTTCTCCGTATTTTAATTTATTCTACAGCTGAGAAAGTTTCTAAATATTCTACCCTATCTAGGCTATTAAATATTTTTATTTGCTTTTTTATGGAATCGTTTACCTCAAAGATGCTTTTTCGTGGTTTATATAAATATAATAAAACATATATAAATTACAGTGAAACGCTCATATAACAACACAAACAAAAATATTTGAAAACATTTATATGCATTCCGTGTGTTTGCGAGAGTAGGTCCATAAGTTTTCTAGGTATTTCACTTTTCAATATAATTGCTCTTCATTGAAATACAATTCTCACATCTTTGAATTAACATTTCAACCCCCCCCCCCCCCAAATAGTCAGAAGTCTTGTCTGCAAATGGACATAAACAGCTTCCATCACTTCTTCGTCATACTTAAATTTCCTACCTCGAAGGTCCTTCTTGAGTTTTGAGAGGAGGAAATAGTCCCTGGGAGCTAGATCTGGGCTGTAGGGTAAATAGTTGATCTCCTTGAAGCCACATTTCTTCACAGTTTCCTTTGCAACAAGAGTTGTGTGCACAGACGCGTTGTTGTGAAGAAGGCGCACACCACTACTCAGCTTTCCTCGCCTTTTCTCTTTGATGGGAGGACGTCGTCTGTTCCGTAGGCCAGTATAGTCCCCCCATTTACTATGGTGTTCCCCTCATTGAAGTCAATATGTATGTATGTGTGTGTGATGGAAGGTATACATATATGCGCACACCTAGCGTACTCGCTGCCGTTGGAAAGCAAGGCTAGAAGTACCAACTTTCGACTGTGTGATGCACATCACCCAAGTGCGGAGAAACTTGTCGATGACTTGTTAATTTGTTCTAATATAACTCTGGCTGTTGTCAAATACTATCACACACCTAGAATCATGGGGAATCCCTCACACAGAAACAGTGATTGTAAGACAGCAGTTAAGTGTAAAACCAGTAAAAAAAAGAATGAGATTTACACCAAAATTCCACACTGTGTTGTGCAGAAACCGGGAATATTCTAAATGTGTGTGTGTTTTAAAAAGCTAAGAGATTAATACAAAAAAGTTTCTATTTAAGTACCATGCATTTCGCTGCATCTCAAAAAGAAATACTGCATCCCCTTCTGCACACCTTTAGATTGTGCAGTATGTGATTTAGTATGTAAGGGGATCTGTGATATTTCTCTATAACTTAAGAAAGACCGTATTAATTTTAAGCACTTTTGTTTTTGGGACTGTGAAGGAATACTCTTCATTGTCCTCAAGGAGAGAAACACCACAGTAAATGGGGAGTACTATGCTGGCCTACTGTACAGACTACGTGCTTCCATCAAAGAGAAAAGGCGAGGAAAGCTGAGTGGTGATGTGCGCCTTCTTCATGACAACGCGCCTGTGCACACAACTCTTGTTACAAAGGAAGCTGTGAAGAAATATGGCTTCAAGGAGACCGACCGTTCACCCTACAGCCCAGAACTAGCTCCCAGTGACTATTTCCTCTTCTCAAAACTCAAGAAAGACCTTCGAGGAAGGAAATTAAGTGTGACGAAGAAGCAATGGATGCTGTTTATGGCCATTTTCGGGACAAGACTTCGGACTATTTGGGGGGGGGGATTGAAATGTTAATTGAAAGATGTGAGAAATGTATTGCAATAAAGGATAACTATATTATAAAGTGAAATATAGTTTTTGTCTTTATCATTCCTAGAAAATGGTTAGGTGGAAATCTTACGGACCTACTCTTGTACGTACATAATTTAACTGCACCCCCTTGCACACCGACCGCGTTTGTTTCACAGTGAAATGTATGCAGTATAACAGATGTAAACAGCTATTAAAACATACATAACGCTTTTGATTCTTGTATCTACCGTGTTATGTTCTGACGCAGTCAAATATAGCAAGTTTTGCAAGGCTTATAGTCAGAATACTGTGAACCATCTGCAAAATAAGTATTAACACGTTACCTTCCCATTTTCCACAAGAAACATTTTCAAATTTCAATGAATTACAAAAACAAATGTTTTAAAAAAGCGTTGGTGTTAATCGCAGCGAAGGGCTGTTCCAAGTGCTATTTTTATGTACACTTCAGCCTACTACAATTTCTTTTTTTTAATAAGTTTACACAAAAATGGATCATCAATCATAGCGACTCTGCCATAAGGTCAGATAGTCACGCGTCCTCCCAGTTGCAAAAGAAAAAGACATTATATAATATTTGTTTCACTTTCTTTTGAAAAGCGCTCCTTTTTACTTAAACATAACTATGTAGCCTTACTGGAAATCTGACAAGTCTTTTGCGGACCATCCACGTGTTCTGTACTTGCCTTAAGGGTCTATATGATGACGAACAGTCAAAGGTTTCTATGGTCACAATGACTTTTTATTCACTTTAGAAACCTAAAGGTGTCGCCTTACTATTAGCTACCACATTAAGAAAACCTGCCTTTCGGGGTGTTAGAGGAGATAACAAAGTTGTGAGGAATTCGTTGCCAACAGCGCTTCATTTTCTGAATTCTTTGTGAAGGTAGCCGATGAGCAAAATGTAATCAGTTGTAATAATTTATAGTTCTTTAAATTATCGCGAGAAACAATAATGAAAATAGGTGAATAAACACTGTGGAATTCGATCAAATGAAACACTGAACTCCATGTATGAATCTTATAATGCACACAACCGCTGTTTTAAGTAAACAGCATTTAAAGTTAATAGAATTGCACAGGCTTTTACGGAAATATGTACACTTACGCCTTCTACGATGAAAATTTGTGATTTGTGATTGTGAATTGAAAGATTAGAGATAAAGTGATAAACAAACATGCCATTATCTCTAAAGTTTACAATTTTAGTTGCATACACAGTTCCATAGAATTAATTTTATGTGCCCCGCTTTAAATGGAGGCCGCTACATGTACTACCAACTCTCGTGTTCTTTGCGGAGAGATATGAACAATATTAAACTAATTATTAGGTCGTAATGACTTTTTTGAAGATTGTATACAGTTGAGTAAGCAAAGAATTTAAGTAGTTTTTAAAACCCACCTGATTGTTTAATTTCCATACAATGACGCAGTGGCTCCTAGAGTGCAGGCGAAGCACAGTTTTAAAAACCAAAAGCAAGACGGGCCGAGCCGTAGATCATATCGACGAAAAGGCGTGACGGCTTTAGAGCTGTAAGTTGTCTTAATGGCACATGTGATGTTGTTATATTTAGACTGAGAACTGGTTTCGGATGTCTACTTTGCAGGATTCTGCTTGACCGAGATGTGTGGGTTAAGAGTGTTAACGATCCTTTCTTCCAGTTTTTTGTTTTTGCAGGAAAATATGCAGTTCCAAGGTCGAGTTGCCGATGATGTAACTAGTTTTTGTGTGTTAGGTCTGAACATCACCTCGCCCGGGGGATGGGCCAGTGGAAAGGCTTAATGACATCTCGTGGAATAGCAGTAGCAGCATCCATCTAAGGAGCTGGCTGCAAATGAATGGGTAGTTCAAAGGAGCTGCCTCTAAAACACTGTACTTTATCGTTGTGGGAGGAGTACTGCACGTTCATCAACTTCGCCTACACCAAGTTCCATTTCGCGGTCAGACTTATGACCTGGGATGTCTTCGGTGCAAATCTCGGCTGTGGCGTTGAGATTTCTTAATCAAAAGGCTTCGTTGTGTAAATCCTTCTGTAGGTACGAGGGTAGATCCATAAGTTTCCGGCCTAACTATTTTAATGGTATGATAAAGAAAAAAGCTATATTTCACTTTTCAATATTAGTTACCCTTTATTGCAATTACACCACCCAGCTTTCCTCGCCTTTTTCTCTTTGTTGAAAGCACGTAGTCTGTGCAGTAGGCCAGCATAGTACTTCCCATTTACTGTGATGTTCCTCTCCTTTAAGTCAATGAGGAGTATTCCTTCACAGTCCCAAAAGATTGTGGCCATGATCTTCTTGATTGACTGAGTGACCTTGGCCTTTAGAGACGGTGCTTCGCCAAGTTTCACGCCACTCGCTCCATTGATTCTTAGAGGACCATAGTTTCATCTCCTGAAACAATGGTTTGCAGAACTTCTCTCTCATTGCCACGACGGATCTCCAAAAATGCCTGACAACAGATGACTCGTTGCTGCTTTAGGATCGAGGATAGAAGTCTAGGCACTCATCTTGCACTAACCTTATTCATGTTTAAATGTTCATGAATAATTCGAAGGACTGTTGTTTTAGAAAGGCCCAAACTTGCTGCTCTTTATGCAACTTTGAGCTGCCGGTCTTCCATAATTTTTCCTTCCACAAGAGCCAATGTTTTCAGGAGTGAGCAACGCCAAGGGCTGACCTGCACGCTCTTCGTCTTCAATGCTTTCTCGACCCATTCGAAAAAGTTTGACCCATTCTTTTACGATAGAATAGAGGGGGATGCTTCCCCATATACACCGTCCAATCGCTGCTTGATTTCATTTGGAGTAAGTCCTCCTTTTGTGAAGAACTTAATAACAGCTCGAAACTCCATTTTGAACATGTCACAATCTTCTACACATAGCCTTCTTTATGCAACTTATCTGATCAACTGACACAGTTACAGCTGCAATTATTTACTTAACAGATAATTTATGACACCTTATAAGGGTTTTGTGAAGACGATAATCCTTATCGATAAGGCCGGAAACTTATGGACCTACCCTCGTGTATAACCAGCAACTGAATAGTAAACTGTAGTAGAATATTGGTATAAGGGCCAGTCAATAAAGACCGAGAATGCTTTTTTCATTTTACGAAGTACACGAAGCAAGATCAAGACTGGTCTGGTCTTTTTTGAAGAAGTTTCCATTTAGTTGTACGCACTTGGCCCAGCGTGAGTGCTAGTCCTGGAAGACATGTTGGAAATCATTTTTCACATCGTGTTCATCTTCACGACAGCTATTGATGAACCTAAACGCTGACCCCGTAGCTCATTTTTGAGACGAGGGAACAGGAAAAAGTCGCACGGAGCTAAATTCGTGCTGTATAAAGATTGGAGCACACATTGGATGTATTTCCTGTCCTAATGTTAAGCAACAACATTAAAAACGCCAGGGCGTGCATTATCATGGTGAAGGTAGCAACCAGATGGATGCGGTTCGTCCAGGATCCTCTGTAACATTGTCAATCTTCCCCAACAATGTGATGGCAGCTGTGTCAACCATTGTCCTGTTCACTGCGGTGAATGGAACTCCTGGATCGCCCTGCTTTGTTTTATGAAACACGACCCCCTTGAACCACTGAAATTCGGTTGATTTGCCAGAACTCGCCGCTATTGCTGTAATGTCGTGTACGCTTCCGTGCTGGGTTTTTGCAGACGGAAGCCAAATTTCTGAGCACAATGCTGCTCGTTACATAGCGACTCCATTTTACGCAGCGAACGCTCGTTCTTTTGCTGGCATACTGCACTAACAGTATGCCGGTTAAATGAGATTTGTTTGGCTTTTGAAAAATTGTTTTACTACCGTAACTTCATTATATGACGAGAAAGAATAATTTTCAGTCATTCAGACAATTTTTGTGTATTATAATAGTGCAGAGATGTCATTGCGTAACGGGCCAGTGCAGAACATATGTGTAGTGGCAGAAAACAATCATGCATGTGCAGGTAGCAACTTGTTAGTTGGAGAATTATTTTGCCAGCGAGGTTTGTGCGTTACTTTCATTGTGTGTAAATTGTTTGCTAATGTTCTTTTTGCCACTACATTAATATAGCCTTGAAGAACTGGTTTTGTATACAATACATAATTTGAAACGGATTATTACAGAAAACTTGAAAGAAGATATCCAGGGAATCACGTCCCAGGTAGAGAAACTGTACATCAACTTCTTGAAATGTTGGACAGAGGGACAGAATGCTCCGAACTCCCCTTATGAAAAAAAAAACGTTAGATAAAATGCAGGAAAATCCTACGCAATGCATTGGAGCTAAGGGTTGCCCTTTTCAACATCTCTTATAACATTTTCTAGAGACGATTGTTTCAGTTTTAAATGCAGTATCACTTTATGCTTTCAGTAAACGTATAAATACTAAAATAAAAAATAATTAACAGTTTGCAAAGAGAACTAGACTGCTTAGAGGCGTATTGTCAGGAATGGGGAACGGCAGTTAATGAGTAGAAGACCAAAACAATGACATTCAAGAACGGTGCGGTGAGAAGCATAGAAACAACCTTGGTTAAAACACGCGTTTGAAAGGTCGAATATGGGGAATGTCAAAGCTTGAATGATCAATTATCGACCTTACGTGCTAATCTATTTACATCATTTACAGTAAAACTTTATACACTTTTTACCGCAATGCCTAAATCTTTTATGCCTTCAGATGTTAATGCCTTCGATATTTTCATATAAAGTAATTCACATTTACAGGCATAGTATGTCACTGCCGTTAATATCAAGTTGCATTTTTTAAGAGACCAACCTTAACAAGGAAGTGCTTACGATAGATAACAGATTATCATACTCGAAACAAAAGTTAGTGGAGATAATAACCAATCATACATTTTGTAGAAACTCAGATTAACAAGTTATGATCTTACAGTTGTTTTTACACAGCGATATAATAAATTTGTTAAAAAATCTGTATTTTTAATCTTAATTGTTCGGACCACTGTGATATTTTTGGGGGGCTTTGAAATAGTACAAACTTGTCTTCTTAAAACAAAGAGTTCTTAGTTTTTATTAATGAATACAAGTATTTTGGTTATTAAAAACTGCCTTTTTTAAAAACACGTTTTGTGTAAGTTAAAATAGTAAGTAAAAACCAAAATAATAAAGCTAGGAACGCCTTGGTTTGATTGGAGGGATAAGGGAGAGTTTTGTACAGGAAGGCAAAACAAAGCTTTTTACATCCTACTGAACCTGCGGGAGAAATGCGGTCAAGACCTTCACGTTTCTAAATCGAACAGCACAACGTCAGCTCAGCTCCTCTTGAAGGAATTTAAGCCCCTCGAAAGGTCCGCTTCCAAACCAGACGTCAGGGCAAAAACTTCTCCAAACCGCCGCACCCCGCACATCACCAACCCGCGTCGCCTGCTACCTGCTATCCTGCTGCCAAAACTATGGAAAGAAACGGGAGAGCGAAAAATTCATGAAAAGTAAATATAAATCCTAGCATTCGCCTAAATAACAAACGTCAGGTTTGAACTCTATGTGTGATCCTAGTGTGACCGGCTGAGCCATCTTGGTAGGTTCAGAGCTCTTTGATCGCGGCAGGCAGTTTCTCCTCACAGGGCTAGGAATCCTGTATTGAATGTCGGCTATCGTCCCATCATTACACCGATTAAAATAGCTAATGCAGAAGCTTTGGTAAAGCTGTGATGCATTTATCAATAACATTGGTGGCAGATTGTTCAAATCTCCAAAAGGGGGCACTGGACATCATCAATGAACGAGTTTTGCATAAAAGACGAGAGATCAATTACTAAAATTACTCGAAAGGTATCTACTCATTAGCGAAAGTCAGAACAGGTGCACATTTGCGTCTAATCGAAAGTAATAGTGTAGGTAACCGCAACAATACTAGAGATAAGACAAATTTTTTTAATTGTAAGATTAGCCTTTAAATTAAAGTACGAAAAAGTTCTATGAGACTTTGGAAGTAAATCAAAAAGCAATGTCACAGAAAACTAATACTGCCCCTGGCCAGTTATGCTACTATTTTAGCTTGCACCATTCAGCTGTGATACTCGGAAATAAACACTAAAGAGGAATTTTGAAAGTAACGAACTAAAGGCTAAAATAATAGCTGCAGTTATCAGCTTTCACAGATATGGCCATTCACCAAGAATAGTTACACAAAGCACCAACATTTTTGTAATAAATATTAACTGTTAATGTATAATTTAGGGTTTTTAAATTTCGTAATTATAAATTTAACGAATTCAAAAAGATCTCAAATTTCCTTATTTTTGTGTATCTAGATAAAAATCGATCACTTTTTACTTATTAAGGCACTGTGTTTTCAGATTTCATCAAATGATCTTTTAGGTACTATATAGATGGGTTAGTAGTAATCGTACTATGAATATATTAATACATGTTAGAAGAGAACGATATCTTTACCTGTAATAGTACCTAGAAGTTATTTATCCACGGACTCGTGAGCGGGAGGTCTGAGGTTCGAATCCCACCAGGACCGTCCTCCCTGACTGAGATTTTTTCCAGGTTTTCCTCATGGCAAATGTCGGGAGGTACCCTAAACTTAGGCCTGGAACGCTATCTTCCTTAAAAAATATCCTGTCCCAATTTATCATTTCATCTCATGTATCATCAGTGACCACCGCCTGTGGTGCCTCTGTAGTAAAAACGGGCTTTAAACACCATTAAAAAAAGGTTATTTATAATCCAAGTATTTGGGTATTTTTGATATTTCAGTTATAGGCAAGTTCTCGATACTCAGGATATTCGATACTGAAGATATCCCTGTACAGCAGCTCGATACTTTTTCGTTATTCAGCTCATATAAAAATTATTACTGTCACAAGTAGCTCATTTTAAAGTGGTTTCAAGAACCCCGCCTCATTCATGAGCTTCTAAACATCAGGTAGCAAGAAATTCGATGTGTTTCTATGTCTGACCTCCCCACTGCATGCCCCTGCTCCCTTCCTTGTAAAGAGTGATTTTTCTTCACGGAACGGCCGGCCGGTCGGTTCAGGCTGGTACCGTGATGAACGGGACTCCGCAGCTAAGATTGTTGCGTAATTTATTACAACTCTTTAAACACTTTAAAGGTACATTTATTCACAATTATCAAGCAATAAGATATTGGAACTACCTACCATCATTTCTGCCATCGGCTTATGAAATTAACCAACACCCTCTGCAGTTCCCTCTGAACTTAAACAAACTTATTCTCAGTTCATCAAATTGCATTTGTCTTGTATATAAAAATCACAGGGCGTTATATCTGGGGTCTAGGAGGCTCTGTGTTGTTACTGATGATCCTATCGTCAAATATTTCATGAATTGCAAACAAGGAGACTTGTGCCGTTGCGGAGTCCCGTTGGAAAGTTGCAAACATACATTTCCTCACAGTTAATTCACTTAAAAAAGGACTGCAAACTACTCTGCATATACCTATCACTATTAATTATTTCTTTAAAAAAATATAGGGTCTATTATTATCTCGCCGCTAATGCGACACTATATTTCTGCCTTTTGATCATGCAAGGGTTCCTCGTCAAGCAGATTAGTTTTTCTGAACTCCAGTATTCGTTGTTATATGAATTTACATACCCACTTACGTGAACTAAGATTCGTCCGTAAAGAATATAAGACTAGGGCCAATTTCTCCGACATGCACACTATTCAAAATCCATTCACAAAATTTATTCCTGGATGCAGGGTCACCCGGTTTAAGTTTTTGCACCAGTCATTTTATGAGTGTTAGCTTCAGCATCTTTGTAGCAGTTCGAAAAGAGGAATAGCAAATTCCCATTTACTGCAAAAGACGTCGCAGTGATTTTTTTTTTGGGGGGGGAGATTATGTCTAATGTTACTTAACATTTTTATTTTTCAAGCTCTCTACGTGGCAGTTTACGCTGTTTATCAAGAACACTTATTTACCAATATGTGAATCTAACTCCGATGGAAGTTGAACATCAGGGAATCTTTTGAAACATTCGCCATACATCATGAGCCGATTTTTTATGCAGTGCATATCGTAAATAAATACTCTTGGGGAATAAAATATCTCATTTGAGTCGTATTAAAGTAATTAATGCATTATATTACGTTGCCTAATGAATACATAATACACTGCCATACAACACACGTTCCTAGAGTTAAACTCGTACTGACCTCCCCTCGGACTCCCCGGCCTACTTTCATATGTGAGAACGAGACGAAAACTGCAGAGTTTGGTCAAATGCGGCCAATTGCATGTGCAGCGGTTCCGTGAAGGAAAAATTGCCCAAAATTTGTACAACATGTAACAGCAAAATATTGGTTTTAAAATCGCATACCAGGGCAATAAAAAGTACTGAACTACAGTTTGAAGTAGATATTTTCATAATTACTATTGCATTAATTTCTATAATATTTTTCACTTTTTGGTCATATGGAAAAACTAAGGCTTCTATAAAATAATTTCAGTAATATCACGTGACGTGTTAAAATATATTATTACAGTAATTTATTATACAATATCGTATTTCATTCTCTTTGATTCTACATTACTACTTAGTTATGTTCAAGTCAGTAAGTGATAGAAGATGGTGCGTTCCTTGGTTTATTTTTATAGATAATATGAAGTTTACAAATGTTTTAATTAGTTCTTGTTAGCGATAACGTATTGGTACATTGTGTTACGTTTCCTTTAGGAGCTCATCGCATAAATGTAAAGGGGTTAAATACCTCTCCTAAAATACACTCATTTAATAAGGTAATTCACATCTGTATAATAAGCTTATACTCTCAAAATACTGAAATAAGTTATTTTTATTATATTTGAAGCACATGTGACAGTATCATAGTATCGAAAACCACTTATATGTATCGAGTATCGATAATATTTTATATCGATATCTTCTGTATGTTTTTACTGTTTACTTGCTAATGTAATTCATTTATACAAAGTAAAAAATTTGGATTCTAAGCATCGGTGATGGGGACCCAGATCAACTAACAATCTAATAAGGTAAATAGAGGAAAGCTAGACCTTTATATAAGGGAACATAAGAAGCTAACGATGTCACTTTTTATGAACCTGCAAAAGGAAAGCAGTAACACGGGTGCAGAGAAATGTGATAAATGGAAGAAGAAAAACAAATGAGAGCTTGAAGTGAAAAATTAAATATGGAAAAATAAAAAAAAAAAAACTGGAAAGAAATGAATGACATTTGGAATGCGAGAAATGACTGTAACAAGTGTAGTCGTGTGATTGTTCGACACCCAAAAGAAGGTAGCGTTTGTCAACTGTCAGCAAAGGACCTCCCACAGATAAAAGTGTTCTTATTCCGATCGTACAATATAGGCTTTCACTATATACGTCTTTTTTCTGTGCAGTAGGATTATATATGCTATAGTAAGTAGTAAATATTTATTACAACTTTACGAAATTACGAAATTACGAAAAAGTTCCTTTAAAGTTCTATGTTCAGTGACTGGCAGCAAATGATCTCATAAAGTAATTAGCTTTTAATAAACAATACGGAATAATTTTCCTTTTCCGTGTCTACTACGCGCTTCCTGGACTGTTGATTGTTGACATACCAGTAATGCTTCTATATAATGACCGATGCTTTGACGATAAACAGCAGTGCAGGCGTTCATCTGCAGTCAGGAATCTAAGTATCACGGAAAATATTGCTATTTTAATATTCTTTAATAAACATTTAATTACTTCTCAGGAAGTGGCAGTAGAATAAAAAAATTCAGAAAAATACGATTTTTGGTATGGCTAAAAATGTTGGAAAATAATATTTCTTCTATTCCAAAAGTTTACCACGCCATAAAAATAGGAAAGAGACTGTAAAACGCCTAATGAAAACTGCTCGACATTCGCAGATGATTCACATAAATAAATAATTAAAAACAGAGGATGCCTTCTCGAGGTTTTCAAATTTGCTCCAAAATAATACTAAGGAATTATTGATGAATATCACGCATCATTATTCTGAGATAATTTAAACTTTAAATATTGAAACTGTTTATTAATCATGTCTGACATATACGAAAACATTACTCACTACGAGAAAACATAACCATTTTTAACAACGTGTTTTATTAGCTTCTGTTCAACAAAAAGATAGAAAAGCCTCAATAAGCTCGAAATGCATGAATGTGCAAATCTAAATTTTAGATACAAATCTAGTTCATCAATTTGACATGAACTTTAACGTCTGGAAAGCAAATATGTTATATATTACTACATGTAGAATTTACAACTGTACACATTTCCTATTCTCTCTCAGAAATATTCTACTCCCAAGTTAAAATGTTGCAATAAAAGCCACACACAAGACATTGGTTGCTCCCGATATTGGCAGCTGATAAAGTCCGCTTTGAGTTCTTCCGAAAGATAAATATTTGATGTATTCTTCAAAAACAGTATGCATTTATTAATTTTATTAGAGTTAAGATTTCATCTCTCACAGCATGTGAGTTGTACTGGTGGTGTAGTGGTAACCATACTTGTCTTCTAAAAATCGTAAAAATCCTAAGTATGGCTTCCTTCGGAAGGGAAGTAAAGCCGTAGGCCCCGTGCCGTACATTTACGGCACGGAAAAGAACCTCAAGCCTGAAAGAAGAGGCTTCTGAGCAAAATTTGTATGCCGTTTCACACCTTGTTTTGAATGGGACGCTGATGACCTGAGATGTTAAAGAGCGTTCGTAAATAAACCGAACCAAAAAAAAAAAAAAAAAATCTCAAGGCATGTGACTGAATTCTGTGCTCTCCTCGTCCGTCAGGTATCGTTTTACCAATTCTTGTAATATTGCACTTGAATATTTGTAAACCATTTCGATAAATTTTCTATGCATTTAACCTGTATACTATTGAAACGTTCAACAATTTAGCAATTAAAGCTAATGTATTATGAATTGGTTTATGATGTTATTCTTAACTGCAAGAGTAATTCATGTTTAAGAAATGAGTGAGCGAATTTTATAATTTTTACGAATGCAAAAATTGTATAAAAATATAAGCGCATTTCACATGCCATTTTTTTCTGTATACAAGAATTACTGAAGAATATTAATAAAGTAAAATGAATATAATGTCCATTTTCTAATGACATACTCTGAAGTCAGTGCGTTCTTTTATTTATATGGAGATTATCTAATTCGTTTGTCTCCTGTTATTATTACCAAAGTGTTCTTTTATTTGTTTGGAAATTATTGAGTTCGTTTGTCTGTTATTTTTAGCATGGTTTGTTTTATTTATATGAAAATTATTCAGTTCGTTTGTCTATTGTTATTATCAGCAAAGTTTTCTTTACTGTAAGAAAGTTTAGTCCAATATGAAAAGACTGCATTGTTCTTAACTCAAAAAAATGTGATTATCAGAAGGTTTATGACAGGTTTATCGATTGGATTTTAGTGAAGATATTTAAGGTATTTCAAAATTGTTAGTATTGGCATTTCAGAATAGATTAGGATTCTTTAAAAATAATTTAATGACTTAATTGTTACTATGGACATTTTTCGCAACTAGTTTCATAATGTAGCATTTTATTTTGACTAACGATAAAGATTATTTACAATTTTGGAGTTCAAAACTATTTTTTTTTTGTTTTAAAAGCCAATAATAGATATTAAATAATTTTATAAAATAAACACTAGCTGATAAATATTAAATTTTACTTTCTCAAGATAAAAAGTCAAATGGACAATCCTTTTTCCATCAAATAGTAAGAGCCTCCTTGGCATTTCATCTTTACAGATATTTTAGCTCTTCAGATGTACAAAGGAGCATCTAGGGTTTTTTTTATATCAAATGTCACCATAATCTAAAAATCAGAAAATTTGGACCTTATCATTATACCACCCCATGTCGCTATTCTCTTGTCATATATGACAGAGATATATTTAAATGTTGGAACTGTCGGACATTTTTTAACCATCACATTACCGTGTTAGAATTCTTTTTGGTAAAGGAAAGCACTCGTTTGGGTACAAAAAATGTTTAAAAATCTCTAAAACTTTGATCATTCAGATGAATATTAGAAAATTAATAAGCAAAGCAAATCCTTAGTTCAGTAGTAAAGTAGAAAACGCTCGTCCTTAAAGCACGAGGTAAAAACACTGAAAGTTGAAGGGTATTATGACAACCTGGTAAAGATTGAGGTTTGGTGATCGTTATCGGCGATAGTAAGAAGCTGATGCGTTACCTGGAGTGGCCCACAAGGTACCGGAGCAAGCTTCTGAAGGCCGTGTAACGGCTTGTGCCACGCGCTGCGAGGCCAGCACTCCGTCGCGTGTTCTGGATCCCACGATAGCACGCTTAGGTTCCTTCACTGCCACAAAACTGCCCACAAATATTCCTGCTTCGGCAACGACGTCGAAAAAAGGGGGGCAATTATCGACGCTGTTGGCTCGGCGTCACCGCACGAAACACTTGCCGTACGCTATGCGGGGGTTGACAGCTGTACCTGCGACTAGGGAGAAGGGAGGGGGAGGAAGGAGGCGTCTCTATGCTCCCCCCCAAAAAATGCGACACATAGCATCCTCTCTCACACACACGCACGCACGCACACTCCCACTTTTCCAGAGCGCGTCCACACGGGACTTGCACCAGGCACATGTGACATGCACCTTCCGCGGCGTTCGTTTGCGTGGGAAAAGGCACGGGGGATGAACGAGGAGAGGAGGCTCGCGCCGACGGAGAAGGGAGAACTTGGATAATCCGGCCAATAACAGGTGGCACGGAAGCATCTTCAACACGACGGCTAACCAATGGGGGAGCACCGTAGGCGTGACTCCCGACGACCAATGAGTGTTCTTCGTGGTGATAATCGATCCCTTAAAATTTTCACGTTTTGCCATGCTCGATGCTACCACGGCTAATGATCGCACTGTTGCGTAGGGGGGGGGGGAGGTTGGCCGGAAGGGAGACGCAGCTTTTCAAAGAGCCGTGGAAAGATGGATGGAAACCTGTGCGGCACGCGCCCGACGCGCGCGCAACCTCCCCTACCCTATCCCACTTTTTTGTTTATTTATTTACGCCTGCATCACGATTTCCTCCGCCTGTAAAACAAAGATTCCACAACCTTCGACTTTTTATTAAAAAAAGTAGAGAAGCGCCGAAAAAACGACCGCTACACAAAACAACAAAACAGAAAAAGACGTGGAGTGGGGAAGGAAACACCTGCTGAGGGTTTTTGGGATCGATTAGGCAGAAATTGTCTGTCGTGGCTACGACTTTTCCCTTAATTATGGCCTTACCCCGTACGTTATTTCCGTTTTCGTGTGTTGCAGAAGTTCAGGAGAAAAACGAAACAATGTGATGGGCTTCTCAATTATACACTGAAGTCTGCGATAAGTATATTCGAAGTTTTACGTTTAAATTTGTTTCACGGTTTACTGTGAAATCTCAGTTGTCATAATTTTCTCAAACTAAGACAGAAATTCTCAAAATTAAAATAAAAAATTATATTTCAATTTTAAAAAAGCATAACTCGTATGACATGTCTACACTTAGTGGTCTTCCGGTGTTTAATGCAACCCCTGACTTTGTGGTGCCATTTTTTCATTTTGCGTACAGTTACATACGTAGCCAAATTTTTAGAGCGAAAACTAATTTTTAATTTAAAACGCAAATTATCTTTAGCAATGCAATGACATCCCCAGAATTTACAATGATTATCAAGTTTTTTTATTTTAATATCTATTTTGACCATTTAACGAATAAAACAATAAAAATCAAATAATATATCCATAAAATTCTGTTACACTTATGAATGTTTAGTCGAGCATTTTAATTTCAGTTAAAGTCGAACAAATGAGGTCGAAATTAAAAAGGATTGTTGTTTTATTTTTTTTATTTAAACTCTTTGGAACAAACTGAAGACAGTTGAAGTATGATAACTAAATGTGCAATTATTAAAAATCAAATGACAGTGGTTAAATTGGCTCCCCATATCATTCCTATATTTTTGGCTTAAAATTTGGAATTATAAGCTCAATTTGTGCATCTGATGTGTAATCAAAACGTTTAATTGCCCGCCAGTAGATTATTGATTAGATGTTTAGGCCGAAGAGACTAAAAGAGCATTTCAGTCCATTGTTCTGTTGAATTTATGTAAAAACAATAGCACGTAGGTGCAACAAAACGAAAGTGATAAAACAGAACGATACAGTTGTGGCAATAAGCAACTGTGATTGGTTGGAATCCAGATATTTTAAGTGAGTATTGATTTACTGATTCATTTGCCCTTATTAAGCATGTAATAATTGTAAGATTATGATATATGCATTCCTTTTGCTTGCTGAGCGCTTTAAGTCGCTTTGACATATCGTGTACATACGAATATTTTTCTAATTAGGACGAGGACTGTTGTTTGGCCAATCACGTGTTTTGATTTGAGAATCCTGCAAAAATTTGGAAACAATTTTCGCTCTATGATGAGACAGTGTTTATAAGATGCAACTCCCAAATTTAATTAGAATTATTATAGCCAGTAATTTTATGTAATTTCCTTATTATAGTCATGAGTACAAGTGTTGAATTATTGCACGTAAAATGTTATTTTCGTGTACCAGAGAGCATAATTCACCCTAGCCATAAAATCTGATCTGGAAATTTCTTTTACCTGTTGTAATAATATTTTGCGTAGAAGGTCCAAGGACATGGCAAACCGATATTTTCTGGAGGAAATTCTTAAGTAGGGTCCGTGGAAAAGATGTTTATTTTGTATTTTGTTAGAGATTTGTAAAGCAGAATAGGTGTAATAAAACATGAAAACTACAGCGATGAAAAGACAGGCCGATAACCTCTAACGGAAGAAGCTAGCCGCTTGAATTGATATATACATGCAAAAAGTCACGTAGGCCATGTTTATTTAGTCTTGTAATTTTGCGGCCCACAGCCTAAGATAAATGCTAAAATAAATTTAAAAGTAGGATTACGTGAGGATCTGAAGTAAGGTGATCTGCCTTTTTTGTTACGTAAGTTTATTATGCCGATAGAACCAGCTTTGACTTAACGTTTTCATTGAATTTACAGACTGCATGAGATGGCAGACTTTTTCTGTAAAAATATTATGGACGGAATAAATTGTTTTTGTTTGTTTCTATTGGGCCGCTTTACCTCAGTCACTTTCTGATTTCTCGTTGCAAATATTACGCAACATGTCTTGAATCCAATTTTGTACATCATAAAAAGGTTTAAGTCCGATAGAGGGTCACTAAGCGACGCAAGAGTTTAATGACCAAGCACAATTAAATACAATAAAGTAGTAATCTTATCTCGTGCTTGCCATCAATTTAACACTCCAAAAGTTTACTAGCACAGCATAATGACAAGTGAAAGTGAATTAAATACTGCGTGATTGCTTTCAAATAATTTACTGACATAGCACGGTAAAAGTTAAATATAAAACACGCTATTCTTCCAACTATAAACATTTAAGGATTAAAAACGCAATATAAATAAACGAAGAAAACATCTTAAATTTTAAAATATTTAGACATAACTTACAGAAATGCCTTGGTCAGTGGGCGAGGCATGAAGAAGGAGTAACGATCCTAACAATTTGGAAACGTGTTCACCCTTCGAAGCTGCTACTCCTCTCTGTATCATTCGAGGTACGCTCTGAGTACCAAAGCAGAGTTAGGACTCATCATTCTCGATGGTTCCCCACCAGTCTAGACCAGTGAAAGAAAGACCACGGGGAATCGTTTACCATACGAATGAAAGTACAAACAAGTGAAACGGAGTTGGTACATAGCAGTTAATATGTCCACTCAATGACAGCACATATTATGGCGTGTCAAATGCTTATCTCCTTACCAGCAAATCTGAAAAGACAATACATAGTCGCTACAAGTTACTAGATACGATCCGTGTCGTTCATTTTGGTGATTGATCCTTAAATCTTAAATCGATCTTTACAATAATCTGAAAAGAAGGGGCTTCCAACGCCGAGTCAAACAAGAGGTTTGCAACCCTTATCTTTTCTTTTACAAATGGTGGGCATTTGTAAAAGAAATCCCCATTGATTGATAATGATAGCATACAGCAATTCTTCCTTCCTGTTTTCTGCGGTATAATATAACTCGGTTTCACTCGGCGTTCACAGTCACTGCTCTGACCTTTCGAAAGAGACGCCTGGCGACTTCAACTATTATCCATTTTTGCGTCAAACTTTAGTATAATTCTCCGCCAATAGCGAAGTATGAAATATAGAAAAGGAAATATTCTAATTGTAATACTAATCAATAATATTTTGTTCCAATCCTGTCAAAATCATATAAGAGGTTTTAAATGTGCATACTTAATGGTTTATTTTTATTAAATTAATAATAAAAGTATGAAAAAATAGGTTTTTTATTTAGAAGACTAAAATGATTAAATAGTTGTGCCAACATACATCCCTGAAAGAGGGGTGTAAATCCTATAAAGGCAAAATATCAGACAGAAAGTAATTTAAGCTGAAAAAGAACTAATGCAGTATTATAGTGAAACATTCAGCGAGCATCCATTGCAACTTGTTATCTTGTACACATGATAACACGAGCAACTCACACCTGACTTGTTTTGGGAGAAGCTGTCCTTTCTAATGGTGCCGAAACTATCCAGCACAAGCAAAGCCTATTCCAAGCTCTTCATCCCTACAAAGTTTCTGTGCAATTTACAAGGTTGTCTGGCTGTTTTAAATCAAACTTTCTTTCTTTGGCTCGTTCTATAGAAAAACGTAACTTTTTAGCATGTTAATGTATAAGATAATTACTCTTTCTGTTTTTTTAGACATTGCTAAAAACCGGCAGTGTGCCAGCCAATACATCAGATTTTAGAATTCACTGTTTGCTCTTGAGATCTTGTAGAATGCAATTGCAATTTTCAAATAGAAAAACAAGTTAATAATCACTTTTCACTTTACTTATACATAAACATGAAAACATAGATGGGTTCCTGTTGTCTTGGGATTTGCAAGACAAACCTTTCTTTACTACAAGACATGCCCATTTTCTGTTGTTGATTCATCCTTCATGGCTTATTATTGTTAAAACCTTGAGGATCTCTAGTCCCGCCTTTTCACGTTGAGGCGTAGTTGATGATTTCTTATATAACTCTGACATCATAGAGACGTCACAAATCAAGGTAATTAAAATGTGCAGTTAGTACTTCTGAGTTAACTTTCTATTATTACTGTTTGCATTAGATATTCTTCTAACATCCGTAATCTTGTAGTCAAGTCGTTAGCATTGCTGACTGCTGCCCGAGAGGTCAGGGTTCGATCCCAGGCACCTACTTATGATTTTTTCCTAAGATAGGGAGGTCTGGAAGGGGTCCATAGCCTCGTGAGGACAATTGAGAAGCTGGCTGATGGGGAGGTGGCGATATTCGATCTAGTAAATCGCGATAAAGCGATCAGCGGGATACGATGTGCTGATCACTGCCCCCTGCAATACTGCACTATACCAATGATATCACGTGATGTAGGTATAAGACGCAGCGGTCGTCGCGGTAAAGTTCAGGCCCACATGGGGGTGTAAAAAGGCTTTGTTGTTGTATTGTAATCTTTTTATCCAGGGTACAGGCGTTGTATTAGTGCATTTTCACTTTTAGTTGAACTATTGTATTGTGCAAGTTGTCTAGTTTTCTTAGAAACTTTTACTTATTATCACTTTGATATTTTTAACAAATTAAATTTAAAATTATTTAAATTTCTTGATGAAGTAAGCTGTCCAAATAATGTCACATTAACACTAAAATTTGCATTTGCCTGTAAGTAAGATATATATACACACAAACCAGACAATTTTGGCAAGTCAATTTTGGCAAAACAATTTTAATCTTTTCTTAGGAGAACAGCGTAATAACATAGATGATATTTTATATTGGATATCAAATGCAGATTAATTAGGAAATGATTTCATTCTGGTATTATAGGTTCAACTTATTAATGCCATCTTTTTACTATTACAGAATTAGGAATTGTTTTTTCATAACTAACTGTAGGTAAATTTGAGTTTCTGTTCAAGATGTTAAATGGTCACTCAATATTAATAAACATGCGTCTTGATCTGTTTTTTTTTAATAGTGCTTAATGCCTTGTTTTTACTACTGAGGCACCACAGGCGTTGGACACTGATGTTACAACAGATGAAATAATATATTGGGAAAAGCTTTTTAAGGGAGGAAACGTTCCAGGCCTAAGTTTAGGGTATCTCCCCGACATTTGCCATTTATGAGGACTGAGGAAAACCTGGAAAAAAACCTCAGTCAGGGAGGACGGTCCTGTCGGGATTCGACCCCCAGAGCTGCTCACGAGTCCGCGCCTTAACGACCTCGGTCACCCGTGGCGGTATGTCTTGATCTGGAGATGAAACATCGAATGAATAGGCAAATAAGTTTTGAAATTTCTCGTTTCTTAAAATAAAAAGAAGAATATTCTTTTCGACATTTTATGCATTATAAAATAAAATAGATCAAGAATAAAGGTGTCATATTAGATAATTATTTCCCTCGTAGGTGTCGAGAACAGCTTAATTTATGTATAGACCTTTAGCGCCTCCATGGCGTTTCAGTGCTATTGAGTAGCCTTTAAACATGATCCGCCCGTCTTCCTAGCATTTTAAACTTTTATGCACATGAGCTAACATTTCTCTATACAGATAGTTAAAAAATCTTTTAAAATGATTTTAGTAGTTATACTTGACTGAATAATACTTTCTTGCACCTTTCAGTAGATAAAACAATAGCAAATGCTGTAAATAGCATTTTAATAGTAAATGATGCTGGATGTCCATTAACTCATTTCTTCACTAGATGTCATGTGAATATAACTTCCTACGTGCATTACCGCAATATGGTACCGTTTATAAGAATTATTTTAGTGATTTTAAAGGTACACGCTGCGTTACTTACTTCGTCACCTTATTGTCCAAATATACTCATTAAAAGGTACCATACATACCTAATTACTTATACTTTTTACAATAATGTTACTCTAAAATTCCTGTCTCGTGTCCTGTGTCGTACATTTACGGCACGGTAAAGAACCTCAAGCCTGAAAGAAGAGGCCTCTGAGCAAAATTTGTCGGCCGTTTCACGTCCTGATTTGAATGGTACGCTGATGATCTCAGATGTTGAAGAGCGTCCGTTGATGTTGTTTGATTTATTTACGAATACTCTTTAACATCTCAGGTCATCAGCGTCCCATTCTATTCAGGGCGTGAAACTGCCGACAAATTTTGCTCACAGGTCTCTTTATTCAGGCTTGAGGTTCTTTATCGTGCCGTAAATGTACGACACGGGACCCACGGCTTCACTTCCCTTCCGAAGAAAGCCATACTTAGGATTTTTACACCCGAAAAAATCCATCGATCCTAGCCGGGCTTGAACCCGCGATCTTGGGTTTAGAAAGCCAAGTATGGCTACCACTACATCACCAGGATCGACAAAGAGCATTCGTAAATAAAATAAATCAACGTGTTAACAGCATAATTAGAATGGGCGTGAGATTGCGACAGAGGGGGTTAGTGTGAAGACGCCTTGAAAACATTACCTTTAACACAGGAAAGAAAAGGCATAAGAAAGGTAATTGTTAAAAAGAAAGGGGTAATATACACAATGAAAACACAATACGTTTCTCTGGTTAAGGATCTCCAATTTGGGATAACATTTAAAAGATGTACATTTTGAGTCACTCATTTTTGTTTCACTGCAATATTGAGTTACATGTGTATATATTTTCCTCTTTTATTTTAAAAGTTTATTACCCCAACACTTCTGTAGCAATTTCCTCCATTTACTGTCATGGAAAAAAACTACGAAAGTACTTCAACCATATAAAATACTACCTGCTGAGCTAAACACTTTTAATTGCAGAGAATGCAATACCGCGTGCTTTTAATCAGCCAGGCAAAACGTAAAACGCAATTTCTACCCACACGTGATTCGCGGGAGAAGGCTCACATAAATTTAACCAGATGTGTAAATGATGTAAAAGCTGCAAATGTCCATTCTAAACGCATTATAATTTGTCTGTTTGGGCCATAAAAAGTTAGCATGTAGTCTAAGAGTAAACACTAAAGCCTAATGCCGGAAGCTCCCAAAGCAATATGCTTAAAAGCCTTCTTGCCCTCGCAAAAATACGCCAGCCTTTCTTTCAAGTCTTGATGTTCATGCGCACAGCGCGGGAGGAGAGAGAGGCCATTGAATTGCTCCCTGCACCTGCCCCATTAGGAGCTTCTTGAGTGAAAACTACCTGAGAGCGAATGCCTCGGGGAAGATCATTAAAACTGCGACCGAAACGTGATTTGCTACACTGTGTCCGTAGAAAGACTCTAGTGGATTTTAGGATTAATTGTTAACTTTTATGTTTGTCGGGAAGTATCAAAGAGAGACGAAAGGCTTTATATCAGCTTTGGGTACGGCCCACCTTGTGTTTGTCCTCAGCGTAGATCTTCCACATTTTTCAGATGAGGCATTTAGTGAGTACAACTGAGAATATTGGTAGGAAAACTGTCAAATCCGATATGATAAACTCGGATTCTGAGGTGTCTACCGCGACCCAAGGTGGTAACAACGGTTCGCAGGCCTTCTCTCAAATTGTTAATTTATCCCTGAATTATCCACCACAGCTTTCATTGTAAGTATTATATCTGAAAGGGAAAATATCGTCAGCTAAATTATTTAGACCGGCAGTTCCCAGATTTTCCTAAGATTTAACTCTTAAGTTTATAATGTTAAATTTGCATTCTAAATATTTTTAGCTTTTAATCACTGGTTTACATTTAAAGATATAATAAATAAATTCAAAAATTTACAATATTTTCCGTTTTATTGTACTATACACTTTCATAAACACCTATTTTATAAGCACTAAAACCAGAATGATGCGAAATGAAGTTATGTCGATTGTGGATTGTAGACAACAGATGGGAGGAGAGTAGTAATTCAAGAGCTACAGACCACCCTGTCTCTCACCAGTTCATTTCTTGCTTTGAGTGTACCTTAAAGTTGTAAAGTTCTACAGCGGTATTAACGAAGCGGTAAGGAAATAATTAATATGTAATGGATGGAGGGAAGGATTTGGAAAAAGAAATTAATTTGATTAATTGGTTGGATTAATAATTGTAACCTCAGGAGTTCACGTCTTTCTCTCCTCTCCAATGATAGTTTCCGCTGACTTATATTTTTGCCACGACTATTAAGACTCTGCTGGTGGATACTTTTATGGTCATGTGACCATTGGGGAAGGAGTATGTGGAGATGAATAAAATTTCTCGTTATGGGAGATGAACCATAATTTATTGTTCATAAACTATTCCACCTAAAAATATGCCGCCGTTATTTTCTGGAGAATATGTGCCACTTTTGCACTAACTATGACGATCACTCTGACGTTTCTTAAGTTCATAAAGACTGATCCTGAAACCAACCAATCCTGAGACACAACTGAACTCAACTAATAAAGCTCGTCCACTTAATATTCTTCCTCTGAACAGAACTGAGTCTATCTTTCACATTGATAATGCCTCACTGAATACTCTTCCAGAACTGACTGCGGGCCACAAAATTACAAGACTCAATAAACATGGCCTACGTGAGTTTTTACATGTGGGTATCAACTCAAACTGCTAGCTCCTTCCCTTGAAGAGGTTATCGGCCTGTCTTTTCATCCCTGTAGTTCCCATGTATTTTATTATGCATACCCTGCTTTACAATTCTCTAACAGAATAGAAAATAAACACATTTTCCACGGACCCTACTTAAGAATTTCTCCAGAAAACATCGGTTTGTTCGGGTCATCTTTTACAAAATATTATTACAATAGGCAACAGAAATTCCCAGGGCAGATTTTATGGTTAGGTGTAGCTTTCTACACTCTGGCGAGAAAATATTTTACACACCAATAGTTCAACACTTGTACAGGAAATAAAATGACATTACTCTCATGACTATAATAAGGAAGTCACACAAAATTAATTGCTATAATCACACTAATTAAATTTAGGGGGGTGGTGGCAGCTTATCAATACTGCTCAGTTCTTAAGAATTTCGATGCATAGTAATAATCATATCAATAATATATAAAACATTTATATTAATAATAACCAACAATATATGATGCACCATATTTCTCATTAATTTTAAATACTCAATGAGAGGTATGAAGATACCGCGATATTTGGGCTTAATACTTGTAACTTGTATTCTGAGTTCTGATTCTACTTTTCAAACGGATTCTATATTTACTTTAGATAAATGAGTTAGGAGAATGGGTTTTCACGTAAGTAAGTAATGACTTCGTTGGCTTCTTGATAGTCCAGGAAAACATTTCGCTGCCAAAGTTGGATCAAGGGGTGTGGAACTTAAAATGTTAAAAGTAAACTCTGGCTTTTTATAACTTTGAAATCCTCTTTTAAAAATAAACAAAGTTTATTCTAAATATTTGTTATTTAACTTTTAATTTCAAAGTTCTAGGATAAGGGATTTTCAACTGTTTATATGCAGATATTTTAAATATCAATCCTCTGACATTTTGGACATTTTTACCATAAGAATCTTGAGGCATTTTTGGTACATTTTTTGCTACTATTTCTAACGGTCTACCAGCATATAAATTGTTGTGTATATGACACTGAACTCTTACCTTGCAATGGCGGTCTTTAACATAAGATACCATATTTTTTATAATTATAGATTCGATTAGTCTTTTGCTAAATCTCTTGCTTTGTCCGAACTCTTAAACATACTACCCATGTACTGGAAATAGTGGGTGATTTTCTCAAAAACATCACTTTCCGTTAGTTTCATCAGTACCCTTACCAATAAGCGATTTTGTATTCACCTACTCTTCAGGTCTGAATTCAGGTCGTGATTACAAAACGCAACAACCACAACTCTCTGAAATAATTAGTTTCCTGAACAGGTAATTTACGCAGTAGTAAATTGGCCACAAAATAAAAGCAAATTACTAAAGTATTTTCCTTGAAATCTGATGCTAGATCTTCAGTTCTGACTTTTTGTTGTAAAATATCCCTTCTTTTGTCAATAAGAAGAAGTTGTAGCCATTATCTATGCATTATCATTTAAAATAGGAAAAATTAACTTCTCACATGTTATATAGGCATCAAATTGCCATTTCCTAAAATCAGGAAAAAGGCATAAGATAGTAAACAGATTTTCTTTTTTTAAAGATATTTGTAGTTTTTTTATGTCAAGTCTTTCATGTGACCAATGAATAAAACAAGAAAGCACAACCAATCGCAGACAAACTCTTCTTCAAACTAATTACAAGCTACTACCTGCACGTGCATTATAGGGTCTTGCCAGTCAATAACTCCAATAATCTCACTAGAATTAATTAAATGCCCAAATATATATCAAAATAAATTTTATTGAGTATGTTTAATTTCAAACCTCAAAAATTATTATTTTTAAACAAAAATCACGTGGAAAATGTTTCCACTCTTCTATTTACATCTATGGTGTCGAGGGAATTTACATAGGCTAAGAAGTGTGCAAAAGTTGTGGACTCTCTTGTTGAGCTTTGCTTTATTGAAAACTTTTATCTATAATTTTACCACCACATAGGGTGTGATAAGTGTAGGGTATTGATTTTAGATTTGGAAGTTTTCCCTTTTTCATCTTCATGTAGATTTCTTCTTTATTGTTACTCCTCCTGGTGCTCTCTTGGTATTTCGGATCGTTCTAGAGGACTTTGAGAAAATACATCTGCATGTCTCTAAAATCCATGGAGTTAGAATATGATAAAATTTCTTCAGTTTTCATATTAGAATTTTCAAAGCAGTGCAATCTACACTCCCACTTGTTACTTGTTTTTCTTTCCGAGATTGTTTGTCCTTTAATATTAGCAATTATTTTCATCTTTAATTAGACTTCCTTAATATGATTTCTTTTTCCACGTTATTGCAGTAGCCTCCTTTTTAGTTACATTATTTTGTATCTTACATAACCCAGATCTGCTCTACCGCATATAGCATCATTACTTAATTGGTTGTTAAGAAATAACTTTCTTTTTTTATTATAACCGCGCTCATTTTTAGGTTGGGAATCTTTTATGTGACTTATTTATATACTTGTTGCCCCTTAGCGTGGCTAAGTAGAACCTTTAATATCCTAGAGGATCCATGGAAACTTGTGTGTGGTTTGATAAAATGATATAAGAGCCTAGCAACATTTAAGAGGAAATAATTATTATCCCTTATTTTATTATAACAGTTAGTGATCCAAAACGTTGAATTCAAAAACATGTGTGAGGTAAATGGTACCAAATTATCTTATTATTTAACTTTTATATGCAGTAATCTATAAAACATTAAAACAATAGAGAACAGCAGTTTTTAATTAAACCTTTAAATCTACAATTAGTCTCGTCTGCTATGAAATTGGCTTCAAAATAGGAAACAATGAAACCTGCATAAATGAATTTCCAAAATGTACATACTTTTGAAGCAGACAAAATTTACACAATAAAATCAAGCAAATAACAAAGAACTCCCATAACATATCAACAGTTATTTGACACAATTTCTAAATAACATTAAATCCCAATAAGTGCAAAATCAAAATGCATATTTTCTCTTGGGAAAGTTAATATTAAATAATTTAATAATATACATTATAAATACATAAATAATCCTAAAATCCCTAGAACAAACCCTGGTCACCAATGTATACAAAAAGGTCCATTGAATTTCTAAAAGAGAGCCGAAACAAAACCCATTCCACTGGAACTTCAAACTTACGTTCTACCACTTTGACAGTTTAGAAGAGACAAAACTCACCAAGTTAATTAACCCCGACCGTTAAATCAAGACATGTGTTGACCAATGAAAGTAAACTTGAAAGTCAAGTCACCACACTCAAGTGACAGTACCAAACAAAGATCGATCAGGGGCGTCCTTTTGTGCAACAACAGCACACTGGATCATATTCTATTTCTTGGTGAAAGTTCTTCGTCAGATGACGTTATTAACAGCTTAAACTTTTAACCAAGCTATACAATGTTACTATAATACAAGGCTGAGTCCAAAAGTAACCTTCATTTAGCAATTAAAATTCTGAATAATGTGGAGTATTGTCGTGCATGTATAAATAACGAATATTGATATCCTTCTGCTGGAGGAACAAGTGCGTGCGATATCTTGGGAAATGTGATGTCAACGACCATAACAAAACCTCATCTGCCTTGGAAACAAAGTATCCGTTTTTATTTTGGATAGTGAGGACTATAAGAATGCCCTCGAAAAATGAAGAGACAATGAGTGGATTTCCTGTGCTTTACTTCAGAAGGTTTACAATTGAACAGAAAGTTTAAAAGTGGAGAGTCAACTGTTTCGCTCTGTTTGACCGCATAGACAGACATTGTCGCTGCATTAGAACTAATGAATGAGGCAATCGGCGGGTAGCAATCCATGAGGTGGCTGTAGAATTCATCATCGTCAAAATCAAAATAATTCTGTACAGCTGTGTCAACCGGTACAGTGTTGCTCAAACTCTTATGGGACTCTGAGGTCAAATCGTGCGACATTACAAGCCCAGATGACACAATGTTAACAGTGATGTGCTTGAGAACCATATGAAACCCGCAATCAGGTCGAGGTTTGCTCACAACTGGTATATTCTTACAGCATGATAATGCAATACCCCACACAACCCATTTGCAGCTCTTCATTTTGAGCATATACTTGTTTACCGGACCTGGCACCTTCCGATTATCATGTCTTTATACCACTCCAAGAGCACTAGACGACACCGTACTGACGACGCGATAAAAGACACGGTACTAGGGTGGTTGCGCAGTCAATCTCAAGAATCCAGGCGTTGATAAAACGCTGGAACACCTGCATTGAATGTTATAGAGACTATGTTGAAAAATTATATATATATATATATATTATGAATATAAAGAATATTAAGGATATTTTGACCCAATCTCGTGTGTTTTGAGAACTATAAAGAACATTATTTTGAAATCTTAAGCACAATAAATAATATTAAAACAAGCAGTTATAAAATAACAGGATGTTCAAATTAAAAAGTTTCAGTAATGGCAACGATATAAACAGTAAAAATTATCCAGGTTTAAATCATGTTCATGTTGTGCACTATATCATATTTTCTGAACCTTATATCTCCCTACAGAGAATATTTAGAATACAAACACTCTGCACATTTTGTGCAGAACGACCCATTTAATACTGGCACATCCATGATAATTACTAATTTTCGAAAACTTTTGAACGTTTCCTTTTAGCATCGCCCGTTTTATTTGTAAATATCGGTTTGCACCCCGTTGGAGCTCTACAATGGCCATAAAGATGTTTTGTTTTCATAAATATTTTCCGTTGGTTGTCTTCAGTTTTTTTCCCGAATTTTCTTCGCTTTTTTTTTTTTTTTTTTTTTTTTTTATAGAAGTGATGCCTAACTTATGTAAAACGGTATTTCACACTCTAACGTGTATGGATGGCACATAATACGCCATGAAACAGCATTCACATTTTTTTAAAAAAAAATTAATAGAGTAATTTACGATAGTTTTTCGGTTAAACACTTTTATTTATTCGTTTTTTAATTTGAATAGCGATTAACACCCATTTTTACTACTGAGGCACCACAGGCGGTGGACACTGATTATACATGAGATGAAATTAATATTGGGAAAGGATTTTTTTAAGGAAGGAAACGTTCCAGGCCTAAGTTTAGGGTACCTCCCCGGCACTTGCCATTTATGAGGACTGAGGAAAACTTGGAAAACATCTGAGTCAAGAGGATGGTCCTGTCGGGATTGGAACCCCAGACCTCCCGCTCACGAGTCCGTGCCTTATCGACCTCGGCCACCCTGACGATGAAAACAATTTTATGAAATGTAAAATATTCACAATATACTCAGATATTAAAATATGTTCAACATGGTCACGTTTGCGCTGATGGACTGCTTCGAGACGTGAAATCATATTGAGGAAAGCTGGTTTGCATATATATTGCCATTGCAACGTTTAATGGTTCGTTGTTCTCAGACAAAATAAGTAATAATATGGTCGCTTTCGTCCTAAAATACGTTTTTACTTTGCTTTGGTTATTGCATACCTAAAATTTTACTTATTACTTAAACTTTCAAAAGATTTTTGTCTTCAGTTTTATTTATTTAACATTTTAAACTTCTCGTTATATTTTAACGACTGTCAGATGTTTAGCTCTTCTGCAAAAGTCATCTAATAAATAACTTGTGTCAGTTAATTTATAAAATGTATCGGTAAGAGAGAGAATTCTTTGAGCAGCATTTCAGCATCTCATAGAAATGCAAAAGCACGATTGTTGCACGATTAGGCAATCTATTATTCGCGAATGACAAATCAGTAAAGAACTTGGTGCAAAGATGATACAGTATTTGGTACCCCATCAATCGCGAAAATTGATTAGAATATATCTTTTATTTCAGCTAGCTTTAAGTGAAGGGTTCTGTTGGTAGGAATGTCTACAAAAGCAGGAACTTTGCTCGGACAGCAGAGAGATCGTTTTGGCAGACAAAGGAGCAAATTCCCTCTATTGTTCATTAGAAGGACGGGTGGTCTCCCCGGCCAGGTATGCTGGAAAAGAACAACGCTAGGATACCGCTAAGGCCGTTGATCTGTAACGTTCAGTAAAACTTGAAATCAGACGCTGAACGAATCAACGAGTGGTTAAGCTAAAATAATCAAACTGGCCAATAATATGAGAGTGGCATGAAGTCACAGCTAATCTATGAGGATGTCTAAATTCATAGTGGCGGGAAAATAGAGCGTCCCTGCATCACGTGGTAAAGCGTGATATATCGGGTATTTAAGGACGTGAAATCGCCTGTGTCGAGGTCTTTTTGGTTCGTCTACTCCGTTACTCTGGGAACTCTGGTCTGTTCTCGTCATCTTGGTTCTACAAGTATTCAGCGTTCAGAGGTCATAGGAATGCCAATGTTCGAGCGTCACTTCAGCTCGACAAGTCTTCCGAGCGGTCAGCAATCACATTGCTATCAAATATTATAGCTCCACGTGTCTGCCCGACGCCTCGTTACTGCGGTCCGAACAGAAACGCTATGGGATGCACTCTTTGTTAAATAAACGACGTCAACCTGCAGATAATGTGTCTCTCTGGTCGATACAATACCTTAATTCCCTTCACTCAACCCGGCACTACCAGGTCCCGAAAACCAGCTACATCCCTGAGATCGACGTGAAGAGTTATTGAGTGGTGAGCTGGGTCATGAACAATCAAACTCCTATCACCATTCTCCCCGCCACCTATAACCCCTTCAAACCTTGACCCTCCAACGCGGGGCAGTTATCAAAATTACCCCCCCCTGCATCTTCCCACCAATAACTACTTCAAAGAATAATGAAGTCAGTCCAAAATTAACTTGGAACAGCCCTGTTTACGAAATTCATGTATTTTGTGCCTTGATATTGTTGGGGTGCTAATAATATTATAACACAATACTCTACAGTAAATTTACTTCTTTAAAATGCTTGCTCTTATTAATGCAACAATCCGTAATAACACAAGAATTGAGTTATGCTATTCTCTTAACTACAATAGAGTTGTTACAACGCAAAGATAAATATAATACTTGTTCTTGTAATAGCAAACTGCTGGGCCGGCATTCCTGACCTTGGGTGTTTTCGTGGTTTCCCCTGGTCGTTTCGGCGAATGCCAATTTTCCGCTCTCGTATTTGATTCCGTTGATTCTCTAATAGCGTCGAAAGCGTCGGGTTAAGGTGAGGTGGCGCTGTGTGATGGCGGCTTGTGCTTCTGCCCCGGCGTCTGGAGTGGAAATATCCCTTCTGAGGAAAGGAAGGGGCATCAAGGCGTTGGGGTGTTCTATCTGGAAACGCTACGTTCGTGTCTCACAGGTCGCCCGGTGTTCTCACGTCATCCATTCCTCCAGGAAACGCCTCCATTTGAGGCGTAGATACTAACGGCCAGCAGTTGAGCAAAGCGAAAGTACAGAAATATCCTCCTTTGTCCCTAATAATTAAATGCAAACAGCAAACTGCGACTGATTGTCCATGTGGAGCTGTCAGTGTAGGAACTGTTATTATGGCAGATGACTAAAGTGGCCTTGGTATAGCGCGCTTACGCTCAGCTGCTGATTTAAAAAGGAGGAGGCTATGGACCAGAAAGATCTAGAAAAATAAGTCATTTTGTGATACATTGAACAAGCCGTAACATGGGTAGCTGCTCTTATTCTTAAGGATTTTACGAGCAAAGTTCTCAGAAAGCCACTGCGTTACAATCATTTGTTTAAACTTTTTAGAGGAATCAATCTTGACAGGAATTAACGTCTGGAGCTCTTGACTTTTCTAAACAATAAAATAATAAAAGATAAAGATAGCCTACTGTGTCCCTTAAAGGCAAAGGTCTCCTAACAAGTAGGGAAAGTTCGCTTTTTCCTAACGCGGTGAGCTAATCCACGCTAGTTGTTCGTATGCAGTTTAAGACACTCTTTGGTTACTCCATTTCTCACTGCACTAGTTGCTTCTCAAGAGATTTCAATTTTTCTCTTCCTCTTGCTACTCTTGACCAATCTGAATCTGCATGTTCCTTGAAGAGGTCTATCCATCTTCTTCTGGGTCTGCCTTGTGCCCTTTTTCCTATTCGGGGGTCCCACATGGAGATCTTGTTAAGTCCATCTATTGTCCTGCATTCTTGCAACGTGACCGCCCCGTTGCCATTTGCTTCTGGTAGCCAGTTGTGTGATGTCTTGTCTGAGATAACTTATTAAAGCTATAGGTATTTTGTCCTTCAAAGTTATTCCCATGATCTTGCGTTGCCATATTTGAAAGTTTTCTTTTGTTTTTCTGTTAGTGACCATGTCGGGCACCCATATAGTAATCAGGGTATGCGCAGGTTTCGAGCGTCTGGAATCTGATTTTCTTAGTTAGTGTTTGCTCTAACAATATAAACTTAAGGACTCTTTGTACTTCTTTTTCCATTTTATCATGGAAGGAAATCTGTTGTCCTAGGTATGTATATTCGCTCACATATATGAGGACTGTTCCATCTATTTTTATTGGGGTTTCAGGTCTGTTTGAAATTAACTGTGTCTTCAGTTTGTTTAGTGACAGCCCTGCCTGCTCAAGCATGGTTTGTAGTGTCGTGTTTTGGCGAATAAGATCACACCGTCGGCAAATCCTAGATTTGTTAGTCGACTGCCATTTATGTTGATTCCGAAATTATTATGCCATTTCATTTTCCTGAATATATGTTCCATTACACAGGTGAAGAGTTTGGGAGAGATTGGATCGCCTTGGCGAACTCCTCTTTCTAGTCGGAATGGTAGTTCTTCTTTTATTTTTACTTTCGCAAAACTTTGGCTATAGATTTTATGCAAGATACTAATGTACTTTCCTTGAGCTGCCAGAGCATGTAATGTGCCTGTATGTTCGACTGAGTCAAAGGCCTTACTATATTCAATACAGTGTTAGATGGAATTCATCTGGTTTCTCCATCAGCTGGTTTATAACTTGGAGATGATCTATTGTGCTGAATCTTGTACGGAAACCCGCTTGTGGTGGTAGATTTTCATGCAGAATCTTCGTCATTCTTCTAGTTAAGATTTTTGTAAACAGTTTGTGTATATTTGACATTAGGCGTATAGGTATATAGTTAACTTAAATGTATTTTAAGATGACATGAGGGAATGGGTAAGAACATTGCAGCAGAGAGAGTGCTTATTTTATTATAAAATAACTGTGATCTAATACTTTATTATATGTATATTTATTTTGCTCTCTATTTCTATTTAACAGCACTTACCAAAGTCATAAAAACAATCGGCCCTACTTGATTTACGCAATAGCGAACACAGTCTAGTAAACCGAGGTTAAGATTTTCTGGAGTGTCGTGCTGATCATGTAACAGAAACCGACTTGGTGAGCCCTGGCCCTTGTGTCCCTGACTGTGCACTTATTTTAGTATTTAATTACGCTGGTAACAGCCTTTTTACTTCACGTTCCTCAAGAGTGAATGAAATTAAACCCACAGTTCAGGAACCTGAAGAGATTCAGGCTTATCAACATTCCTCTTTTGGGTTAAGAGATTGGGAAATACACCTCGTGTAGACAACCAATGTAAAATTTTCCACCAGGAGCTTTAAAATTATCATTCCTTGGAAAAGGTGTACATTAAAGAGAGTTTTGGGATATATGTCTATGTGAAAACTGTTTGTTGTTATAACGAGGTAAATGTATCATATATTTGCGAAAATCATAAGGACGTAACACCCAAAAAGTTGTTATTACAGCTGATAGTACACATACTAAATGTGCACGCACTATATTTAATATATACTTTAAACAGTTAATATACATTTTACTAATTTTCTCGCGGAAAACAATAAAAACAAAAATATCGCATGATTGTTCCCTCTCTGACAAAAAAATGTGACAGACATTATTTTAATGTTCCGTTAAGAAGTACTACAAGAAATTTGGTGGGGATTTTTCCTTGGCTACGAAGATATGGTTGTTCCGTCTTACTAGGACTAAGCACTTTTTTTGCATTCCTAATTATTTAATCTTTATCATCATCCCCGTTTGGGTCGATGCAGCTGCGGCCCGGCCTCAGAAGACACCTATAATACGCCAAGCCGGGGGGAAGAGAATTTCCAAGTTCAAGAGAAGAGAGCCAACGTGGGGACAAGTAGATCTTTTAAGTTATGTCCAAGTAAGGTCGTGTAAGGGCGATAGAGGTCAACTTTACTTTGATTTGAGTGTACTGACTGAGATGGAACATTCGTGTGAAGGCGAAATTTTTATCAAAAACATTAACGTATTCATTTCACTTTTGAATATTTTAA
The DNA here is from genome assembly GCA_030762175.1 of Metallyticus violacea. Lineage (NCBI taxonomy): Eukaryota > Metazoa > Arthropoda > Insecta > Mantodea > Metallyticidae > Metallyticus > Metallyticus violacea. The sequence goes on from CM060843.1 coordinate 5,246,681, forward strand.
TTGTTTAAATTGTAGGCCATCTTCAGCGTATTCAAGCTCTTGAAATGGACATAATTTTCTGCAAAATTTGGTAAATAATAAAAAATTATATATTGTAATATATACTAAGTACTGATTGATAATAAGAGTTATGAGGCCGGGATGCTATTAAATTCAGAAAATTGATCGCAAGAAAAAAACAGGTAGACCAATTTAAGCGAATCAAATAAAATAATTTTATTTTACAACGTTAGGAAAATCGTACAAGTTCAACAATGCACTTCGGCCCTATGAAGGAGTTCGCACTGCGGCCGATAATGGACCTATGGGCGAATCTTCAAGAGTTGGAGATACACTCAGCGGCCAAAAATCCAAAGAGGCGACGCACAGGTATAGGCGGAGTTTCTAACATTTCCATAAGTCCTAGGCTTCGGTGGACCCGCGAAAATCACACCCATTTCACCATGGTCTCACTCAAGTTGTCCCAAGGTCCCTCGAGAAGCCCCCAGACAGAACCCACACATAAGCTAGGACAGTAACTTTTTCCCCAGCTCACGTCACCTCCACATCGCAAGGCACCACTCGCCTCGCCTGACGATTCCGACTCTGCAACTGTTGCTATGGATTAAATGAAAGAAAATGGAAGACGGAAAATTCGTGGAATGCACATATACATCCCAGCATTCGCCTTAGTGACCAAGGGTTGTTTTTGAATCTTGTTTAACGCCCGTTTTTACTACTGAGATGGTGAACATGATGATACATGAGATGAAATTATATATTGGCAAAGGAGTATTTTTTAAAGGGAGGAAGCGTTCCAGGCCTAAGTTTAGGGTATCTCCTCGGCATTTGCCATTTATGAGTACTGAGGAAAACCTGGAAAATACGGTCCTGGAGGGAATCGAATCCCAGACCTCTCATACAGGTTAGGATGACCGGTTCCGAGGGGAGTGAATCCGGAACTTTGCGAATGCCAGTCTTAAGGTAACCAAAAGGTCTAAAAAGTTTTCATTTCTTTACGAAACCAAATAATATTTAAGCCTCCAAACGGGCTTTTTAATATAACGGGGTCTTTAAACACTACACCTACTTTTACATCTCTCTCCCTGAATGTTTTTCTGTAGAAAAACTCCGTAGAGAAATCTTATTTTCTTTCTTTTATGGTAATGTGTGTTTGTACTGTTGGCTACCCTGCTTAGCTTGCAGTTATTCTGTTGTTACAAGCTTCACTTTGTTTGTGTTTACAAGTTTTTTTTTTTTTACGCTTCAAAGTTTAAAAAAATGTTAGAGTTTACAAAAAAAAAGTTTCATGGCAACAGATATACTGCAAATAATAATAATAATAATAATAATAATAATAATAATAATAGTAAAGGAGATATTGTTGCAAACAGTGCAGCAAGTTGTATGAATAATAATTTAGCCTTTATTTATAAGCTAACACTACAAGGTCAACATGGGAATAAAGAGAAACCAAACAGTACTTCAAAAAAGAAAATTTTCGCAAATGAGAATAGTGCTGTGAGCATTGATAACATGTCAAGAAAATGGCATTGGTGTATTTTCGCAGTTTGTAAATAGGAACACTAATTGCAAATATTGCAATAAAAGTGACTTTTTATATTAGAAGATATAAGTGTAAGAAAAGGTTTAACATCAAAGTTAGTTAGCTGGTCCTGGTGGCCTAACGGTAACCATACTTGTCTCCTAAATCCAAGATCGCGAGTTCAATTCTGTCCAGAGTCTGTCAGATTTGGCTGTAGGCTCCGTCGGTGGAAAAGAAAAATAAAAGATTAAAAAAGTTATGGTAAAAGTGTTGATGATTCGGGTCGTCTGACAGCTATGAGTTGGCTATTAAAAGCAATGTAAACGATGTGAAAGATTTGCAGCAAGCTGTTTGAAAAGCTTGTTTTTCACAAATGTTCAATCGATTGCACTCAAAGAGAGTTGACGCCTGATGTAAACACCAAAAAGCAATTGCAACTGCTGGGTCTGACAAACACGAGCATTCCTTACAAATGGTTATAATGGAAGCCATCAAACCATTTACAGGTATGTTAGCCAACTTAATCTTCTGGGAAAATATGTTTGTGAAAAGACTCAAAATGTAAACGAAACTGTATCTGGGAGCGCATCCCAAAAATGTTTTTGTTGGTGTGCAGACCTTAAGAATGTGATGCTGTCCTGATGGTGTAGTGACCAGAATGGAAGTGTTGTATGAAATAAGGATGGAAGCAACTGCAAGATCGCTTCACGCTTGATTGCCAGTACGAGGTTACCTTTTGCAAATCGTGCTGCTGAGGCCATGACGAACGAAGTCAGGACTGCAGAAGAAGAATAAGGAGATGATTGAAGATTCCCAGGAAGATTACAGCTGATGTTAGATTAGACCACTGGTTTTATTCTTTATTCTTGATAACTTAAACTTTTGACATAAATGTACATTTTTCTCTGAGTTGGCTGGACTAATCTTATTAAAATTTTGCACACGTGTAATGCATATAAGTGTGAGATCTGGGAACTATAATTATTTAAATATCACTATTAGTTCATAAAAAAGCATACCAATAAAAAGTGAAAAATATTCCTTTTTTTTCAAATTTGAAAATTAATATCTGTTCAAACATTAACATAAATACATTATTAAACTCCCAGGATTGCACGTTTACTGCAGTTTATGCAAAATCATTACAATTTCACCTACAGTTTATATAAAAAATGCATGATTTTGTTAGTGTTTTCAACATTTTAATTTTAAAAAGGTTTATGTGCATTATAGAATTAAAATTTACAAAGCATCTATACCCAAGTATCTTTAATATCTGACATAAATTACATATTAATAGCTTTAAAATTTTCTGAAATACTTCAAAATGTTTACTCTGCATTATTTGTAAGGTTTAGGCCTCATTCATAACGAAAATTAAACGTAACTGTTTAACTTAGTAGTATGTAGCCATTCACAATGAAAGACGCAAACGTGCGTATTAGCCAATCAGAAATAAGAACAAGTGAAGATCAACTAACAGCTGATTGAAAATGGCTGCTTCTGAGCAGACGGCGGTAGCGTTTAGGCATATGCAAAGTGCAGTATCTAATTTGCTTGGAGTAATATGAGCAAGAATAGCTTTCTTATAATACAATTAATATTTTGTCCATTGACGTCATTCTGTCTACAGAGTCACTGATCAGTTCTCTCTACCATAACTTGCCCTTACACGGAGCACGGAAATCAAGTTCAATTCCTGCTTCTAGCTGCTGCAAGTCCCGAGCTACAGCGGAGAGAGCATTGTTAAGCGAGTTAAATATTGTAACGGTGGCAAATCTGCTCTCATGGAATTCCCAAATAATTCATGTAAATGTTTATATATGTATAATATATACACACATACATACACACATACATACATACATACATACATACATACATACATACATACATACATACATACATACATACATACATACGTACATACACACACATACATACACACACATTGACCTAACGCCAACCTCGAGTAAATCATAGAAACCAGTGCACTTATGGTTTTTCGTAAATATAAATTGATTGGGGTGGATAAATCACTGTAATGGTGGTAAATCTTCTTTAATTGCAACAAAAAAATCATAAAAAATCAATTTATAGCGCATTCTGTACGTGGTACTGTTTGCTTGAAAACCTTGTTATCGAGTTATATCTGTGGAAGTCACTACCTTCGGCCCTCTCCGCCGTCGCTCGGGACTTGCAGCAGCAAACAGCAAGAGTTGCATTTGACTTCCGTCCTCCGTGTAAGGATAAATTCTACCATAGAGCTCTTCAAACAGAGCAGCTGTGTTCTGATTGGCTGATTTCTTAAGTTTAAGTCAGACGTAGACACAAAACCTTGGACCTTGCAAGCTTCTAAGTTTACGTCTAATTGTATGTTAATTTTTTGTTTACGTGATGATTCATTGTGAATGGTTCCATTACAATACATAGCATCTAAGGTTTAATTTTCATTGTGAATGGGGCCTTACACTTCCTGGTTACCTCGAGCGTGACTGCCCGAGCTACCTCGCTCGCTCAACGAGGCACTTATGAGAAATACAAAAGTTAGAAATTAGAAGAGAATTCCTCAGACTCCAAATAAATAAAATTAGATTCAAATGGAGGAAGTGTCACGCAAGGTATCAGTTATATCCTTCTCAACCTTCAATCAGCTTCATTACTAGTCATGAATAACGAGAGCTAGTTATCACAGTGTGCAACAGCCAGTCCCTCACTGACACCTTGCCCTCCTTAGCACATAACGAAAGCACAGCGCATTTCCATCCTATCTCTGGTAACGCTATACCAGGCGTGTAGTAGACATGCACAGAATAATTTTCAAAGTAAGGGAAGCAAATGGTTCAGAACTTCACAGGGCATCCCTTATTAAACTAAGACTAGCAACACAGACATTTACGCTAACTAGAACTTGGTTTAAAAAAGCAATAATAATCAATAACGGAATATAATTAAAGTAAGTCGCGGATTTATGGCACTCACCTGCCTGAGACGACCTCTTAGAACTCAAAATATCACACTGTTAGGTAAGAAATAAATAATGCACATTATATTAATATGAAGAAATATCAGACACATATCTGGCACCGCCTCGGGTGTCCGAGGTCGTTAAGGCGCGGACTCATGAGCGGGAGGTCTGGGGTTCGAATCCCGCCAGGACCGTCCTCCCTAACTGAGTTTTTTCCAGGTTTTCCTCAATCCTCATAAATGGCAAATGCCGGCGAGGTGCCCTAAGCTTAGGCCTGGAACGTTTCCTTCCTTAAAAAGTCATTTCCCAATATATCATTTCATATCATGTATCATCAGTTGTAAAAACAGGCGTTAAACACTATTAAAAAAAAATCTACCCACACTTCCTTAACCCGCCACTGCAGTATAGCATGAGAAGTGCTGAGGACACCTGGCCGTACCAGGATCGTTTCCTACTTGTGTTATTTACCGAACATTATAAATTTAATTCTTCTTGTATCTTTGCTAATGATCCAATAGCTGCTTTTTGGACTTTTACTACTTTAAACCCAGTGTAATGTGTGACATTTATTACCTGGCTTACTGTAATAAAAACCTTTATATATGTACCTACCCTTGCCTGCAAGTAGAGTGCATTATAATTAAGCTGATATTCAAAATACGTAATTGAATTCATTAAGAAGTACTTGATTCTTGTTTTTATAAAACAGCTGTACAGCGTCACGTCCTTTTTTTTAAGGAAATGCAGTTATCGTACAGACGGAAAGCACACTTATCCCAAAGAAGCTGCCTTGGTTTTTAATTAGTAATAAAGTAAAATTGAAGATGGCTTTGTATTTATATCAAATGGCTTTGTGCACATTACGATTTGTTACAGCTGCCGCAAAGACTCTTGGGCAAGGATGTTGGAAATTAAATTCCTTATTATCAGGAATGACTTTTTAATTCCGAAATTAGCAAAAAGGGTTTTTTTTTAGCAACAGCAGCTGCATAATACCCTTGCACATCTGCAGGATAAGTTCACCATGTAATTCTTGCATTTGATACCACTGTAAATATCTGTGTGGTGTATTTAATTCATTGACCAGAACAGCGCAATAATATGGCCGCTTTTTATTTATGGACGCTCCTTAACATTTCAGGTCATCAGCGTCCCATTCTATTCAGGGCGTGAAACGGTCGACAAATTTTGCTCAGAGACCTCTCTTTCAGGCTTGAGGTTCTTTATCGTGCCGTAAATGTACGACACGGGGACCCATGGCGTTACTTCCCTTCCGAAGGAAGCCATACTTAGGTAATTTTACGCCCGAAAAAATCGCTTCTGACCGGGTTTGAACCCGCGATCTTGGGTTTAGGAGGCAAGTATGGTTACCAATACACCACCAGGACCGACTGATATAACTTTGGTTTCAGTGGAGTTTGAGTGCCTTTGTGTGCATTTTTTTGCTATTTGCTTCCGAAATATAACTCAAATGTTTAATTTTTTTGGTTACTTAAATTCCTGTTATACTATATCGTAAAAAATTGTGCTATTTTGACATATTACAGAAAGTGAAAAACTATCTCAAATGGATAGATTATAAATTACTATAATTTATACTCCAAGAACTATGTGACTCATCAAATCAACTGGGCTTTCAGAATAAAAGTAATGTCATATTTGTTTATACCAATAAGTCCATGAAATGGAAATAATATACGCATGTTGAAAATATAATGCATTATAATGTATAGTATTATTTCAATCCTATTGTAATAAGTGAGGGTTTATATCTCAAAATTTGTTAGTTATGTGTTAGATTCCTTAGAGAGAAGTTATGTTTTAAATTCCATTAGCGGAAATTGTGGTTCGTACTCCGCCTAACTATTTTAACATTACGTAAAGATAGTGGCGATTAATTTCGTGGAAGAAATTACAAAAGTATTATTTGTGGTGAATGATAGGAGTTATGAGTTTGAATTAATATCCATATAGGAAAATAGTATACTAGTTACAACAGGATAAAAAACACAGTTTACGGGAGAGAAACAAATTATAACACGTCTGTCTCGTATTCAGTCTGCATATGATAATATTCTTAGAGCATATCGTAATCAGAAAAGTGTACCGTTGTGTGATGATAACAAAACATTAATAAACTCCGTAGATTTCTATCCATTTGATTTTATATACTTAAAGTCACTCTCCTTTCACCCCAGAAGTATCAATCTGAAAAATACAGCTATATTATCTCACCCTGGACTAGTTGAGCATATTATAGTGGTGTTAATCAAGTCAATGTCTACAACGTCGATGTCGTCGCATACATTGACGTTATAAATTTGATACCCAACGTGTTGGCATTAGTGAACGTTCCATCATAAATTTGGCCCCCCAAAGTCGCCCATTATTTCTATCACAAAATGCTGCGGAAAGCAAAAGACGAGTTTGTTTAAAAACAAAAAATAGCAAATAACTGAGGCTCAAATTAGTTATAACAACAATCTAGGACTGCGTAGATTCTAGATACGATTTATTCCAGAAAAGTTCACTCTGAAGAAAAATGATGTCTCAGTGCTATGTGGAAAGGTTGGGCAAATAATTTATTTTTTAATTTGATTTCAGTAATACAAGTTCCTTTTGTTGAAGTAAAGCCCGTTATTTCAGCTTTGCATACTCTGGTGAGTTTTGTTTCTGGGTGAACATGTTTGTGAGAACATATACAGCGAAACTTCCTTCCTGACTGCAGTTAATTCCTAGATTTAAGATTTAAAAATTATAATTTGAAATTTAAGAATATAAAGATACAGACGCCATTTTAAATTTCTAGATAGGTGAGTTTATTGAGTCAAAATAACCAAGTTTTACATGTTATTAGCTATCATTCTGTAATTTTCAACCATTATATACCTCAGAAAATGATAGCAGACAGTCTTGAGCGTTATCCACGTTTGTTCCTCATTGTCAATTAACAAATCTCTAAAAACACTATCTTGCATTACCTCATGAATTTGTATGCCAATACCTTCACTTTACTTAATCTTTCAAACACTGCAAACTCCTGCTCTTTATGTCTAAGGCCTTCACAAAATGTTTCATTAGCTCTAAAATTATGCAGCAAAGTATTATCTTTTTTAACAAATTGCTTTTTTCTGACACTCATTGACCAGTGGCCAAATTTGTCATACTCTATTGATGTGATAATGTTTGTCCTAAATTCGACTGTCCCACCCACGTAGAAAGCAACGAAATATGGTGAAATAACTCCACAATACGGAGATAATTCGGTTACTTTAAAATCGCCACAGATTTCCCACAGCTTCTGTGTTTTTTTTTTTAATTAATACACTCCCTACACAAGATAAGTTGAATTGTTTTAGCGATTACCTCCAAAAGTGAAGGTGGTATCGCAAAACTGATTTGAGTTTCGTTATTATGAAAATACAAATATATCAGAATGAACTACTTCGCCTACAAAGAAATTAATGCTTTAAACTTGAAGCTCATCATATATTCCACTTAAATATTTTTTGTCTTTGCGAATATTAATCATCAAAAAAATGTATACAAATGTATTTAAGATGACGCTCCGAAGTTTATAATAAATCTTTTAGGAATAATTTGAGGGGAAGGTAATTTCTCTATAATATGATAAAAACAATCAATACACATGTGCCATTCCAGCATCAAGTGTGTGACTGAATATCTCTCTCTCTCACACACACACAGAGAGAGAGAGAGAGAGAGAGAGAGAGATGAGACGGCTGTCAAGGCTAGTTGCGGAAGCCGGTTCTTCCTCCATGACGACTTCACAAAACTTGTTCTTTTGAAGTGCTGTATTTCATTATATGTGTTTATGTTGAGAAACAAGTGCAGATAATTAAAGAAAATATATAAAAAATGTTCATATATGTAATATCCCTATCCAATGAAGGAATTGCCTAATAAAAACATTATAGCTGTGAACTACCACTATGAGGATTCATGGTGGAAGAAACCAACGCCGCATTCGACATTGCAACGTAGAATTACAAAGAACTCATCAGACTAGAGAGTAGGTCCATAAGTTTCCGGCCTAACTATTTACTAGGTATGATAAAGACAAAAACTATATTTCACTTTTCAATATAATTACCCTTTATTGCAATACACTTCTCACATCTTTGAATTTACATTTCAACCCCCCCCCCCACCTCAAATAGACAGAAGCTATGTCTGCAAAATGGGCATAAACAGCATCTATCACTTCTTCGTCACACTTAAATTTCCTTCCTCAAAGGTCCTTCTTGAGTATTGAGAAGAGGAAACAGTCACGTGAGCTAGATCTGGACTGTAGGGCAGATGGTCTATCTCCTTGAAGCCACATTTCTTCTCAGCTTCCTTTGGAACAAGAGCTGTGTGCACAGGCGCGTTGTCGTGAAGAAGGCGCACAGTATCACTCAACTTTCCTCGCCTTTTCTCTTTGATGAAAGCATGTGCAGTAGGCCAGCATAGTACTCCCATTTACTGTGGCATTCCTCTCTTTGAAGTCAATGGAGTATTCCTTCACAGTCCCAAAAGATTGTAGTCATGATCTTCTTGGTTGACTGAGTGACTTTGACCCTTAGAGGCGGTGCTTCGTCAGATTTACTCCACTCCAATGATTCTCTTTTGGATAAGGGATGATAGTAGAGTTTCATCTCCTGTAACAATGGTTTGCAAATCTTCTCTCTCGTAGCCACGGCAGAGCTCCAAAAATGCCTGACAACAGATGACTCGTTGCTGCTTTTGGGTTGAGGAAAGAACTCTAGGTACCCATCTTGCACTAACCTTATTCATGAATAATTCGACCGCCACGAGTGGCCGAGGTCGTTAAGGCACGGACTCGTGAGCGGGAGGTCTGCGGTTCGAATCCCGCCAGGACCGTCCTTCCTGACTGGGGTTTTTTCCAGGTTTTCCTCAGTCTTCATAACTGGCAAATGCCGGGGAGGTACCTAAACTTAGGCCTGGAACGCTTCCTTCCTTAAAAAAAAAAAAAAAAATCCTTTCCCAATTTATCATTTCATCTCATGTATCATCAGTGTCCACCGCCTGTGGTGCCTCAGTAGTGAAAACGGGCGTTAAACACTACTCAAAAAAAAATGAATAATTCGAAGGAATGTTGTTTTAGAAAGGCCTAAACTTTCTGCTATTTCTGTAACTTTGAGCTGCCGGTCTTCCATAATTTCTCCTTACACAAGAGCGATGTTTTCAGGAGTGAGTTCCTCCAAGGGCCGACCTGCACGCTCTTCGTCTTCAATGCTTTTTTCGATCATTTAAAAAAGTTTGGTCCATTCTTTTACGGTAGATTACAAGGGGAGTGTTTTACAATATACACCGTCCTATCGCTGTTTAATTTCATTTGGAGTAAGCCCTTCTTTTGTGAAGAACTGAATAACAGCTCGAAATTCTATTTTGAACATGTTGCAATCTTCTACACACAACCTTCTTAAATGCAAGTATATCTGAACAACTGAACACAGTTACAGCTGCAAGTATTTACTTAACAGATAAGGTATGACATCAGATAAGGGTTTTGTGAAGACGATAATCCTTATCGGCGAGGCCGGGAACTTATGGACCCACCCTCGTAGTTCACTTGTAGCTTGAGTTTTTATATCTCAACTGGTGAACTTTCTATGTGACCCAAAATAGACCATTCTCTATCTTCTTCCACCAACATCATCACGAATATTGTCGTCCTCTTCATTCGGTAGTTTAAGAGACTGGATAAGCTCGTAACAAAATCAAACTCTTTTCATCGTTGTCGTCTTCATTTAGTACTTTCAGAAATTAGTTACAACATATATTCAGTAGAATTCGCTAAATAAAAGCACTATAGAAGCTTGTCTCCTCGGCATATTTATTTTTAACCCCGTAAGACCTGAGCCCGGTACCACTTAAATAAGCATTTTGAATACTAATGGTCTTTATTTCCTCACGTTGGTGGTTTTCAACGGTGTGTGGCCACCGCCGTGCTTATTTTGTTGTATTATAATTATTCTGTTTGTTTACATATTCTGATTGCGTTCATTGACTTTAATTTGAAGAGGAAACTGCAGGAAAACTTTGAAGTCCCTACAGATTATGAGTAAACTTAATTACTCTATCAAAGAAGATTAGAAGTTGTACTCAAATTACGCAGCTGGTGTCCGTGTTATCGCTCTTCGACGCAAATAGCTGAAACTAAACCAGCCTTGTTGAAATTAGACTTTGCATAATGCCGTTACTCCGATTATACTAGGCGCTATATTCAACGCAGTGCGCGTTTTTGCCTGTATAATAACCTACTTTCAAGAAAAATATTGGAGAATTTTCAAAGTATTTGCAGGATTTTCATTTCAAAACTTTCCAGTTTTAATTCAAAATAGATTTAATTAAAAATGAATGACAGTTTAGGTATTAAGCGGCAAGTTTAAAACCAATGCTACTTGGAGATTCAATTGTTATTACATTTTATCCATTGTTGCTTGCAAGTCTGCACTGTTGTTGAGTTTCAATGCAACAAAACTACAACAATCGTTGAGCGTTTAATGTAATAATTATGTTTTGATAGTAAATTTTTTGAAAAGTGCACCCTGCAACAATGGTTCTCAAACGTTTCATGACCGTAGACCTCATTTAAACATCTCTTGTCGTGCTGCCTCTTATATTTACATTAAATTTTAAAATCTTAACTTTGCTTTCTATAGATGGCGCAAAAGTAACTACACGTTTAGTGACTTTCAATTAGCATATGATTTCACTTCTTTATATATTCAAAACGTTTCCTTCTTCGTTTGTTTTGTACTGTAGTATATCACTAGATTGATAATATTGTCAGCATTAAACAAGAAATGAATCGTCAGTATCAGTTGAAAATGTAACTAAAAAGGAAAGAAGTTTTGCTGTAGAAATCGATATAAGTGCTGTCTGTACTGAGAGAATGAAGATAATATTTCGGGTTAGACCCAACATCACTAAGGCTGTTTACAATGTAAATTACAAATTTGAAATTGAAGGTTCTATTTTGATAGCGGGCGACATAGGATAGCACGAAACTCAGTATCTGTCTGGTTGTCACGACAAATCCAAAGAAGTCCACAAGACAATTACCGGTAGAATTTTCAGCAATTTCCAGTCCGTCAATCCGAAGGATATTGCATCAGTAGAAGTTCAAAGTGTACATTCTACGTATGACACATGATTTGTTGGAAGATGATCCAGACATTTTGTGAGATCATGCTTGATCAGTATCAACATGGCCTCAATTTCTTTCAAAACAGAGTTGTCGGATGAGGCCGCCTGTAAGTTATTGGGACATGAAAACCGACATAACTGTACTTATTGGTGGAGGAAAAAACAACATTGTTTCCTAACAATAACCACTACTTCAAGAGGTTACACCAGAAATTCATTTGAACACTTTGATCAACTCTGTTTCCAGCATGATGGAACTCCTGCACATTATGCTACAATTGTTCGGACTTAGGTTGGTAACGTTTTCAATAGAAGAGTGCTTCGACATCGTACATCAATTGTTTCCATCACGTTCCCTTGTCTTACCCCAATGTATTTCTTCCTTTGGGGTATGGTTAAAGACGAAAGTGTATGGAAGGAAACCACAAACTGTTTAAGAGCTGATTGTTTACAGTGAGGACACCTTCAACAATCTGAGCAGCATTCAGCTGTGTTTTATGTCAGTAGACTCCATCGGTGCATTAAAACAGAAGGGAAACAAGAAATGTAACTGAAATTCAGTAAGTGTGTAGTTAACTTTTGCGCTACCTGTATATATGTTAAAGCTGTTCTTCATGAGTTTACTATGTTTAACATATAAACAAATAAATGCACTTTTATTCATTTTTATCTTTGTATTTAAGTATATTCTTATACCATTAACAATCATAATATTATATTCAAAAAATTTTAAAACGACCTAAGCGTGTTAAGTAATAATAACTAACAATATATGATGTCACAACATTACTTGTTAATGTTAATATTATTTTGTGATTTTTTATCACTTTTAAGAAGTGATAAATCGGGGATTAGAAGGAAAGCTTTATATTCTGATTTCTGATTCTACTTTTTTTTCAAACGTTTCTCCATTTGTATTCCTGCGCAGAACGACCGGCGCGGTTCCCAGGGAAACTAAACGCTATATATAAATGTTCTGCTTGGTAAACGTTTTCGGCCTGCCTATTTGAAAGCTCCCTCCTGTACAAACAGCACATTTAATGTGATTCTAACTTCATCACAATAAATACATATCGTTAATTTGTATCATTTTTGGTTTTCGCGTAATTCATTGTTTGTATCTCTGCATTCAAAAATAAATGTTATTTAAAATATTTTAATTATTCATAGGCTTTTGGACTTCCATTGATCCCCGCTGCTCTCAAGAAAGAATAGAAATAAGCAGATTAGTTTATAGTTTCGAAATATATTATATTACTGTAATATTAATAATTTTAATAAATTTTGGTGTTGTTGTACAACTAAATGGCACATTTTTTCTATCCAAATTTAAACTACAATAAAAATCCATATTACTAAACACGATATAAAACGAAAAATGTGATAACAATTTAATTTCTTTAAACTTTAAATATCATAAGGTATAGATGTCATTCGAAATTTCAAAATATGAGCAGTCGGAAATAAGAGGGTATAACCTAAGATGTAAACAATTGGTTTTAAAATTTCCCTTTAATGTTTAAATAAAGAGTTTTGTTTAAATTAAATTCACCTTAAATAGCTTGTTATTCAAACTGGAATGCTTCTAAATGAAAGTTTTGTATAACACACAGGCTGCGTAAATAAAGTATATCGGATTTGAAGAAACATAAAGTAGAATGTGTGTGTGCGCGCGCGCGGGTTTTTTCTTTCTTTTTTCTTTTCCCCCTTATATAACTCTAAACTCTTTGACCAATCTAAACGAACTATTACACAGCTGCTGTTTAGTATCAAACAGCAAATATAGGCTACATCAAAATTTATATAAACCATCCCCTCCCCTGATTGCTTCGAGTGTTCAGCAATTTGAACCGAGTTGTTGCAGTATTGCTCTTTAGAATCGCGAGGAAATTTTACCCAAACAATTACATCCATTGGTTGTATCCCTGAAATAGAAGAATTTCTCATCGAATATCTTGGCGTTTTTGCAACGAGGAACATGAATTATGAGCTTCGTCTTTTCGATTTCATTGTAGCATTAACCGAATAGTGTAAGGTTGTTTTGTGGTTATGGCCGATCTGGTAACCATCGAGATTCCTTACCAACGCGTTTCGCACAGACTTGATCATCGCAATATACTCTAGATTGTTTTTTTATAACAGTGTCACAGATTTATAGTTTAACCAATACAATTTTACTGAAACTGAACAAAATAGTTATTTTATTTATATACATTTTTGCAAATATAACAAAATTAAAATGGAACATTTTATAGTCACATTCTTTGTGTATATATACAGGACTTTCGCGTAAATACTATTCCGGACGCGCAGTCTTTTGATTCATGGCAGCTGAGCTTGCCACGGCCGCCTGAGAACGTACTTAAGTTCACGTTTAAAATGTTATCTCTTAGGAGATGCTGGAAATGTGTCCCCCTTCGACAAAACTGGAATTTTATCGGGAAAACACATTCTGATTGACAGTTTGAGTTTGACTTCTGATTTCATTTGTGATATTTTTCTTTAATACCTCCAATGTTTGAATGTTTGTTTTGTAAATTCTGTCTTTCAGGTAGTCCTACAGGAGCAAATCACAGCATAATCTGGTGCACTCTGCACTGCTTGTAAGTGACATTCAAGGACGGAAAGTGGCCTTGTGAGGGAAAGATTGGGGTGCGCACCTCGCAGCCGAGGGAATAGTTTTTGCATGAAGCTCTCTCTCTCATATATATTAGTGTATATACAGCAAACTATAATTTTGGCTTGGGTTCGCAGCTGTGAGCAGCGCGCGCTGGACCAAGGTCAGGCCAATAGTTTGTCAAGGCTCATAATAATATTTCCCTCCTAATGGGTGCAAGTGGACAGTCAATGGGGTGGGGCAATGCAAGAGTCGGTGGCAGAAGCACTTAAAGTTTTTTGTAATGGTGTTTAACGCCCGTTTTAACTACTGAGGCACCACAGGCGGTGACACTGATGATACATGAGGTGAAATTATATTTTGGGAAAGGACATATTTTAAGGAAGGAAACGTTCCAGGCCTAAGTTTAGGACACCTCCCCGGCATTTGCCATTTATGAGGAGTGAGGAAAACCTGGAAAAAACCTGTCAGGGAGGACGGTCCTGGCGGTATTCGAATCCTAGACCTGCCGCTCACAAGTTCGCGCCTTAACAACCGCGGCCACGGTGAGGTAATCACGAGAGTGAGAGTAAAAGTACATGAGTTTTCAATCACGCAAGGAGATATTTACACTCTGCCTTTATTTTCCACACATTTCTGACTTATAAAATTATTTGTTACTCTTTTAAATTGTTTATGAATCGCATTAGAAATTGGAACTTAATTACCTGTAAATGTCTCTTCAAATAATCTCCTTGCAATAGGAGTGGACTCAGTACGGATTAAACATTAATTTATAAAAATTTCGTTGTGGAATAGAAATTTTATAATTAATACGTATTTGACCTTTAGTACTGTAGAATTAGAACTTTTGTTTATTTCTATTCCAGCAACATTGACTAAGTAGCGTGAGATTCGGGGCTAACGTAGCAGTTCGATAAAATCCGCCCATTCACCCCGACTCCCGTTGAACGTTACCTCATCAACCTATACATTCTTCCGGCGTCACGTATAGGATAATTAGATGGCCTGATACTTTTGTTTCATTGCAATATCTTTTGTAGTATTCAGTTCAAACATGAAGACTTCCCATACCATTTACTATTTTTCACTATATATATATATATATATATATATATATATATATATATATATATATATGGGCTCGCAATGGACGAAGAAGCTCCTTAGATGTTGTTGCAGAGCTCGGTTATAATAAACTACATGCAGCATTTCATTTATCGTTAGCTTGAATCTTCAAAAGTTCAGCACGTTCGTATATTCTTTTATGAACTTCTATTAAGGCATTTTTGAGTTTTAGCACACCGTGAACCTTTTGAAAGCAAAGATTTATTTTCCACTCTTCAGCGCTACATTGAAAGATTGGCTTTAACTTAAATTAGCTCTGTATATCTCCAAATACGCATTTAAACTAAACTTTCTTTGTATTTGCTAGGAATTGCAAATTTAACTGTGTATCTTATGTTTTATCAATATATTAAAATTGATGAATACACGTAGCTAAGTTATAAAATGCACAATAAATCATCCAATGATCAGTGATTTGTGCTCATCTTTTCAGCCTTATGAGCAAATGAGGGCCAACACGTTCGCCTTCAGAATCATAAATTCTCTTATTATTTGAAGTATATGTGAATTGAAAAATGAACAAGTTCATTTTCTGAAAAGCTTAACAAATTTGCAATACGTTCATGAAAACTAGTTATGATATTTACATTTTCTCTTCTTTCTTTCTTTCTTTCTTTATTTATTTTGTTATAACAATAACAAGAGTACAGGTTATCAGGCAAATATCGAAACAAAACAATCACTTTTCTTTATAGTTTAAATATCATTAGAAACTTCAAAGTAGGGATTTTTAAATTGAAATAATAAGCTGAGGGAAGTGTTCAAGGCCTAAGTTTAGGGTACCTCTCCAGCATTGGCCATTTATGAGCACTGAGGACTCTGTCAGGTGGGAATCAAGCCCCAGACCTTGCGCTCACTATTCTGCGCCTTAAAGACCTCGGCCACCCGTGGCGGTAAAAATAGGAGTGGCTGCTGGTGAAGGGTGAACTAAAATATAACCAATATTGGTTTAAACTTTCCCCTCAATACATACATCGACAGGCTTTTAATTAAAGTGATATAAAATATATATTTTATGTAATGTTCTTTGTTTCAGTTCAACATCCGTCATAACAAAGGAAATCTAAAGAGACGATGAATGAGTGATGAAATGAGATGTAAAATAGTTCTGGGTTCACAACGCTTAAAGTTGTTTTCATTTACCTTTTGAGGGTAAGGAAAAACTCTGGTAAAACCTACTCATGTAACTGGTCTTGCGGGATTAGAACCCGAGGCTTCCGGATTTACAGGCAAAAACGCTGACACAAGACCACAGAAGCTATCATATAGTTAATCATATGATCATATTCGTAACAGTTCCTGTTTACAGGCCATAACATTTTTTCGTTTCGAAAATTTACCAATGCTAAAATGGAAAACAAGGCACTAATAACATAATTTTATGAAGAGTATTTTATTATTACTAATCACTGTACTAACAGCTTTAATACTTGAGCTTATGTGACATTAAAATTCAGAACGAAATTATTTATCTAGAATTTTCTTTTATACATGATATATAACCCAAAAGACAGGGAAATAAAGTTAAACTACTTTAAAATTGTAAGAAATTCTCAGATGCTTTTAAATAAATGTTGTATTTATAATTTTTTATCAAATATACAAAGGTTTCAACAGTGTTCTAAAGTTTATTGAACTTATCTAACATTTTACAGGAAACTTAAGTTTTCTAATTTTATACAAAAACGTAAAAACTTCTTCACAAAATTAAAATAAATTTCCTGACAGTATAAATGTTGTTCTGTGACTCCGAAACACACAGCAGGCTACAATCAGTATATGTGTCGAACGAAAGCTTTGAACGATCTTCCCAAAGATAAAGACATTTACCAAAGTCCCTGGGAACAGAAGTAGGCTCGTAAGCTCTTTTAATAATTTCTTCAAATAATTACTCGGAACGAGGTTCCCTAGCGTAATCTGGCAGTGATTACTGGCCCATTTTAACGATAATTGGCCTGAAAAATGAAGTTATTATCTTTATAGGGAAATTTTAAAACATTCTTATAGCCTGCTACTTAAAAGCAGGGCAAAAGAAACTTCGCGGAATTGACAAGACCTGAATTGTTTAATTACGCGCAGAGGATTCCCACATCCTCCGCTTAAGACAAAATTGTGCTTTATAAACCAATGCTATTTGGACTAATAACTATGGAACGCTTCTAAGTTAAAAATTACACACAGCTACGATTTAATTGCAAGGGAACATGTGTTTATGTATTATATTGATGTTATCTGATAGCATTTTGTAACGTGGAGGGTCCATAACGAGATGAGTAACCCGGGTGGCATCGAATTTCGTCACGTCCGTTTAATACCATGGCTCTTTTTCCTGTTAGAAATAATCTTCATGACCTATAGGTTACTTTCATTAAATTGTTTATATTTCATTCACATTTTCAAATTTTCTCATTTCGCAATACTTTTTTTTGATGTTCTATATTTGCTCGTCTTTTTTTTTTTTTTGGCATTTTATACATTCATTTGTTCTTATTGTGCATGTCCCAACTTTCGCAAATATTTTCTTCATTTGTTTTAAAAGGT
The DNA here is from genome assembly GCA_030762175.1 of Metallyticus violacea. Taxonomy (NCBI): domain Eukaryota; kingdom Metazoa; phylum Arthropoda; class Insecta; order Mantodea; family Metallyticidae; genus Metallyticus; species Metallyticus violacea. The sequence goes on from CM060843.1 coordinate 5,264,639, forward strand.
GTCACTTCCTTAGCATGCTCTATTATTGTGCAACAATATTCCTAGCAAGTGAGAAAATTATGACACATTATTTAGCTGTTCTACATGTTATTTTGAGAAAACGAGTTTTGCAATTTTTATTTACTTCTGTATCGTCTTTATAGGATGTAAAAGCTACTTGAATCTAACGATATATGGTGTGTATTTTTATTTTCTCAAATAATCATTAAAACAAAGGGTCATATTTTGCGATTTATAGTTTCGATAGTACTAAGTATGAAAACATGCTTCTATACCTAAAAGTTTGCCATGTTATTTATCTATTTATTATTAATAATGATCTAATATGACTTGTCCATGCTGAATGCGCATGTGCATGTTCTCCAAAGCACATGCCTTCGAACAGGAACCTTTTTACTACTAAATTTTTGTTTTGTCTGTTCAAGATTTCTTTGTCTTTTACAACATCAGGAGGTAAATAATTCCAAAAGCAACAAAAATGTTCTTGAAAAATAACCCCTTTCGATTCAGGAGGTATAACGCTTTTGATAAAGTTTATCATGATAAATTAATAAATAAACTAGAATTATATGGTTTTTCTAAGCCGAGGATATTTCTTACGGCGTCTCATATTTAAAGTCGAGATCACAAGTTGTTAAATATAAAAAAATACATCACACAGCCTTGAAGTTCACTGTAGAGTGCCTCAAGGCTCAAATTTCGGTCACTATTATTTCTTGTATCATTAGTTGTAATTCTTCTAATATCCTACTATTTGCAGACGATCTAAAAATATTTAGCTCTATCAAATCTGTCTCCGGTTGTGTTAAACTTCAAAATGATCTGAATACCTTAAATAAATGGAGTAAAGCAAACAATATTCCTTTTAATAAATCAAAATGTCAGGGTATGTCTTTTTCTAGACTCAAAAGTAATGTTGATTTTATTTACACTATAGATGAAACAAAACTACAATTAGTTGAAACAAAGAATGATCTCAGAGTAATTTATCATTTACTAAACATATTAATACCATTGTTAGCGCAGCACATAAGAATCTGGGATTTATTATGTAATTCTTCTTATTTTAATGCTCTGAGAATTCTGTTTATTTTATATAATCATTTGCGAGATCTAAACTTGAATAGACTTCCATTATATGGAGTCCTTACATTGACGAATCTGTTAAACTTTTGATATAATTCAGCGTCAATTTCTAAAGTATGCATTTTTCAAAGTTTTCGCTTCCCCCCCCCCCCTAATTTAATTTCTTATGACACTTTACTTCAATTTCAGTACCAAAGTTTATCTCACAGAAGGAATCGTCACTTGTTACTTTTCCTTTACAAACTATTACACAATTAGGTTGATGATTCAAACATAAGACAATCAATATGCCTTTATGTTCCAAATATCACACCAAACCGTAATATATTTTTTCTTATTCCAAGGGGTAATACTGATGCGTATAAATATTCTCCTGTGCTTAGAATGTAAGCAATATACCCAAAAAATGTATACACACTTTCACAGTAGACATCTATTTATATATATTTCCAAGTTGGGATCGAAAAACAACAGTAATGTGTAGTATGATGTTCTGTAAACAAATGTGACTCCACATACATTATGATAGCGTTGCTACATAACAGGAAATCAATAATGTAGCCAGGATTATCGTACGATTTTCTGTAAACAGATGTGACTCACATTACGTTATGCTAGCGTTACTGCAACAAAATAGAGCTAAGATTATCGTTTGAACAGCGGAAAGCAATTTTGAAGTGGTGTTGGAAAACCGAGATTGTTGTTGAAGTTCAAAGGCAATGAAGACATGTGTACAGAACAGCCGACGCAAGTAACAATTGCATATATTCGAGACAATTTGAGACTCATGGTACCATATGCGATGTTCACAAGGGCAGATCTGGGAGACCTTGCACAGCAACAAGCCCCGCGCACTAGATCCAAGGCACTGGATAGGACGAAGAGATCCGATTGAGTTTCCACCGCGTTTCCACACAGCATCCATCCAGCATACACCCAGCATCCCAGTAGCAGATGTTGGTCTGAATATTCAATATCACAAGGTAGCCAAAGTCTTTAAATTTATGTTAATCACACTTTTATTCAGTAAGTACAACAAATTGTTTAACTCTTCCAGGGTCACTCTCATTTCTCAAAATATTTTGGTCTATTTGTTCTGTTCCTAATGTGGATTAGTTTATATGTTTATCGTTTACTGTTATTCCTAGCAGCTAATGTTGCTTGGGTGCTGCATTTGTTATCTCTCTTATCAGTCTACTAGTCTTGACTCTCTTACCTTTGCTTGTCGGTACTGGTGGTCTAGTGGTAACCATACTTGCTTTGTAGACCCAAGATCACTCGTTCAATCCCGGCTGGGACTGATGGGCATAAAAATTGTAAGTGTGACTTCCTTTGGAAGAAAAGTAAAGTCGTGGGTCCCATGTTGTAGATTCACGGCACGTAAAAGGACTTCATAACTGAAAGAGGAAGCCTCTGAGCATAATTATCGGCCGTTTCACGCCATGAATTGAATGGGACGCTTAAGTAAGTGTTAAAGAGCGTCAGTAAATGAACAAAATCAACTAAACCAACCTTTGGATGAGCCCATTAATTTGCTTTATATGTGATTGAGTGTAGACTTCTGCTACACAAAATATTATTACTAAGCACTAGGCAGAAAATAAACGTCAAATAATTAAAGAAATCATGATAATTGATAATATTATTAATGAAGCAATTGAAGAGAAAATTTTTAAATGGTTTGAAAATGGGTGGGGAAAGAGAGTATTTTTAAGATGATGCTAGGAGTGGAATGCTGCGGCCAAACGTTTCAGGCCTAAGTTTAGGGTACCTCCCCGGCATTTGCCAGTTATGAGGGCTGAGGAAAACCTGGAAAAAACCTCAGTCAGGGAGGACTGTCCCGGCGGGATTCGAACCCCAGACCTCCCGCTCACAAGTCCACGCCTTAACGACCTCGGCCACCCGTGGCGGTTGTGGTAACTGTAACTTATACAGTGCAGGTGCCAAGTAGCTAAACATAATGGAAATGACAATACTTTATTGTGTTATTTTATATTTCCTAAGTTAACATCATATAGACCTGTTATACTGAATATGGTTTATAAGATACATAAAATAAATGAATTGAATATATATGTAGGTAAAAGATCAGTTGAAAATTATACATACATAAATTCATAAGAGAGATATTTATTTTTATTCTGCAATACTTACATACATCCTGATAGCTTGTTTCTACAACAGAACATAATACTCCAGATTTATTTGATTTATTCCTGTTACATTTTTCAATACAATTTAAATTCTCTACATTTTAAAATCTACAAAACTAATACTATAACTAAACAAAACTAAAAATTCAATAAACTAAACCGGTACTGGAATCCAGAACTACGGCTATTTTACTATGGTCTATAATAACCGGGAATCCAGTAACAATAATTACGTTTAGAATTAATTAATTTATATACATCTTCATTTCTGCTAACGCTCGGTATCCAGGCTGTTTCCCACCGGAATTCCTGGCATCAGAATCTGGACATCAACGAAGTTGCTGCCGGTCTCAAGCAACAGCTATACTGGACCATGGTGTGTTGACAGTGTAGTTTCCTTCGCTTCTCTCCTTCTTTTGATTTCTGTCTACTTCTTCTTCTCTCAACTGCTTCTTTTCCGCCCGAAAACTGCCATTATTCCTTTCTTCTGAATCAAATTGGGGGTTATCTTCATTGTCATCTATTTCTTCAACTAATTCTACTTGTAAATATCTTTCTTGCCTTTCCCTGATTCTCTGGGATCTTCTATGGGAATATACGATTTCTAACCTTTGACTTTTTTCTTTTGTTATACTCTTCTGCCATTTTGCATGATATTTTATTTGTTAGTTCATTCAGTGCCCTAAAATCATCTTCGTCTCTCATGATGTTCCAGATGTGTTTCCCAGCAAGTAGTCGTCTTTCCTCTGCTACAATTGACTGGTATTTAGGGCATTCAAATGAGACATGTTCCGGTGTATTGATTACGTTACAGTCCGTACATGTATTATTTGCTTGTAATTTAAATCTTTGCAAATATGAGCAATATGGACCATGGCCTGTTACATAATGCACTAAACCCTTATTGGGATGAATGTGCTTAAATTGTAATCTTTTCTTTATGGATGGGAAGATTTCATGCACTCTTCTACCTTCTTTTATTTCATCCCATTCTCGTTGCCATATTTGTCATAAAGAATCTTTGATTTCTTTTTTATTTCTACACTTTTTACCAATAATGTCCATTATTTTTGAGTTTTTTTGTTTTTAAGCCAATAAGAGGCTGCTCTTAATCGAATTAAATAATCAGTAATCCATATACCGAATATGACATGATGAGAGAGATAATAAGGACAACCGTAATCAACATCAAATAATAGGAAAATAAGTAAAAATTATTAATATGAATATAATAAGAATATACAGTGAGCCAAAATAAATATAAATTAAACGATAACATATTAAATATTATGTAAAATGATAGGGATGCTGGCGGTGTTCATATTTTCAAAACATCAACAAAACTAAATACTTCGGCTACCCCCCTGATATCTTGTGGCAGACCTAGGAGTGGTACGGCTGAGTACAGAGATGTCTGGTGATATGGTTGTGTTATCGTCGTTTATGTGCTGGAAACCTGCAGCATAAAGCCAGAAATACGGTACTTGAAGTTACTGATGAATTGATACACCAGACAGAGAGAGTGGAATAATCGCCTGTCCTTTAAGATAAACCAAGAAAGTTGTGGAAATATTCGGGCATGTGACCATAACGGCAGATATTAAAAATAGAGTAAACGAACGTGTTATGAACATGTGCTGAAGTTAAGCATTTCTGGCAGTAAAGTGGGCATTTTCAGACATATGAAGGTACTTTGAGATTCTTTAAAGTACACCCTTAGCAATCGTCACTTTGTTCAAATTAAGTCATCGATGTTCTCTGGTAAAAAGCACTAAGTAATGACAGATGCACCCCGCTAGCAGAACACGTGCTCATGTCCAACAAGCAATATACTTGTTATTTATTCACTTCCAAAACGGGAGAAGCTTGAGGGATGGGTCTAATTATTAAAAGCTGGGCTCTTTTAGGAAACGTCTGGTACATGGAAATAAAAATGCTTATCTTAATCAGACAGTAAGGGTTAGTGGCCCTTGTCTTTCCGATCACAACCCCATTGGCATCATTATGTTCATAAACTTCTACAGCCTTATGTACTTTAACAGCTTTGTGACATGAAAACCTACCCTAGAGCTATAGGAACGCATTAAACACCCCTCTATCTCCAAAGGAGATGTTATGACCGGGCAGTTCGATATGAAAATCGATAGGAGTCGTATATTAATACGACCGCCATATTTGGTAACAAGAATTGGCACCTGGATTTCTGAGAGATCTAAACCTGTTTCTATCTTGTATTGCTTTAAATGATGCAAACTAAACATATATAAAACAAATGATACTTGTGGCTACTTTTCAAGATAACGAGAGTGTAATCTAAAGGTTTTATCTTATTATTAATTGTTTCAGAGTAACTTGATGCTAACTCCTCTGCTTTCAGTTGGTTTATTGTAAATAATGACGTATTTCAATAGAAAGTATGCTATATCGAGCGCTTTGAAGTTTCAGATATCTTGATTTATTTTCTGAAGCGATAAAAACGTTTATCAAAACACCAAATTTCTAGCAAGCTACTGTTATATTATTTTTAATATTTTAAATGCATTTTTTCAAATGAAAAATGTTTAATTAAATATTCTGAGCAAGTAATATATTTTAAACATATCGAAAACCAAAGGTTAAATATGTAAAAGAAATTGTTTATTTAAATAATAATTATTTAGATATTATTTTGTTGAATTTCAACTGTAAATTTGTGTGTTTAGGATTGACAGTTTTAATAGCACGCTTTCTATTGAAGCGGCGAGAGTGCAGCCCGCTTGGCAGCTAGAAACACGCATACATCCGAGAGTAGGTCCATAAGTTTCCGGCCTATCGCCTTCACTAAACCCATATCTGGTGTCATATCTTTATCTGTTAAGTAATAATTGCAACTGTAACTTCCGCTCCACTGTGTTCAGTTGTTCAGATATAGTTTCATAAAGAAGGTTATGTGTAGAAGATTGCGACATGTTCAAAATGGAGTATCGAGCTATTTTTAAGTTCTTCACAAAAGGACTTACTCCAAATGAAATTACACAGCAATTGAACGGTGTATATGGGGAAGTGTCCTCCTCATATTCTACCGTAAAAGAATGGACCAAACTTTTGGAATGGGTCTAGAAAGCATTGAAGACGAAGAGCGTGTAGGTCGGGCCTTGGAGGTACTCACTCCTGAAAACATCGCTCTTGTGGAAGGAGAAATTATGGAAGACCGGTGGCTAAAAGCTACATAAATAGTTGCAAGGTTGGACCTTTCCAAAACAACAGTCCTTTCAATTATTCATGAACATTTAATCATGAATAAGGTTAGTGTCTAGACTTCTTTCCTCATTCCAAAAGCACAAACGAGTCAGCTGTTGTCAGGCATTTTTGGAGCTCTGCCGTGGCAACGAGAGAGAAGTTCTGCAAACTATTGTTACAGGAGATGAAGCTATGGACTACTACTATGATCCCTTGCCCAAAAGAGAATCAATGGAGTGGCGTAAACCTGGCGAAGCACCGTCTCTAAAGGCGAAGGTCACTCAGTCAACCAAGAAGATCATGGCCTCAATCTTTTGGCACTGTGAAGGAATACTCTTTATTGACTTCAAGGAGAGAAATATCGCAATATATGGGAGTACTAGGCTGGCCTACTGCACAGACTACGTGCTTCCACCAAAGAGAAAAGGCGAGGAAAGCTGAGTGGTGGTGTGCGCCTTCTTCACGACAACGCGTTTGCTCACACAGCTTTTGTTACAAAGGAAGCTGTGAAGCTGTGGCTTCGAGGAGATCGATCCACCCTACAGCCCAGATCTAGCTCCCAGTGACTATTTCCACTTCTTAAAACTCAAGAAGGACCTTCGAGGAAGGAAATTTAAATGCGACGAAGAATTGATGGTTGCTGTTTATGCCTATTTTGCAGACAAGACTTCTGACTATTTGGGGGGAGGGTAAGTGTTTCAAATGTTGATTCAAAGACGTGAGAAGTGTATTACAATAAAGGGTAGCTATATTGAAAAATGAAATATAGTTTTTGTCTTTATCATACTTAGAAAATGGTTAGGCCGAAACTTGTGGACCTACCCTCGTATATACTTAAAAAATTAGAATATTCCATGCACTATGTATGACGGGGTATAACCCAACCTCTGCACACTTTTCGCTTTATTTTTGCCTGATGTTTATTTATTTTTTTATTTTACTTATTATTTGACTATGCTCTTTACTTAGAAATACTGTGGCAGTATTGATACCTTCCTTTATATTGGCCATTTCAAATTTAGATTTGTGAATCTTACAGTAATTGCGGTTTGTACAAATCATTTCTAAATATTGCAATAACTGGCCAGTAAAGAAGATATAAGCCGCTTCTTTACCAACGTCTTTAATTGATGCAAATCTGTTTGTTGCAAATTCCATTATTTGTCAAAATTTTACTTATTTTTTGGAAAAGCGTATAATCCATTAACACTTCTTATTTTCCTTATTTTTGGTCATAAGACCAAACACTGCTTGAAACGTTTTGTTCATTAGCATAGCAATAACTTCTTTTGAGTTTGTGTCTGCATCCAATGAAATTAAATTTGGAGTTAATCCATGAACTTCATCACACTCAAACATGACACTCTGAAAAATATTTCTTTCTTTAGGACGTAATTTCTGTAGGCTAAACAATATTCCTCTCATCATTATTGCTTAATACTCCACATTGTGAATAATCGCTTCATAAAGAATTAAAAACCAACACCAATATACTTTTTCTTGAATGACTGTTTGACTTGTAATATATATGCTTAGGGGCTAAGGTTTCATCCTTTCTGCAGCCTTCAACTGTCCATTTTCTGTATTTATAGCCCAGCTCTTTACTTGTGCTCTCAGGAATTGCGTCTATATAACCTCATTTCACTGTTTTTCCCTCCAGTTAGGATCATCTTTAGTCTTTATGTTTCTTTCTCTTTTTTTTTCCACAGCGCCCTATCTTCATGGAATAATTAACACAGTTTTCAATTTTTATGCTAATAATCCTATTGATTGTATAAAACTACTCTTTCACCTTTCTGTTTGCCTATGGAATTAAATAGAGTGGCGTATCAGTGTTGTTATTGAGAAGGTTTCCGCATTACAACAATGAAGCAATAATATGTGAATTTCTAACTGTAGAACAGATTTGGAGGGAAAATGCAAAGATAAACAAGCTATCAAATGTGAAAACGTGAAACTTAATTATAATGACATTTTGAATTATTTGAAAAACAGAATAACGGTAAATACATTTAAATATTTGGCATAGAAAGGTAATGATTGCAATTGTCAACAGTGGTACTGTATACCGAAATAGTACCACCAGGAAAATTTCATATACTAAAAAAAAAGAGCGAAAAATGTAAATATTAAAACTTTTCGATATCTTTCATATCATATTCAATACCTAATCTATAAAAGTAATAGTGAAATTATTCTAAGAAATAGAAAGGTTAAGAAAAAGATTACGAATCATTAAATTGCATAGATTATAGTGTACATATACTGCCAAAAACATAAAAACGTCACTTGATGAAGCCTTTATTGCCTTAGACAACTCACTCACGGCCTTCTTTAACAAAATGTGTTAAACCCAAGTGTTCACTTTTCATAGTCCAAAGTAAACCCTGTGATTACATAGTTGGTTGTTGGTTTGATTTATTTGCGGACGCTCTTTAACTTCTCAGGTCATCAGCGTCCCATTAAATTCAGAGCATGAAACGGCCGATAAATTTTGCCCAGAAGCCTCTTTCTTTCAAACTTGAGGTTCTTTTAAGCGCCGTAAATGTATCACACGGGACCCACGGTTTTTCTTCCTTCCGAGGGAACCATATTTAGGATCCTGCCCGGGATTGAACCCGCGATCTTGGGTCTACGAGGCAAGTATCCACTAAACTATCAGGACCGATTGGTTACATGGTTACATGTACAGTGACAACTTTTGCACTGAACAGTGCAGTGTATCCAGCGCAACTGCCTAATTATTAAATGCATTCCCTCTCGGGGAAAAAGCCTAATACGTGTTTTAAATGATTGCGATGCGGATGATAAATCCGTAGTAGACTTAATTACTCCTGGCCTACTGTGTTTTAAGTTAAAAATCTCACAGCATATTTTGGGAAATTATCGAAAAAGCGAACAGGACAACCTATTAAAATAATATCTTCGTAAATGGCTCACATAATCACTTTTTTAGTTAGACCGTTATTTTTAATAGCATGAATTTATTCGGGCATAGTTTGCATCATAGCATCATTTCCATAGCTGGAACGGCCGACCACGATCTCACTGATTAAACGGTTAAATGTAGCATGGCCAATGGAAATTCACCCCGAGGCAACTGAGGTGCGTAGAAAGTATAAGAAGTAAAGCAGTAGAAATAATTTTACATTTATGTCTTTACAGAGGTTTATTTTAAGGGATTACTATCATGCCTTTTGCCAAATGAATTTGCAAAATAATATATGAGGTCGTTTTGAAATTATTGGCTTTGTTGTATGTTAATATATACAGAGGGTGCCCAAAATGTACACACATTTCAAGTAAATAAAAAACTGTGTTAACATAACAAAACTGAATTCAAAACAGAACACGATGAGCACTAATCGCCTTAGACTTTTACAGTTACAACAGTTGCTCAAAATTGTTATCTTTTAATCAGTTTAAATTCCATAAAAGAGTTTTAAGTTGACTATATTGTTTCTAATAAATATTTATCTTTCATAGCGTTTACTTTCAATTTTAAAAGTCATGATAAATGTTGGTTTTTGTCTTGAAACCCATTTGACAGTTTGAAGTTTATGGTAGTAAAACGAATTATGAATTTTAAACATTTTAAATATGTTTTTGTGCATAATTTTATTTGTTTTATATGTTTTTGGTCTGAAATTTTAAGTAAATACCCTTCTTTCGTATTCTAGTTATAATGCATTCTCCTCTAAACCCAAAGGTTCACGGGTTAAAACCCAGTCTAGGTTTACTAGGCGTAGTAGAAGTGGTAGTGGTAATGGTAGTGGTTGCTGGTATACCTTTTATGCTATACAACTCTATTCCCAAATTACAAATATATTCTCAATGCATGGGTCGTTGATATGTACGATACACAATTTGAGAGAGGGAAAAAATATATAAAAAGAGTAATAAATAAAAATATGGAAAATAAATTGTTTTTAGTTTCATGCACTTTGGCTAGGAAAATGTACATATTCAGCCTATGTGTGTGTGATCCGCTAACAGGTCCCAGCATGCCAGAGGACCTCTAGTGGTCTCAAGAAAATTGTACTTTCAGGTACTTTCAGGTACTACATTCAGCCAGAATGTGTACCCATTCCTCATCCATTCCACAAAATGGGCAGATTCTACTACCAGAACTATCCGTTATGTTTTTAGCTCTTCAACCTAAACCAGGCTATTCCTGATCTTGCCTTTCTCCCTAGAATGAGCATATATACCTTTTTATCCGAGGTTAATTTAATAGGCCAAGGAGATTTTGTGTTACACTCTGCCTTGGTTTCCTGGCTGCCGATTAAATCTCGAGCACAGCTCTCCAGGAGGGACTTTAAGGTGTGGATGACAAATTGTAGACTTATAGGACTCAAAAAACTGCATACACGGCAGCATCATGGTGGATTTTTAAAAGTAATATTAATATTATTCTAGGGAAAAATTGAGCAGTCATCCATTGCATTTAAATATGTAGTTACAGTTTTAATTCTTAAGAAACATACACAGTACTTCACAAGTAAGAGATATGAGCCTACTTGCTATTAATTAATCGTCCAATGTGTTAGCAATGGACATTAGTAAGTTATTTTCTAACTGCAGTTTGTTCCTAGATTTAGACTTCATGTTCACCATTGATGAATATGAGATGTAGAAACGAACAAGTAGCAGACACGAGATCAGGTTATTCTGTTCTTTTGAATAAACGAAACCACATTATCCTTTTAAAAGTTGCTTTAAGTTTTATCGGAAGAAAACTCGATTAATATTTTGTTTGAATAAATGTTGCATTAAATGATTGGTTTTACCATTACAGTCCTAAATTATTAGTTGAGGCAATGTAGTTTATTTATAAGTTCTTGAAAGTACACTCTAAATTAAAGAAACGCGGTGGCCGGAGATCATGGGAGGTTGCAGGGGGACATGTGAAGACTCCTTGAATAGTAAGGTCGAAATCTGCACTAGAATTATTGGAAAGGAAAAGTCACCTGGTAAAAGCAGCAATAAAGATGGCGCTTTCGCAGCAGTGCGGGGATGTCAGAAAGTCACAAAGGATTGTGCACGCCCAGTTATGATTTTTTTTAATTCATTTAAATTGGTTTGAGCTAGTTAGTTGATAAAAGTTCTTTGGTCGTATATAAAAGAATCAAACAGAATTGGGGACGAAATTTGTGATCAAATGGGTAGAATGGATTGGGCATGGAAGCGTACAGGAGTACTATCCTGAAAGTATATAGGGGAGAAGTCAGTGTGTCCCATTGTTTATTGGAATGGGAGAAAATCAAATGGTGACGGGAAAAAGTTTGGGACAATTTACAAAAGGATTTAGTGTTAAGTAACAAGAATGTAAAAAAAACATCCAGAAAATGGAAGAGGTTTTGAATAACATTAAAGAAAAGTGGGAACGAAATAGGAAGAAAGTAAAAGGAGGTTTCTTATAGTCAGGTAAGCACCTGCTCCAAAACTGTATTTTGGGGCATGCTGCTAGAATCTAGAGTAAAGAGAGTCGGTTAATAGTGTATGTAAAGGTATGTAAAGTTAATTGTGGAATGAATTCAATTCAATTTAGCCCAGTTATGAAGAATGCTGTTGTTTCAGATATTACTATTGTTAATAAAGTGTCAGGAATTAATTTTACCCAGTGTAACTCGTGTAGTATAACTATTCATATTAACAGCAAGTAATTTTTATTGCTTGAATAATTTCCTAATATAGCAAGCTTGCTACTTTCCGTTGTTATTTGTAAAATAGTGTCTTTCAGTTCAACATTTGGGTAGACATTAGTAGCATTATGATACGGTAGTATAAAAATATAGTTGTCACAACCTTTCATATTCTTAATTATTGGCAAAAACAAACATGTCATTGTCATTGTTAAAGCTAAAAATTTGAATGTTTCATATTTTTCTTTCTTTTTTTTTTATCTTATAGGATCAGATGCTGTGAATAAGTTTGGAGGCTTTCAAGCTTTTATTGCATAGGTAAGTGATATTTTAGAACTTTAAATGCATATAATTTGCAACACTGCTTGTTATAAGTATTGGTAACTCTTCTACTGAGATAGTGCAATAGTTTTAGACAACTATAATTTCCGAAATATATAAGAAATATTTTAAGAACTGAATAAAAAGTAAAAATGAGAAAATAAGTAGAATTGTTATTTACAAAGGCAACCAAAAAAATGTATACACACTTCAATCAAAGAAAAAACTGTGTTAACATAACAAAACCGAATTCATACAAACAGAAAATAATGAACACTAATCATCTTACACTTTTACAGTTACAACAGTTGCTCAAAATGTCCACATCGGCGTCGATACACTTCTGAGTACGTTGAACTACTGATTGAGCAACATTTGCGAAAGTGTCCTCAGCGATTGCAGCACATGTCGTTTCAATTTCTTCCCGAAGTGTTGCCAGTGTAGCTGGCTTTCTACTATATCTCAAATTTATTTCGAATTTGTGCAAGTGTTACTCGCATTGGCGTTCTGTTCTGTACACACGTCTCCATTGCCTTTGAACTTCAACAACATTCTCAGTTTTTCAATACCACTTCAAAATTGTTTTGCGCTATTCAAACGATAATCTTGGCTACGTATTGTTGTAGCAACGCAAGCATAACGTAATGTGAGTCACATGTGTTTATAGAACATCATACAATAATCTTGGTTTCATTTGTTCATTGTTGATTTACCTGTCACGTAACAACGCTATCATAATGTATGTGAGTCACGTCTGTTTACAGAACATCATGCTACACATTACTGTTGTTTTTCCGTTCCACTTTGAAATATATTAAATAGATATCTATTGTGTAAGTGTGTATACATTTTTGGCACTCTCGGTAATTAAAAGCTATAATATTACATGTAAGGAACATATAAGTAAAGAACTACAGTTGCCTTAGTCGATTTTTGCCAAGCCTGCGGGGTTAGTTGTTGTTGATTTGATATATTTACGAACCCTCTTTTAACATCTCAGGTCATCAGCATCCCATTCAATTCAGGACGTGAAACGGCCGACTAATTTTGCTAAGAGGCCTTTTTACATACTTTTTTCGTGCCGTAAATGTACGACACGGGACACACGGCTTTACTTCCCTTCCGAAGGAAGCCATACTTAGGATTTTTACACCCAAAAAACCCCTCGATCCTGGCTGGGTTTGAACCCGCGATCTTGGATTTAAAATGCAAGTGTGGGTACCACTACACCACCAGGACCGACTGCTGGGTTTGAAAGTTAGAAGTTTGTGTATAAATAGCAAAAATTGCTAAATTATGGCGAAACATTTCACTAATGACATTGAAGACGGGAGATGAGATGCATGCTAAGAAAACCCTTAAACTTCATTTCGAAAGCACTGTCTTTTTCATAGCTCTTAATGAAGAATACTTAAGGACAGTCTTTGGATAAGTTTGTATGTTTCCTAATGAAGTACTTGTACCCTACTTTATCTGCTGCACACACACACTGGAGGTAGACCCTTAACATCAATGTTTATGAGCAGGACGTGTGGCAAGATTCGAAGCAACATCGATGAAAATGTTCGGACCACCCTGGAGCTTCATCAGAAGGTGTGGTCCACGGCCATGCCTTATGGCTTTATCTCACACCATCGCCGGGGTTGTTTGGAAAACCACTTAATATAGAAGCCTTGATTATCTAAATAAACGCCAGATTTCCAAAAGGAATGTAAATCCACCGGTCTACAAGTGGAAAACTCGTTCGGCTTGACCGTGACTGATGGTCCAGTGAACTTGCAGCAGGAGGAAAATCACCTTCCACCATGTGGACGGAATTATAATGGAGCACCGCACCAAACGCTTCCAAGAAATATTTCGTGTTCTACACCCATAAATTCAAGCATCATTTATCAGAAAGCTTTGGTTTATTTATACCCTGCAACACGAAGCGTAAAAAGATACGGCCACTGTAACAGAACTTCAGACAGTAAACATAATTCAACATTAGGCTGTCTTATCTACTTGCCGGATGCTAACAATCGAAGCCACGGGTTTCATAACACCACAAGTCCACTTTTTAGTGCTAGATATGTATATATCTCTCCAGCCTATATCAATAAATTTTGATAAAACAACCCCCTTTAATAAAAAAAAAATGCTTGTTGTAATAGTCTTAATGACTTCTATCATTTGACATTAAAAACAGCACAAGTTTCCAACATTTTCCACGTGTTATCGATGTATTGAGTTTCATAAATACAAAAGTCCAAGAATTTATTACAGGAAAAATACTGGTGATCATTGTTATTTTAATATATGGCGACACTTGTAATTAAGCGAAGTTTTATTAGGAAGAAACTATTATTTCACCCTATCAGTTTTAAAAGATATTCAGTTTTTATTGATTTTTCTCGAAAGCTATTCAACTGGACTTGCTTTTAGACCTAAGGTATGAAATACAAGAACATAATAGAGAAATTTATAGTTATGGAACTTAGAATCTCTGCCTAAAAGCCATAGGCACAAAATAGCATAACTTTTAATGTAAATAATTATCCACAATTGTTGATAACCTTTGGTATGTTGTTCTTGGATTAATTTTTTACAACTCCTAACAGCAGATAAATCAAGTATGTTTTCTTCCTAAAATCAATTTGATTGATTTGATTTGTTTTATTTACGGACGCTCTTTAACATCTCAGGTCATCAGCATCCCATTCAATTCACGGTGAAACGGCCGATAAATTTTGCTCAGAGGCCTCTTCTTTCAGGCTTGAGGTTCTTTTTCGTGCCGTAAATGTATGACACGGGACCCACGGCTTTACTTCCCTTCCGAAGGAAGCCATACTTAGGATTTTTACGGCCGAAAAAATCCATCGATCCTGGCCGGGTTCGAACCCGCAATCTTGCATTTAGAAGACAAGTATGGTTACCACTACACCACCAGGACCGACTACCTAAAATCGAGTTTATGTCATTATCCGTAATGTATATTCATAATAATCGTTGTTTCTTCAATATATATTGTTAACCATTCGGAGGTACACCGCCATTGGATCCATGACACATGGAAACGAACGTAACAAGTCACTTTGGCACATGCAAATGAATTATATGAAAATACTAGATATAATTTCAATACCCTCATTAATAAAGAGGCATTGAATTCAAAAAATACTATGTTCACGAGATCGATATTTATTCAATAAACTTTGAATTAATATTGTCATAAGCAGGACATTTTAAAGCGGTTACAAAAATATCTTACTCAACTTTTTCTTTTGTATTTATATTTTTTTGAATGAGTTTAACGACCGTTTGTATTACTGAGGCACCACAGGCGATGAACACTGATGATACATGAGATGGAATGATGTATTGGGAACTGATTTTTTTGTTAAGGAAGGAATCGTTCCAGGCCTAAGTTTAGGGTACCTGCCCGGCATTTGCCATTTATGAGAACTTAGTAAATCCTGGAAAAAGCCGCAGACAGGGAGGACGGTCCCGGCGGCATTCGAACCCCAGACCTCCCGCTCACGAGTCCGAGCCTTAACGACATCGGCCATCACTGGCGGTCATACATAAACTTCTAAAAGAATGCAGCTGATGCCGCGAAATTGACTGAACTTCTAAGACCAACCACCGACCATATTAAAAGTGTCCCCCTCCTTTGTTGTGTTTCTGTAAACGTTCGGGCAACAGTTTGTGTGAGGTATAAATTTTTGTAAAAAAAATCACATGCCACGGCAATATACTGTACTGAATTGCAGGATAAAGCAGATATTTGCGAACTTGTTATTTCTTTAATTTGTGGCATATGTGTCCACATTTTGCGGATATGAAACAAAATTACTTCAGTTATAAATCTGATTATTCAATAGACTTTTAGTAAATACACCTATCACATGATATGTTAAATTATCCAATCACAAGTACCTCATAACTATGTCGTATTTCAGCGTCTTTAACATGAATAAAAGTTGTTATTTTCAAGTCGAGTGTGTATCGCCAGGGTTGGCCGAGGTCGTTCAGGTGCGGACTTGTGATCGGGGGGTCTGGGGTTCGAATACCGTCAGGACCGCCCTCTTTGACTGAGGTTTTTTACAGGTTTTCCTCAGTTCTCATAAATGGCAAATGCCGGGAGGTACCCCTAAACTTAGCCCTGGAACGTGTTTCCTTCCTTTAAAAAAAATCCTTTCCCAATTAATCATTTTATCTCAAATATCATCGGCGTTCATCCCCTGTGGTGCCTCAGAAGTAAAAAAGGGCATTAAACAATCTCACTACATTAGTAAATTAAAGATACGTGTTACACAATTTGATAAATTGTTTTTATTAAATAACCAGCAAATAATAATAATAATAATAATAATAATAATAATAATAATAATCAGGGAGAGTAGCAAAGGACGAGCCGATACTCATTCTTTTGAAGCCATCGTCTTTTTTATCGTCAAGAAGTTGTCATAATACTCGAATATTAATCAACCTACATGTATTATTTTGTGAACAATAAATCTAAATTTAAACTAGAAGATAATGTGTCAAAACTAATTACCATAAAAATAGCGTACATGTTATGCAAAGACAATTAGCCATTTAACTGTCGTAATCATTATAATATTGTAAAGGTCATAAAAAAAAGCATTTGGTCAGTGAGGAAATTCAAATCATTTTGCTTCCAAAATAATAAAATAAAAAATAACTAGATTTAATTAGAAAAATATTGAATATCGAGATATTGAGATTATAGGTATCGAGTATCAGCATTGAGTATCGATAAAATGTATTTTAGACTTCTCTCTATAA
This sequence comes from Metallyticus violacea, assembly GCA_030762175.1. Classification (NCBI taxonomy): domain Eukaryota; kingdom Metazoa; phylum Arthropoda; class Insecta; order Mantodea; family Metallyticidae; genus Metallyticus; species Metallyticus violacea. The sequence goes on from CM060843.1 coordinate 5,281,854, forward strand.
AAGGAACATTTTCTTTCAAAGAAAGTGTTTATTTTAACGTTGAATATTTAAACCGGAATGAAAACGCTTTCATTAAATTTTATTTTTTCTTCCAAATAAGTTATTATCGCATTTTTATTCTAAACATCTATACTGCTTACCTTACAATATTTTGGTGTGCAGTAATATTGTTATATATACACACTTGACTTGTCTAGCTTCTTGCCATTGAAGAACTCCAGTAGTTCGAAATATAGTAATTTCAAGTGTGACTTTATCTAAGTGTTTTATCCTTATCTACTTTTATTATTACTGTTAATTTGTTACATTGTTAATAGTGTTATTTTATTTTTATTTTTCATTTATATTATATATAAATGAAAAATAATGTAACACTTTTAACTATGCTACTAAAATAATAACTATAGCGATTACTAATCTGTGAATTTTCTTAGTGTTTTATCCATTTCTGCTTTTCCAGCTATTGTTATTTTAGTTACATTTTATAAAATGTAACCAAATAGCTGGATAACAATAGCTGGAAAAGCAGAAAAGCTATATATATGTTTCAATGATATTTCCTTTCGCTTTTGTAACACCTTTTAAATTGTCCTTATAATTTAGAAGCTTTACTAATAATTTATGTGCATAACGCGTATATAAAAATATTTTGCAAACTTATTCCATATTTAGAACTCTGCTAGTTCATCGTGCATACACCGCCACGGGTGGCCGAGGTCGTTAAGGCACGGACTCGTGAGCAGGAGGTCTGCTGTTCGAATCCCGCCAGGACCGTCATCCCTGACTGGGGTTTTTTCCAGGTTTTCCTCAGTCTTCATAACTGGCAAATGCCGGGGAGGTACCTAAACATAGGCCTGGAACGCTTCCTTCCTTAAAAAAAAATATCCTTTCACAATTTATCATTTCATCTCATGTATCATCAGTGTCCACCGCCTGTGGTGCCTCAGTAGTGAAAACGGGCGTTAAACACTACTCAAAAAAAAAAAAATCGTGCATAAACATTCCTCCTCTAAAGTTTGTTTTCGAACCTGATGCATAAATAACATTGCTATAGAAATACGATGTGCTATCAAAAAGTTCCGAAACTACTTCTGTTGCTAAGAAAATATTACGTTTACTAATTTTGAACACCGTCCTCTGAAATAGTCTCCCTTAACAAAAATACACCGTCCCCAGAATTTCTGTCCCTTATGAAATGTGGTCTCAAAGTCATAGCAATTGAGTATAAAACCCCAGCACTGACCAAACGACCTTCAACGATGTGAGGAATGTCGCTGATTGTTCTCCTAAGATCCTCATGAACATTTTCCCAAATTTTTTCAACATTTCCGCTCGTCGTCTTCCAGGGACCTTCTTTCATTTTTGAAGCGCCCGTACCACTCGAAACATCGTAAAATCATCGCCAAAGCATGTTTACTGTCTCTGTGGCCGATTTCAAAGTTGAATGCACAATTTCATGTTAGCTTGTTTCAACTTTTTGCCCTTGACAAAATCGTAGGCTAGTACACCTGCACTATTCTGAATGTAAATACAGCGATGTGTTTGGCACATACACTGCGCACGCAGCCGTGCACTGCCACCTGTTGGTTGCTACAGAACAAGTCCGGGAAATTTTTGATGACACCTCGTACATGCTTCTATAAAACAAATGAGGCGTTGCATAGTGGTAGAGGTTATTTCAAAGATTATGAAAAAAAAAAGGTTAAAAGCTATGTAAACTTTTTAATCTAAGGTGTCGTATTTCGCACAACATATTAAGTATTTTGTTTTGATAAAAAAATGTACTTCAATACACAAGAGTTAACGCAAGCACGAGATTTCTTAATTTTCCTTCTTACTTTTAATTTAAATTCTATTTTCATTTTATATAAATTGTATATTTATATATGTATTTTTTATACTTTCGTTAAATATTCTGCAGTTTATTCCTATACAATTTGTTTTTATTGTGAATCCTCGAAATGGAAAGATAACTTACTATCAGTTACTCAGAAAACAAACATGGGACCTTTTATCTTCTTTGCATGATATTGTCCACAAAGAGAATTCAGGTACAATCCTCATAGTACTTACATATTTATATGCATTTTCATTAATATTTGAATTTACTGAGAGTTAAGAAAAAACTAAACGAATTCACCTGCTTCTAGCTCTAATCATTTTAGATATCTTTGAAGACAAACAACTAAATGAAATTTACAAACCGTAGGAAAAGTATTTAAAAATGATCATTATCAATAGTTACTACACATTTCTGTCTTTCCAAAACACTCTTTATAGGAACATAAGATGTCAATAATCTCAGCTAAACTTCTTAACAATTTTTGTATCTCTATATTTTTTAATTTGCTTTTTACTCGTTTAAATAATCATTATTATTCCATTCATTCTTTCTCCAAATATTCTCTAAACATCTAAAGTGTTATATTCTAGGTTGTTTTTTAGATAATTTACCTATCAACTTTTTCGTGTTTTCATTTTTGCTATTTTAAACATTTTTTTATTTATTCCATAATTTCAATGTGAACACCACTCATTCTTCTTCCTTTTTTAAATACTACAATTTTTGTCTTTTCTTGGTGCACTTTCAACAGTAACACTAATTTTAGAAAAATGATAATACCTCTGTTTTTACAAGCTTTGCGTTTAAAGCATGAACACCCATTGGGATATCAAATGATTTATTTGATGTTTAATAATTAATCATTAATTTTAAATGTGAAATAAACTATAGATTATTTTACATTATTCTGAAAATATTACATCATCTATGAGAGTAATCCCTTGTTTCCTTTTCTTTACATATTATATATGTATACATATAAATTTATTCTTTGCATGAACACGTTATTCAAGCTATAAAGTACTTTATCTCTCCTTCATTTCTCCGGTTTTAAGATTGTTCATTTGACTTTTATGTACCATTATGCCATCCACCATTCGAACGTTTACCTCACAGTCTTTAGACAGTGGCCACTCCCACGTTTGTCCCACCTATGTTTAGGGACACTGATATAATAGCGGTTCGACAACTAGTCTATAAAATAAAACGCTAGGGAGTTTTAATTTATCCCCTTTAAGTATCCACGACGCCATTGACAGATCTCTTATCAGATTTTTATGAAGTCATTTAACTTCGTTACGCGAGTCAGAGCATTTATTAACTGACCGAAATGTGCAGAAGGCCCCGAATATTGCTTAATCTTGTTGCCAATTTTAAAGTTCGATGATTGGAATCTTTACCAATAGAACATGTACATAAGTGTTGACAGTACTTAAAACCTAAGTGCATTCCTGTTCCAATTCAGTTTAACATGCTCACAAGCTTGGAAAAACTAACTTGCATTTTAGCGATAAAAATGAGGGCTAAATGATATGAGGGTATGTCCATAAGTTTCCGAACTCACCGATAAGAATTATCGCCTTCATAAAATCCTTATCTAGTGTCATACCTTATCTGATAGGATATAATTACAGCTGTAACTTCCACTCCGCTGTGTTTAGTTGTTCATATATAGTTGTATAAAGAAGGCTATGCAGAAGATTGTGACATGTTCAAAATGAAGTTTTTTTTAGAAACATGAACCTAAATGACAGTATTGTTGATTTTAGATAAATAGAATCTCAAGAAAAAGAATGAAAAATAAAATGTTTGTGAGGAAATTGTGTTTTTATTATGCATTGGCGTATGAATAAAATTTGCTTAATACAAACCTCAACCACTCTTATTACATTGAATGGTCTTTTCTTTTTCTTCTTATTTTTTTTACGGTGTTTAACGTCCGTTTTCAGTACTAAGGCATCACAAGATGTGATAAAAGATAAATTAGGAAACGAATGTTTTTAAAGGAAGGCAACGTTCTAGGCCTAAGCTTAGGGTACCTTCCCGGCATTTGTTATTTATGACGACTGAGGAAAACCTAGAAAAATCCTCGGTCAGGGAGGACGGTCCTGTCAGTAATGGAATCCCAGACCCCCCGCTCACGAATCCGCGCCTTAATAGCCTCTGCCTATGGAGTCTGTATAATAAGGTTATGGTTTTCATAATTAATGAAACTATTATCACATTACTGTTTCAAAATAAAGAACTGGTTTGAGGAAAGTCCACATATTTTCATATCTGATCGCGCTGTGTGCAATAATGCTAAAAATGTAAGCAACTATATTTAAAATATTCAACAATCAACGCTCCCAAGTTCTACTAATAGTTAGCCATGAATCCTATAGAAAACCTGAGGTCTATAGGGAAGAAAAACTGAAGAAATGGAAGATTAAAGCAAAATCAGACAAATATAAGTACAAGAAAGGACAACTTTGAAAAATGCCAAACCTGATTTTCAGCATAAATGAATTCCTTAATCAAGAAAAAGAAATGTTTACCAAATATTGGAGCATTTCAGATTTAACTGTTGTTGATGATTTCTGTCCAAAAATAAATTCATGTTGAATTTATTTCCTTTAATCCAGTAATTTATCCACATCTATGAATTACATTAATCTATTTACATTTTTCAATAATTTGCTTTAGAAACCACACAGTTATCGTTTTTTCTAAACATTTTCATTAATGTTAGCTTCTCCTCGCTGCATCCACTTCCGCTTGTTTCCCTATGTGGATGTCGTGCGCAACACAAGACTGTACGGCCAACTGGTTCATCAGCTGATTTCGACTTTCCGTTTCATTGCTGCACCGTTTCTTCTCCCAGGCCTAAGAGGCGGAGAGGAGAGCATTCGGAGGAAGAAAAAGAATGGCCCTACAGATCTGTACCAGATTAGACACGTACATTCCAGTCTTCGGGCAAAGGAATAGAGACAGATCCATTAATTGAAAAGGTCTAAAGGTCACAGGAAGACATCATAAGAAATAAAGAGGGAGGGTTAAATAGAGCGCCAATTGGGCAAGTATTTTGGTAAGGTTTACTCACGTCCATAAAAGACGAATTCCAGGAGCTTCTGGTTCCAGTAGCCTCAAGACTACCCAAAGGTGGTTTTTAAGCGGTATTACGTGTGCTAAAGAGTTTCAACTAAACTCAAAATTTCACTGAGGATATTGTTTCATAACAAAACTGAATTCACACAAACCAAAAATGATGAGCACTAATCATCTTAGACTTTTACAGTTACAACAGTTGCTCAAAATGCCCACCATTGGCGTCGATACACTTCTGAGTACATTGAACTACTAATTGAGCAACGTTTGCGAAAGTGTCCTCAGCGATTGCAGCACGTGCCGTTTCAATTTCTTCCCGAAGTGCTGCCAGTGTAGCTGGTTTTCTACGGTATACAACATCCTTAAGAGTTCCCCATAGGTAGAAGTCCAACGGAATTAGATCCGGAGAACGCGGTGGAAACTCAATCTGACCTCTTGTCCTATCCACTGCCTTGGATCCAGTGCGCGAGGCTTGTTGCTGTGCGATGTCTTCCATATCTGCCCTTGTGAACATCACATACAGTACCACGAGTCTCAAATTTGTCTGAATGCGTGCAATTGTTACTCACATTGGCGGTTCTGTTCTGTACACAGTCTCCATTACCTTTAAACTTCATCAACATTCTCGATTTTCCAACACAACTTCAAAATTGCTTTCTGCTGTTCAAACGATAATCTGGGCTCCATTTTGTTGTAGCAACCCAGCATAACGTAATGTGAGTCACATCTGTTTACAGAACATCATACGATAATCTTGTCTTCATTTGTTCATTGTTAATTTACCTGTCACTTAGCAATGTTATCATAATGTATGTGAGTCACATCTGTTTACAGAACATCATACTACATATTACTGTTGTTTTTCGATCCAACTTTGAAATATATTAAATAGATATGTACTGTGAAAATGTGCGTCCATTTTTGACATCCTCGGTATATGAAGCATGAACATACATAAACTGATGAAACGCATTGTTATTTATAAAACTAGAATAATAACTTACACCTCATGGTCTTATGGCATTTATAAAGAAGGTAAAGATCTTTATTTTAAAAAAGCACTATTAATATACAATAAAGGAATTAAACGTCTTAATACCAGACTGACTTGAACGAGATCAGGGGAAAATATTTTCTGCACACTATTATGTTAATATACTGGGGTTTTAATACTTTCTTATTGTATAGTTGGTAGGCAAACTTTATGTAGATTTAAATTTAGACTTGGAATCACTGAGTTAAAGAAAGAGGTAAATCTGTTGTCACGAAGCAAAGTTTTACACACTATGGTGCTTATTTATAACATTCAAGAGTTGGAGGTCACTTACGGTAACAGAATAGGCGCACTATTTATCACAGTAGCACCAATACAATACAGAACAGCTTCAACAGGCGTATGGGCCTAACGTATGTGCTTTATGCTACACTTCGTATGTTTTATTTAGCTTCAGATGTTACATTAGATGTTCACAATAAGATATATTAAGTAATAAAATGTATAAAATACCAGAAGAATAATTTCTAAAAATATTAAACATAAAATAATAAAGAAATCCTATTATGAAAGACACACTGCTGAATGCAATCAATTTGTTTCCATCCCCTCCTCGATTATCATCCTTTTCAGACCTGAGCTGTCTCTCATCAGAAATTTACCTCTTTTTCCTCCCCTCTCTTGCCTGGCAGCAAAGCCCAGCATGGCCATGTCCATCTGTTAGGTCCTGTAAAGCAATGCGGTAGACACTTTTATCTCCATTCTTTCGTACCTTTACATTCCTTAGTAACAGGAACATTTTGAAAAAATAATTTGTTTCTCTAAATCAATAAAGAAATAAAAAAAATGTATAAATACTTTTGTATTTCCTCTGTAATGTCTGCAACTATTTTCTTATGCTTTTTCTTGTTTTATACTAGATACCAATTGGTATAGTTGATTCTTTGACAACACAGAGAATATATACCAAGTGTTTCTAATTCAATACTCAAAGTGCTAGACATAACAGAAAAGACCAAAACAAATGTTTTTCCCAATAATCAATAGGTTTGAAACTTATTTTAGAATAAATAAGTTAGATATTGGAGATTATTTGAGAATGAACAGATTTACAGTTTTCATTAACTGATCATGACAACCGTTGTTCAAGAATCAATAAGCATGCTGTGCTAAAAACGCCATGACGTCTCGACAACAAAATTTACCTGTAACTCTCACAAATCTGTTCTTCTCGAGGAGGTTCACCGTGACATTTAGGGTCACATGTGGTATCAACTTCTCCATGCGAATTCTGTAAGCAACGAACACAGTGCCTGGCCTGCTTGTTCACGGTAGCACATGCCCATCCTAGTGTACAAAACGGAGAAGCTGGTCGTCGGCTACTAACCCAGTAAAGCGTGCACTTTTGATCAGAATTTGTAACAGATTAGAATTAGCAATTAAAATGTTCGTTATACTCTCAAAGTGACGTCTATAAACCTGTTCCATATTTGCCAGTTTTGATTATTCACTCGAATGAGATTTATGAGAAAAAGTTTGTTTATCTCTCTTCTATTATTTCGAGAAGTTTGAAAAGAAAGGAATTTAAAATAAACTAAATTTAGTTTTAATGCGTGAAACTATAAGGAGAATTTTAGAAAATATTAACATCAAAATACTTTAATTTCAACTTTATGACCTCTGCATCGTTCTGAACATTTTATTCCTAATTTATTAAGATTACCATAATGCTTAAGTTTTTGGTACATTTTCATAAATTTATATTTCTAAGAACAGTAGTGACATGCACCAGTCTTGAATTAAAGTATCCAGATAACCAACTTCCAACTTAATATGGCATTTGTTGTATACTTATTTTAAAATTTCTATTGTGTCTTCTTTTAATGAAGTTAAGGCCTGTAAAATAATTGTAGCTCAGGGGTTTTCATTTCAAAAGTTCCCAGTCTGGCGATCTTCGGTCAGTCACCAGTTAGCAGTGGTGTTATCGCCCATTCAGAATGAAACTGAAACGTAAACTCAACAAAACCTTGCACCTATGTTACTTTATGAAATCGTTCACACTGAATTATATAAGAACAAATTTAACGTAAATTCCTACTTTGCGCTTGCGTTTATATGACAGAGAGCCGTGACGAAATGCCGCTTGAAAACCCCAAGATTACACAAATAGGTTGATATGGAAAATTAATTACTTTATATCAAGATTCGTTTTATGATAAGCGCGATAAATACCATAAAGATAATATTTGGAAGCAAAAGACATGAAATATGAAGGGTGTGTGATAGCTTACGGACGCTATTTAACATCTCAGGTCATCAGCGTCCCATTCAATTCAGGGCGTGAAACGCCCGACAAATTTTGCTCAGAGGCCTCTTCTTTCAGGTTTGAGGTTCTTTTTCGTGTTCTAAATCTGTGAACGGAAACCCTGGCTTAACTTACCTTCCGAAGGATTTTTACGCCCAATAACATCCATCGACATAGAACGCGATCTTGGGTATGTATTTATACATGCATATGTTATTATTTCCTTTATTTCTTTTTACATTAGTATATTCTAAAACTGCTTGCTTTTCTGAAAAACAGGCGGTTCTAATAATCCCATAGTTATAAACGAAGTTTAGGTTTTGTTAGCTTCGGCATATTTGGAAGTTAACGGCCATAGCAAGGTTGCTATTGCCGGAATCTGTGTTAAAATATGAAAGGAAAAAGAAAAATCGAATTTATATGTTACGCCGAATTTATAAAATTGTCTTTTTAAACAAAATTTTACATTTTATTCATATATTACATGACTTTGTAATACAATAACTTTCGAAGTTTTAGTAATTATTCAGTATGCCGTGTGTACTTCAAGCGCGATCTAGGCGGCAGTAGCTAGAGGTTTGCGCTAACGATTGCATTTTCATTGTGAATGGTATCTCTACGCGATATGTGTTTACGTCCTGCACTATTGCTGAGTGCTGAGTAAAAATGTAAGGGTGGGCCTATATACGCTCTTGAGAAACAAAGCTGGTCCGTGACTAAAACACCGTTGGACCACACTGACCTAAACTAACAGTATCCAGAGGTAGGTAAGGAGGTACAAAAGAAAATAGTGTATTAGACGTGAAACGCCCAGAGGCCTTTTGTTTCCACTTCGCAGAAGGTGGTCATCTAAGCATTGAACTATAGCTGGTGTAACGCCCTGGCGACCAACATGTTTACCGAGCAGGTCTCAAGAACGTAATTAAACCGTGCTGCGATTACTGTGCCATGCTCAATTATAAGTTTAGCTGTAAGTTGCTCCTTGACCCACCCGAGGCCAGCTTTTGTTTTGTTTTTTGTTTTTTTTCCTTAGCGGCCATGTTTGATTTACTCGCATCTCAATTTGAAATGCTGTACTGCCGAGTTTTGTCTGTTGGTGCCTAATAACATGGTCTGCACTGATGTGTCTTCATTATGGAGCATGGGAAGTTAGGCTCATCAACTAATTATACACCTGAGAAAATCACTGTAAATAAAATATATATACGCGTGCACTTTGAGAGGAAATAAATGTTATGCCTTTCCAAACGAAGTTCCTGCTTGGCCTTTGCACCTGCGTTACAGTTATTAATGCAAAAGCATTGCTGTGTCTATGTAGCTTAAAAATAACACGAAAAAAGTTTGATACAATTCAAGTAATGATATGCCGGAGGAAAAGACCTGACTCTAACTAAGCAACATTTTACATTGTCATTGCATGGACCACCAACGAGCTTGCGTCTTCAAAAAGCACCGGGAAATTAAGAGAACCAATTCATCAAACTTTCCTTTTGGCCTTTATGTTAGGAACGACGATTGTGTTCTTTTTAACGATGAAAGTTCAGTCACTTGGTCGCATTTTATTTTGTGCCTTATGGCCGAAAATATTTGCAAGAAAATTGCAAATACCACTTAGGAGTAATTGGATAAAAAAGCTACTAAAGGATTTTCTTAAGATTTGACAGCAAAGAGAATTTATCTATTAAAAAGATAGAAAATATAGCTGAAGAAATAAAGTTATGGAATAATAAACAATAATACATGTTCCTACCTAAAATAGAATTAAAAATTAATTTTTGGTATTTAGAAATAAAAAGAAACGAGAAGCCTTCGCATGATATTTCACAGAAATTGTTAAAAAAGTTTTAAAACTGTTAGTTGGAAAATTGAACTGATCAAGTGATATCCGTCCGGTTCCCAATGCTAGCATACCAATCAGCGGCGGTAGAGGTTGTTGTTGATTTGATTTATTTACGAACGCTCATTAATATCTCAGGTCATCAGCGTCCCATTCAATTCAAGACGTGAAAGGCCCACAAATTTTGCTTAGAGGTATCTTCTTTTAGGCTTTAGGTTCTTTTACATGCCGTAATCTACGACATGGGACCGTTTCGAAGAAAGCCACAAATTTTACGCCCGAAAAATCCATCGATCCTGGCCAGGATTGAACCCGCGATCTTGGATTTACAAGGCAAGTATAGCTACCACTAGACCCCCAGGATCGACGTGGTAGAAGTGAAGAAATGGGCAACTTGTACAGATCCTCATATCCACGCATGCCCAATAATAAATGCTTTTCGATAATGTAAATAGTAATACTTATATATGTATATATATATATATCTTATAGTAACAAACTGGGATATCTCATGTATTGCTACAATGTATTCATGGCTATCGGGATATAGGACTCTATGACAATAGGGAAAGTATTTCCTTTTGTCAACTTTTTGTGTTTCTTCTGCCGGTAATGGCTAGAGCGATGGGTCTCCCTACTGTAACAAAGCTAAGTGCATGCAAGTAACCGAACAATGCATTCTTATATATCCCAAATGCTGAAGATGCTTCAAAATTCGTTGAAGGTAGAAGGGGAAACAGGTGTCTGCGATAAAAGCATTACATCGTATGATCAGGAACTCTCCAATAAGGCGTCAAAGAGGCGATGAATTTAAAATTAGCGCTTTTGGGAATTCAAAAGATGACCAATAATATTTAAATACTTCAAAAGTTAAGGGGTAGCCGTGGGTGCTGTGCTCCCCATGTAACACTTGGAAACCTCTTGGCGACGTATGTATTTCATATATAAGGAGAAACAAATCTTGCAAAGCACAATTTTTTTTACCAGATCGTTTTTACCAGATGGCAGCTGCAGTTCTGATGAGGAAGTTAAGGCAGTACAGCGCATTATCAGATCGTTTTTACCAGTGGCAGTATACGAGAGGCACACAGATGCAGCATAGGTAGCACGCGTCATAAAAGTTATAGAGATAACGGACCAGATGGCCGATAACTAAGTGTAGTGTGATTAAACATTTCAATGCGTTTAAATTGAAGCAAGGTCGTGTGATTTAAACCACCCCTCTCCAATCCCTTCCGTGACCAATAAAACACGAAAGGCGATTTCGGGCACCTGAACGACCCGGGGTATGAAGTGAGACCTTCGGTCCAATAACAACATCAACATATGCACATAGAAACCGCTTCAAATCTGGCACATCCAAAGTAGGGCGACACCGTCGACACACCACAGTAAAAACCCGCTTCAAACTATATAGAGCCACATACTCCTGTAGGAGGTGTAGATCTTTCAATGGGAGAATAAAATATTGGGTGGTTATCCAAAAACAACCAACAAATATTTCAATAACAAGATCTTAGTGAGCTCCTGGATGACTTTCAAGCAACAGACACGCGCTCTATGGTCATGCTGAGTACCTCACGTTATCCAGAAAATGCCCATATTCCTAAAAATCAGGATAGCAGTATGTTCATTTCTTCTACTGAGTTCAGACACTATTTCCCTTCTCTGCTCATTCTAAATCTCATAAAATCGTCCTACAACAATTAAACCTACCCTGTTGTCAAGTCCGTTTCACGGGTAGGAACCCAGCAAACGCTCGTCATTTATCCAGCCTTCCAGTCAACTGAGGAGCAGTAGTTGACTGTGCGGGGGGGGGGGGGGGGGGGGCTTAGCAAAGTGGATCAGCGAGCCGTGATTAATCTTTTGACATGAGGGCTGTCATTTTCACATGAATGTCATGTATGATGAGAAATTTTTATCGAGGACAACAGTGAAGGAATGGACATACATGTTTGGAACAGGACGCCAACAAATGTCACACGTCAGCCTTCTTTACCCTGTGAAGAAGAAAATATAAGGTTTCTCAAATGATGACTGAGACACATAAGAAACAACTCATGGGTTTGTGTCTGCAATATCTGCGCCCTTTCGAGGAAGATGCTGATGACCTCCCTCTGTGTATACCTATAACTTGTGACTTTCATTTGTTCGGACCTCTCAAGACATTTCTAAAGGGCAAACTCTTCCACAGCGACGGTGTGGAAATGGTTCTTGCAGCAGCAAAATGCTTTTCATACGGCATTCTCTGCTGGTGCAGCAGTGGGATGTTTGTATGAATATACAGTAAGACAGTGTCTTATTTCTATTATTTAAATATTACTTCTGCTTGTGTTTGGTTTCTAATTTATTGCAGAGGCCTATATTAATAAATGGGGCGGACGGGTTTCAGTTGATCAGCCTCGTATAAAGAAAGCATTTGAGAAATGGTTAAAAAACAAAAAACAGAACAAAACGGGGTTGTTGTTATTTCCCTATGCGCTCATTTTCTATACTGAAGATGCTATTAGGGAGTTTAAAGAAATGAACGATGTTTAACACCCGTTTTTGCTACTGAGGCACAGGCGGTGGACACTGGTGATACATGAGATGAAATGATAAACTGGGAATGGATATTTAAGGAAGGAAACGTTCCAGGCCTAAGTTTAGGATACCTCCCCGGCATTTGCCATTTATGAGGACTGAGGAAAACCTGGAAAAAATCTCAGTCATGCAGCAAGGTCCTGGCGGGATTCGAATCCCAGACCTTCTGCGCATGATTACGCGCCTTAGCGACCTCGGCCACCTGTGGCGGTGAGTTTAAAGAAGAGAAAAAATATTTTACATATGATATCGTAATTTTAATCGAGTTTGAAAAAGTGCTTAACATTTTCAGAGCTAGAAAGTAAAAAATTAAAGTTTTAGTAAGGAATAACACAAATTAATACATGTCTGCAGAAATAATTCGGATTAAAGGAAACCTTTAACTTACAACCGCATAAATCTGTAAACAAAAGCAATTTTTAATCACTTGCCTGAATGCATTATTATATGAAAATGAGAATTAAATAATAGGTAAAAGAAAGAAAGTAACCACATACAAGACAATACATTTATAAAAAATATACTTGAAAGAAAATCCCTCAGCAAAAAATTACAAATAATACCTAGGAAAAACTGTAAAATGATTAAATGTTGAAACAAAGTTTATTAGAAAGAGTCAAACACGGCTAAATAAAAGGCAACAAGGCGATATTTAAATTACATTTCCATACTGGATGAAGAGAAGAGAAAAATGGTGACAGATTCTTTCATTCTAAAATGTTTACGGTTGCTTTGTGCTCAGTAGTCTTATGTTCTTTAGAGCAGGAGTGGCCCCACAGTGAAATCCGAACCATTTTATACCCGCAAAGCACAGCAGCGAAGAACCATAAATTGATATCGATCCTGGGTGTTAGGTTATAACGACCTTGAACTGCAGTCCGCTACTTAGAAACGACGCGATGCAGGTTGCAAACCTCTAATTTGTAACGGCGTTACTCATGCTTCTCTTTTCTCCATGTACAGAACTTGTCACATTCCGTTTCTAATGCACTTTTCCATTTTTGAGGAATTAACAAACCCCATTGTGGCGCCAGTTCATTGGCGGTTTTTTGTTGGTTGCAAACAGCCACAAGTTGGGAAACTCTTTATGGGGCGGATCAACAATGGTGAGTAGAGGGATGCGGAAGTAGGGATGATGTGTTGGATTAACCAAGAATTCGGTTAATCTTAATGAATGACATACAGACTTTCTTCTCCGCCCATTCACAGCTCCTTTGACGGTGTCTTGAGGCTGGAATTTGCTAATGTTAAGCTGGTATTTTGGAAACAAATTTCTTGTCTCGAAGGTAAAGGAGATGGAAAGATGGTTGCAGTGGTTGTAACGATAAAAACCTTCATTTATTCAGTTGCTCTGGGTGTCTCGGGGTTCACAGTCTGGAAATGTTTTATTGTAGATGTCTTAAGAAGTTCTTATAGGCGCTGGCACTGAGCTAACAGGAACCTTTATCTCTCACCCCTCCAACAGTTTTATAAGGAAATTTCTCCGCACCATATTTTTTTCCTTTCTACTAATAAATGATTACCGAGGGACGTTACCGAATAACTGACTACAGATGGACAATCGCAAAGGTTCTTCCAGTAGGTGATTTTTTTTCTGCTAGCTCGCTGTTTTCCTGTCGTCCTCGACTGTTCTGTTCTAACCTTCTCTTTAGTTCGACTCTCGTATATTGTTTCTCTAACAAGTAATACTGCTTTCCAGTGCAATCTTCAAAACTTAGGATATGACGGCTGGTCCGCTCCTCTAAAAGCATTCTTAAGACTTTTCACCCCAACAAAAGTAAAGATCAAAGGGCAAATTTACACAAGTAATTGCTTTTCCGGCAACAAACCTTTGCACCAAACACCTTGATATTTCTATTGATTGGAATCTTCGTTCATTTTAAATATACACTGTGAGACAAGTATGCTGAGAAAAATATATGAAATAAGTGTGTAAAATTAATCTAGGCCACAATGCGTAATAAGCATACACACGCTTAATTCAGACGGCAACGATAATTGCCTAGAGGTTTCGAGTCCGGAGAGCCCCTATCTCAATCATCATAGAAACGAGTACTAAGAAACCATGTAACATAATATGTCATATCTATTAAATCAAAACATCATATTAGGCAAAAAATTTGAATACTTTTTAAAAATGTTTCAATGCTAAAATTGCATAAAATATTGTATGCAACATGTATATAATCTTCATTCTGAACACTCATGAAAATTAAAACAAGAGCAAAGTGAACGCGTTAAACATTCATTCGTATCACAATTGCCAACATTATACAAATAACTATGGGTATTTTTGATGTACCAGAAATGTGTGGTTCTCTGGATTCGCACTCGGGTGCGGTAAATTGTTTAGGAGCTCATGGTATTTTTATTAATTATTATTTTTACACTTTATTTGCAAATTTGATTAATAATCTCCCTAAATTCCTTCCTTAAACGTCTTTAGTTTCCTTGCTTTCTTTCTAAAACAGTTTATTTATGTTGTTCGGTCTTCTGATATTTATTGTATCAAGTATACCTGATACAGATTTGTTGCATGGCTATCGAAATGAAGTTTTCTAGATCGTGCACGTTATGGAAGCCAAGATTGCCGTGACTTGAGTCGATAAAAATCTGCTCCTCGCCTGCTGGAGTAATCATTGTCTGTTTTGTGACCCTGCTTCGGGGTATGTTTACTCAAGAGTATAATGTATCAGATTCTGCTCCAGCTCATTTACATAATTCGACTGAAGGGGAGAAAAATGAGCGTTACAAAATGGGATAGGAAAGCGCCTCCAAACCCATCTTTGATTTTAATTTTATAACTGGCATCCACTTGTTTTAGGGATGTCCAGAAACTCTTTGGAAAATTCACAACGAGAAAAGAAGTAAATTAGACCCACAAGTTTCCGACCACGCCGATAAGGAATATCGCCTGTTGTATAATTGTTCAGATATAGTTGCATAAAGAAGGCTATGTGTAGAAGATTGTGACATGTTCAAAAGTATCTAACTGTTAAGTTCTTCACAAAAGAAGAACTTACTCCAAAGGAAATTAAACAGCGATTGGACAGTGTATATGTGGAAGCATCCCCCTCATTTATGACGTAAAGGAATGGGCCAATCTTTTTCGATTGGGTCCAGAAAGCATTGAAGACGAAGAGCGTGCAGGTCGGTCCTTGGAAGTGCTCACTCCTGGAAACATCGCTCTTGTGGAAGGAGAAATTATGGAAGACCGGAGACTCAAAGTTACAGAAATAACAGCCTTTCTAAAACAACAGTCCTTCGAATTATTCATGAACATTTAAACATGAATAAGGTTAGTGCAAGATGGGCGCCTAGACTTCTTTCCTCAGCAGCTTCTTTCCTTTCCAAAAGCAGCAATGAGTCCTCTGTTGTCAGGCATTTTTGGAGCTCTGCCATAGCAAAGAGAGAGAAGTTCTGCAAACCATTGTTACGGGAGATCAAACTATGGTTCTCTACTATGATCCTATGTCCAAAAGAGAATCAATGGAGTGGCGTAAAGCTGGCGAAGCACCGCCTCTAAAGGCCAAGGTCACTCAGTCAACCAAAAGGATCATGGCCACAATCTTTTGGGACTGTGAAGGAATACTCTTCATTGACTTCAAGGAGGGAAACACCACAGTAAATGGGGAGTACTATGCTGGTCTACTGCACAGGCTACGTGCTTCCATCAAAATGAAAACGTAAGTTTGAACTTTTAAAGCTAGACGCAAATGGATTGCAAATGGATTGCCTTTGTGACTTCGTTGTTATCGTTCGACGAATGATTTTTATTTTAATTTAATATATAAGGGAAAGTTTGTTCGGCTGAGGCACTCAGTTTGAATATTTGCGTGCGGCGAGACACTCACATGTGCCACCAAACATATTCAGTTAGGCAAGTTTTACCCGCAGTTCCTCAGTACGCAGTTATAAGATCTACACCCAGTGCGATTCAGTTAGGCCCATTCACAACCAAAATTAAACGTAAACATAATAAATAAAGCATAACACGTTCACAATGAAAGACGCAAACGTACATATTAGCCAATCAAGAATAAGAACAAGCGAAGATCAACTAACAGCTGATTGAAAATGGCTGCTTCTGAGCAGACGGCGGTAGCGTTTATGCATATGCAAAGTGCAGTAACTGATTTACTTGTAGTAATATGAGCAAGGATAGCTTTCTTATAATGCAATTAATCTTTTGTCCACTGACGTCATTCTGTCTGCAGAGCCGCTGATCTTCAGCTCTCTCTACCATAACTTGCCCTTACACGGAGCACAGAAATCAAGTGCAACTCCTGCTGCAAGTCCAGAGCAACATCGGAGTGAGCTGAACTACTGTGAGTGCAAATGTTGCATGTATTTTTTTTAAGCATACTGTAACCTATGCGTTATTCTCCGTAACTTTTAAATATAAATTGATATTGTTAGGCTTATAAATATTGTAACGGTGACAAATCTGCTCTTATTGCAATTCGCAGTTAATTCATCTATTAACCCTAACCTCTGGTAAATCTTAGTGGATTTTCGTAAATATAAATTGATAGTGGCGGGTAAATCACTGTAATGGTGGCAAATCTCCTTTGATTGCAACGGAAAACAAATTCATAAACATTAATTTATAGCGCATTCTGTACGCGGTACTCTTCGCTTGAAATATATCTGTGGGTCACACTACCTTCGGCTCTCTCCGCCGTCGCTCGGGGCTTGCAGTAGCAAGCAGTAACAGTTGCATTTGACTTCCGTTCTCCATGTATGAATAAATTCTACCATAGAGATCTACAAACAGAGCAGCTGATTGACTGATTTCTTAAGGTTAAGGTAGACGTAGATGCAAAACCTTGGACCTTGCAAGCTTCTAAGTTTTTATGTTTACAACTTTCATATTTATGAAAAACAAATACAATATTTTCGATACATTCTTTGTCTAGCCAGTATTACAATCAAGATACACAATTTCCGATTGACAACACGCGCTATAACTTTATGTACCTTAAAAGGAGTTGAAGGGTTCTTGGAGAGAGTTAATACTTGGGTAGCAGGTAGATTACTGCTTTGATTATCAGTTTAAACGCCACAGTATGCAGTGGGAGCAGAAGCGTTCAACTGTTCTACAAAAAGGAAGAAAAGGGAAGTTTGGTTCTTATAGATTGTCAACTGGTTCGATAGAAAGTAACAGAGGAATATAACGCAAGGCCTGAAAGTTCGCAATACAATTAAGGAATGCAAAAATCAGTTAGTGTATGACAAGAATCTATTATTATCCATATTGCTGGTTTGGATAAATTTACTTTTAATCTCGAAAGTGCTTATTTCTTACATGACAAAGCGCTAATGACGCAGTGAAGCAGTAACTTAAAGTGTCATGTCTTTTGTTCCTCTAGTATCAAAATAAATCATGAATAATCTTATATAAGCAGAATGAGAGACAGAAAGGCTTAGGAGGATGTTACGGAGAAGGCGAGGGAATAGTATGAAAAGTATGAACACGTTAGAGAAACATAAAATTACCAATTAAAATGATAAACATATACGGCGGACTATTGAAGTAGGAACCAGTGACTCAGTCAATGGTTTTAATAAGATACAAAAACTCGCCTTATAAAATTTTCGCTTCAGCAATCATTGGGCTACTGACTACCTAGCATGATGCATACACACATTAGTTCGTAGTTTGTTCTGTTATTTTCTTTTTCATTGATACACAATAATATTTAACGTATAAATGTTACTGGTTATAGAAGCGTTTCTTCTTTTAATTGAATACAAAGTGCACTCAAATGTTTACCCTTAAAAACACTTTATTGAAAATTAAAAATAACACTTCATTAAATAAATCAATAACAAAAATTGATGACTGCGTTTTCTTCATACCATAATAAGCAAAATGTCTTTACATATATACGGGTGAACATTGCCTTTAGAGGTATTTTTTTAAGAATTTGTTCTTTCATCTTTTCAGCACATAAAAGCCTTTTTACCTACACCATCGAAGTTTTTACTAAATATGTACAAACAACTGCAAATTTCCTTTTTCTTATATTGCTTTTAGGCATTCAGTACAAAATTTTAAATATAAAATAAAATATGTAACCTTTCTTTACGAAATATTTTATATAATTATAATATATTATAATAACTAAATTAATGAAAGTAACTTACATATAATGTTCATGTATATGGTTTTCTTAGCCTATAAAAACAAATCTTCTCCTTTCATATGCACACACAAGTCTATAACTGCGGGTTGGACATTCGGAAGTTGTAAATCCCTTGGCACTAAATGAGGTATATGGTTAGCGTTACTAGTCGATCGCCTATACCCTCCGAAAGATATTTGGTATTAAACAAAAAACCCTGAGTACTCACTTGGACAGCTAGCTGCACTATTTCATTCTTTATCTTTATTAATATGATACAACCTGTTGCTTGCACTGTTCAAATATAAATAAAATATAATTATTACTTCTACCTCAGAAATTTTTCTAAGTAAATACTCTTGGTAGACAATGCTGTAAACTAACTGAGATTTTACGTGGATTTCCTTAGATAATTTTCAAAATGAGTAAATTTCCCTGCCATAAATTCACCTTTCATTTCCTCACGCATCTTCATTCCATATGTGTGCGCCTGCATATTTCTTTGTTTGTGATATCTTCGAGGCAGCCTGATGTTGAACTGAACTTCTAGAGAAATAACTAGTGCGGGCATTGACATTAAGTCCTAGGAGATGTAGGCTCTAATAACGGAAGAGGGTGAACAGTCAAAGAAAGAAGAAGAATATAAATAAGATTAATGTAATTTTATATTAAAACATTTATTAATGCTTTACCAACGGCTCACTCATATAAGAATTGCGTTTTTATAAAGCAATTTTTAAAATAAAACATTACATTTTATTTTTAGACGGTTTAAAATAAGGGCAGATCAAAAACTGCATGTAAAAAACCATGTTCACTGTAGAAATTGGTAAAATGATAATATGAAGAATAATATAATCTATTAGAATGAAATTCCTCTAAAAAATAAAAATATTATCATAAAAAAGAAAAAAATCACAGTTACAAAAATTTACATTTTTCGAAATTTACTAATGACTAAGGATTTCGAAATGTAACAAGCAATAAAATCCAAGAGGTACAGCACTAAACTAAAGATAGTGAATAACAGCCAAAGTAGGCAGAACAGAACCTGGGGAAAACCTAGAGATGCTGCATATGATGATGAGAAGGTGTGCTATTTTTCAAACTTTTGGCTAAATGGTAAGGAGTGAAAAATCTGAATTTTTGCATCTACTAATCGCAATATGCTATAATTCAGTATATTTGAGTACATACCAGTTGACCCATTGATCTGTATATTATTAGCTAGGCTAACAGCAAAACCAAATCTTGTTTACGTTAGGTAACATGGTTGCTCCGTGTGTGTGTGTCTGCATGCGTGCGTGCGCACTTACACAGCAGATATCTATTTAATATATTTCAAAGTTGGGCCGAAAAACAACAGTAAAGTGTAGTTTGATGTTCTGTAAACAGATGTGACTAAATACATTATGAAAGCGTTGCTAGTCACAGGTAAATCAACAATGAACAAGTGAAGCCAAGATTATCGTATTATGTTCTGTAAACAGATGTCACTTACATTACGTTATGCTAGCGTTGCTACAACAAAATGGAGCCAAGATTATCGTTAGAACAGCGGAAAGCAATTTTGAAGTGGTAGAGGAAAACCGAGAATGTTGTTGAAGTTCAAAGGCAATGGAGACGTGTGTACAGAACAGAACCGTCGTTGTACTTCTACCTAAGGGGAACTCTTAAGGATGTGTATACCGTAGAAAACCAGCTACACTGACAGCACTTCGGGAAGAAATTGAAACGACATGTGCTGCAATCGCTTGAGGACACTTTCGCAAACGTTGCTCAATCAGTAGTTCAACGTACTCAGAAGTGTATCGACGCCGATGGTGGGCATTTTGAGCAACTGTTGTAACTGTAAAAGTCTAAGATAATTAGTGCTCATCATTTTCTGTTTGTGTGAATTCAGTTTTGATATGTTAACACAGATTTTACTTAGCTTGACGTGTGTATACATTTTTTTGGTACCATCTGCATATATATATATATATATATATATATATATAGCACAGTATAAGTATATATTCATATACTTATATATGAATATATGAATATTCATATTCATATATTCATATATAAAAATATATTACTACTTTTATGTTAACTTTAATGAATTAATATAAGGAACTGATCTCTTATATAGTAAAGTGCCTGACTACTGATCCCAATTTCTGAGGTTCCATTCCAAGCACTCTTGAGGCACTTTTACTTCAAACATAGAGTCTATAACACGGACCACATACCCCCTTGAATACATGTGGGGAGAAGAGATGCAAATCCATCTAGAAAGACGAGGTTATGGTTGTTTTTGCTGCCGTTAAGCTCAACATTATTCCCCCTCTATAATAGCAACCGATTCCGAGGGCCTTGAATCTTTGGAGCAGTTATATTCCAAAATTTAGATAACTCGAGTATAATAAAAAAACTATTTAAAGCACTTATAACTTTGATTATAAAACTAATAGATATTAAAACCTTAACTATAGGACATTTGTAGTGTATAAGAGCAAATTATTATTTCTTACAACTAGGTGTCTAGCTGAGTATTTTATGTACAGAGCATTAGGTCAGATATTTTATGACTTCAATTTCATTTTTATGTGAATTAAGTACCAAAAATGAGCAAAGCCTGTTAAAATACCAATAGGCAAAAGGGCTTAAGTTAAACAGAGTAGCTCTAAATTTAGTTTAAACGAATGGCTAGTTCAAATGCGAAACACGGACTGTTGAGCAAAGTTTGAATCTGTTGAGCTTTATTGCGTATCGTCATGACCACCCACAGCTACGCTTCATGTTTATCACTCTACTTAATGAAGGTATTAAGAATTCGGCCTGTTAAGAGTAGGTAGCTTCTGTTAGAGCGGAGACATACACTCCAGGATGCCCAAAAATTCAGAAGAGATGTAGATACAAAATAGGAATTCCTCCACTGTTATAATGCATTAATTTCCCAAATTCCTCTTAGTTTGGTTCCCTGCGATTTATAGCCATATCCCAGTTTCCTCCTCAAGGATACTTGACCACGATATTTAGATCTTCCACTGCTCAACTTTTCAATCTTTGGCTACATGCTCTATGTGCTTGCTATTTCCGGTTCATTTCTTCAGCTTGGTGTTACTATTTGTTCAATTTTTATTTTTGACGACGCTCTTCGTCAGTTTTTCCTGATCTTGAATGGCGCGTCAGTATTATAAAAATACACTGTGGACCACTTTGGGCTTGACGTTTAAATAGCGTGCTCAATAAGGTTTCACGTCCAAATATTACCTTAGTTCCCTGTCAGATGGCGCTGTATACGGTGAGCATACCATCTGTCCCTCTATCAAGCTTAATTTAAGTTTCTCCGTGGTAATTTAAATCTACCTCATGGGAAGCACTCATGTTTACGGAATGGAAATAGGGACAAATAACAACGCCTCAACCAGTCCTAAAGACTAATTTTGAATTTGACATTTTTATAATTTTAAAAAATGTTAAAAAGAAACTTGCACCTCTTATATTTGCTATATTTAAATAGAGCGTGGCGTAAACATCAACTAAAATCATAATATTAAAAACAGAATAATATCTTACACTGTTCGTTGACGCTAAAACTGCGTAATATCTGCCCAAACTGCCATTTCTATTCTTGCTGTTAATGCAGATGTACAAAATGTACGCTTCATGCGTTTTATAGTGACATAGATTGATGTAAACGCGTAGAAAGCGAATCAGGTAAATAAATCAGTTGCAGTAGTCGGTGTCGTATACCCCTGGAGGATCCCAGTGAGCAGGTGCGGCCAAGAGGTGAGATACGAGAACGATAGGCCTCACGTGATCACGTGACAGGAATCCGTTAACCCCCAGTCTTCCTGGGGCACGGCAGTGTTGTGCTGTCACTGACCGGGGTTGCGTCCCGATCTAGTGATTAAGTTGTCAGAGCTCCCCAAACAAAGGTGCTTTTTTAATTGAGAGAACAAAAGAAGTTCCTTATTTGCACAGCACTTGTTGAAGTGTTTTTTGGCACGCAACATCAGTTGATTGTTGATTTGGTTATTTAAGGACGATGTATAATATCTCAGGTCATCAGCGTCCCATTGAATTAAATGGGATAAATTTTGTTCAGAGGCCTCTTCTTTCAGGCTTGAAATTCTTTTACGTGCCGTAAATCTACGACATGGAACCCACTGCGTTGCTTCCCTTCCGAAGAGAGTTATCTTTGGCTTTTTACGCCCGAAAAAATCCACCGATCTATGAGGCAAATAGGGTTGTAACAAGATCACCAAGAACGACGTGTATCATCTGTTTACCACGATAAACGAGAAATGTATTAAAAAAGACATTTATGTTAAAATTGGACTTTATAGCTTTCAGCGCGTTTATAGATATTATTAAGCTATTTTCTAGAGTTTGGATATGTTTCAATACTAATGAACGCCTATTTTTACTATGAGGCACCACAGGCAGTGAAAACTGATAATACATGAAATGAAATTAGGAAAAAAGAAAATTTTTAAGGAAAGAAGCTTTCCAAGCTTAAGTTTATTGCATCTTTCCGGAATTTGCTATTTTCGAGGACTGGGGAAAATCTGGAAAAAAATCTCAGGGAGGGAGAACGGTCCTGGCGGAGATCAAACCCCAGATCTCCCCCTCACGAGTTCGTGTCTTAACGATTGCGGTCACTTGTAGCGGTGCATTCAGTTTCTTTCCATACATGCACTTGGTAATGCAAAAAAATATTTAAAATATATTATTTAATTTTAGATGACATCCTAATATAAATATTATTATTAATGTTATTATTACGCATCGGAATTCTTAAGCACTTAATATCAAGTTAGGTGCACTTAATCACAAGTTATGACTCATCACGGGCAGAAAAAGCAACAGACCTAAGTAGAGATGGCTGTTTGTAGTTCGTGATCTATTGTATCCCACCTATTGTCTATAGTACAAAACTTTATTGTGTTTTAGTGCTTAGAAAGTATTATTATTAAAATTCAAGGTCTTTAAAGCTACCACAGCTGACAAATTGTATATTTGTTATTTCTACATATGTTGTTTTTCATTTTAGAGTTTACAATGAGCGCGTACGTAAATTTGAAGTAATGGTGTCAAAGAGCTCTATCAAAAGATATATTTTAAAACTGTGAACAGTAAACACGAGGTCAAAGTTCAGGTATCGCATAAAATGTATTTTAAATAATGCCTGTGAGAAACATATGGCAATGGTGTGTTGCCGTATCGGACGTTGGCACTTTGGGTGTCCGAATTTCCGTTAGGACGTGACAATCCAGGTCGCTATTACATTTCTACATACAATGCAGAGTTTATTTAAAAAGTATAAATAATATTGAATTTAGGGCAAAGACTGTGAACTTGAAAAATTAGCATCCAACCACATTCCATTTCCCCAAAACACCTTAGAAATTAAATTTATTGATATGATGAGAATAAGGAATTTCTCACGTCTTTTGTTACTTTCTCGCATTCTTAAGGGCTGAAATCAGAGACAACAGAGAACGTGCCATAAGCCAACATTTGCGCGTGATTTAAGATATTTGTTCCGTATTGGTTTAACACTCAAGCAAACTTTCGCTTATGTTTTCAATAGTATAAAAACAGAAGAATTTGTCTAAATTTCAAGCTAACATATGTTTCTAAGTTTATCTGTATACAGTTTTGTACAGACAAATCAGAGAATTTATAATTGTTTAGGCACCAACATTTACATAGTATATATTAGAAATTCCAATCCATTACGGCTATAGAATTGGCACTAATACAGAAATCGTTTAGAAACCGATTTATTTTTCGTGATATTGCTAAAAAGTTTGTTTAATTTAAGTCATATTATTAGTTTAAAAAGTTTGAAAATGCAATTTTAGATATAAGTTTTGTGTTCTAAAAGTGCTATAGTTACATTCTGCAGTTAATAATGCAACCCTTTCCCTCCCCCCTCTTTCTTTGTTTTATTTCAGCTTCAAATACAGATGCATTCCTCAATTCTTTTGCTGTACAGTTCTACTTGCCATTACAACGTTCTTGCATATCTATGTCTATGAGCCATCTAGGTGTCGTTGATTTGTTTTATTTACGGGCGCTCTTAAACATCTCAGCAGGTCGTCAGCGTCCCATTCAGGGCATGAAACTGCTGACAAATTTTGCTTAGCGTTCTCTTTTTTTAGATTTGAGGTTCTTTATCGTGTACGACACGGGACCTACGGCTTTATTTTACTTACGATATTTACGCCCGAAAAAATCCATCGATCCTGGCCGGGTTCGAACCCGCATTCTTGGGTTTAGGATGCAAGTACAGTTACCACTGCACCCCCAGGGCCGACATGCAGGTGCCAACTTTATACCTCTCTTGTCCCTCAAGTTATCTTCCTACTGTAGTTATGACTTCCTGTCACAGTCAGATCTCTTCTCGTTACTTGTATCTTTTAGAGGATATGTTTAGAAGTTGCAAGATCTGGGCTGTAGAGCTGGTGAGGAATTACAGCCTACCGAATTTAGCGATCTTTTCTGGGGAGCATACCTTTTATGTGCGACTAATATTTGAACTGTTGAATATTTGCAAAGTGACTGCACAGTGCGGCCGCCAGGAACGCGGTTAATCAGGGAGGCTGCCTCGACCTCCTTTCGATGATTTCAGCCTTTACGTCCAAGACTGCTGTTTGTTTGTAATACATATCACTTACAGCCTCAAATGCATCTCAGTTACTTAGTCGAAATAGAAGAAACTTCAATAGGCGACGAATCGCAAATAAAGAACTGTAAAAGATGAATCAAATAAAAAAACTGGGTTTATTTTTAAATTTATTGAAACCAAATGAAACAAAAATATGGTACATCTCATTTTTCTATATAATTTTCCGATTTTATAAACATGTGCCGTAACGAAGAAAAAATTAGATTGGATTTGAGATGGTTGCTCAAGAATTCTTCCACACATCTTCGTGGTTGTCCAATCGCCGGCCTCTCAACACTTGCTTTAAAGGTACTAACATATGTCAATAGCAAGGCAATAAGTCTGGACTATAGGAGGGTACTTCAATAGTGCTTTTATCTTGTCAAAGCAGCTGTTTGAGGACGTGAGTTACGTAGAAGGAGAATAATTTCTCAAATCTGTTGTTGATGTCTTCTTTGCCCGTAAGCACATGTTTACTTCAACGAAAAGCTGGCTGTAATAATCTGCATTGACTATTCGACATTCAAAAGAAAATCGATGAACAAAATAGCTTGAGAGTCCTAGAATACTACCAAGAGGACATTTTCAACTGATAGGCGAATTTCCCTTCTTTTCTTCCACTCCATGCTCATTTGCTTCATCTCAGAAGTACGGTGGTGTACCGAATAGCAGAAAAGCACTTACTTGATCCAGGAATTGAGACAGAAGCCTCTTACACACTTTCACACGTCCAACCTTTTGATTCTCAGTGAGAATTCGAGGGGCCCAGCTTGCCTAATCTTTTCGGTAATCCAAGTAACCTGAATTGACGACTTTTATAACTTATTTCAGCCTCAGAAGCAATTGCAGATATCGTAAAATGTCGTTCACACTGAATAAAATTCCGAATGGCCGGAATATTTGTGAAGCCCGACTAAGGCCGACATTGGTGAATTTCGTTTTCCACAGTTTCTAGTCCTCCTGTGAAACCTTTGCCCTACCCAAACTTTTGTGTCTTAGACAGCATTTTATCCTTAAAATATACCCTTAGACTTTGCTAATTTTCGACCAATTTCATTCCGTAATACTAATGTATTGCATAATCGAGGAGTGTACCTCTTACTCGGACATGATGCTACAGAACGAAATGATTGTGCGATGCTAAATTGTTTCTCCCTCCTACGAGGTAGTATTTTCAATATTCAGGACTGGTGCTACCATCTCGACAGTAGTTGCAGTAAAGTTTTGTACCGCTAAGTGGCAACACTAGCACATCTGATGAGTGTTTAAAGTTTCATGCAGCTGGTTAGATGTGTTGAGATTCTATAGTACTTTTCATGATTACTTTATGTGTAGTGTGTGGCGATTTTACGATGGATCCAAGATTAGTACAGAGAGTGTGCATCAAATTCTGTGCAAATCTCGGGGAAAATGCTACGGATAACCTCGCAATGATTCAACAAGTATTTGGGGGACAAAGCATAGGCCATACACATGTGTTTGTGTGGCATATACGGTTCAGGGCTGGCCGTATAGCTATTGAAGATGATGCTCACACCGGTAGGCCCGTCAGCTGCACAACGCGTGACATTGTTTCCAAAGTTCAACACCTCGAACCATGAAGACTTTGTTCATGAAGTGGAAATTGATTATGGGATATGCCAACGAATTTTAACTGATGAATTGGGCATGCGTCCTGTCGCCGCAAAATTTGTGCCAAGGATTCTGACTGCTGATCAGAAGGCGCAGCGTGTTGAAGTTTGCACGGAGCTTCGTCAGGCCGTATCCGATGACCCAACCTTCTTGCCCAGGGTCATCACCGGCGACGAGAGCCTGATGTACGCTTATGAACCTGATACAAAACAACAATCCTCCCTGTGGAAGAGCCCGAACTCACCAAGACCAAAAAAAGCGAGACAAGTGAAGAGCAAAGTCAAGAGCATGCTCCTCGTTTTCTTTGATACCAAGGGAATTGTGCTCAAAGAATTCGTCCCACGAAATCAAACAGTGAATTCCACGTACTAACGTGACGTTTTGCGACGGCTCGGTGAAAATGTGCGGAGAAGACGGCCCGAACTATGGCAACAAGGGAACTGACTGTTGCATCAGGATAATGCGCTCTGTCACAATTCCTTGTACACCAGGAGCTTTTTGACGCAAAACAACTTGACGGTTGTCCCCCACGCACCTGATTTGGCACCCTGCGACTTCGCTCTATTCCCCAAACTGAAAATCAAGTTGAAAGGACGTCTGTTCAACGCAACTGAGGGGATTCAAAAAGAAACGCTATCTGTACTAAACACCCTCAACACCTTTCAAGATACATTTGGAAAAAGGCAGAATCGCTGGGACCGGTGTATACGTTTGGAAGGGAACTGCTCCGAGGTTGACAGCGGTCATTAGTCTCAAAGTAAGTTTTTGACCAGATGGCAGCACCAGTCCCGAATATTCTGGATACCATCTCGTATTTCTGAAATACCCATGGACAACGTCTCAAAGGGATATCTCGCTCCATTCACTTACAAACGATAAATTCATCTTCCTGTTACATATCAGATGCACTCTCATATTTTAGCAAGGTAAACTGCAGAACAAAAAACGACTTGCATTAATTACTGAACTTTTACATATTTGCACTAGAGATACTTAAATTCATCAGTCTTTATGAACCGGGAGTTGAAGATTTATAGTTGTAACCATACTTGCCTCATAGACCAAAGATCATGGGTTCAATCCCGGCCAGGGTCGATGTAATTTTTTTTATGTTATAAAAATGCTAAGTATGGGAAGTAAAGCCGTGTGCCCCATGTCGTAAATTTACGGCAAGTAAATGAACTTCAAACCTGAAAACTTGAGCAAAATCTATCGGGCGTTTTACGCCCTTTGAATGGGACATCGATGACCTGAGATGTTAAAGAGCGTCCGTAAATAAACCAAATACTACTACTTCGTTTTGAAAGGTAATAATTCAATTTAGTTTATGATTATAAAAACATTTACATTAATATCCAAGAAGGTAAAACTTTTTTTCAACAGCTTGCAATATGGCAGTTAAGTTAATGAAAAGGGTTTCTATAGATTCAAAATCTAATAAGTATTATGATTATTTCCTGGTTCCAATTCTTATCGGCACTAAACCCCAAATTGGATCCTAACCTAAATGAATTATCATTTTGTTACTCTAACTCCGTAAAATTTTTTAAGTGTATTGGAGCTTCAGATGTTCAGATACCTAAATTGAGCATATGCAGATAGTGCCAAAAATATGTACACACTTCAAGCAAAGAAAAAACTGTGTTAACATAACAAAACTGAATTCACACAAACAGAAAATGATGAGCACTAATCATCTTAGGCTTTTACCGTTACAACAGTTGCTCAAAAGGCCCATCATCGGCGTCGATACACTTCTGAGTACGTTGAACTACTGACTGAGCAACGTTTGCGAAAGTGTCCTCAGCGATTGCAGCACATGCTGTTTCAATTTCTTCCCGAAGTGCTGTCAGTGTAGCTGGTTTTCTACGGTATACAACATCCTTAAGAGTTCCACATAGATAAAAGTTTAACGGAGTTAGATCCGGAGAACGCAGTGGAAACTAAATCGGACCTCTTCGTCCTATCCAATGTGTGGAAGATTGTCATCAAGATATGCACGTACATCTCGGCGGTAATGTACACATTGCTGTTGGAAGTAAAATTCCTCATTTCCATGAGTGTATGAATGGCGGGTAAGGCGGATGTGCGTATCATGTTCAGCTACACTGGGCCATCTACTGTTCCTTCAAAAACGAAGGGCCCAATTAGATCCCTAGTTGACAACCCACACCGAACATTAATTCCAGGTAAATTAACAGCCTTTTCTAATATAACATGTAGGTTGTTTGTACACCAGTAGACACAGTTATTCCGGTTAACAGTTCCTTTCTATTTAAATTGTGCCTCATTGGACCTAACAAACTTTCCCTACGAAGGCCTCATCCTCTTGCACCATGTTCCGTAACCACTCACAGTACTGCATTCTCCGATCAGGGTCATCTTCATTTAATGCATGCAAAAGTCTTGGGACGAAAACTTTCAACTTTGCTGTTTTAATAATACGACATGCGCTGGTTCTGCTAATTCCAGTCTCACGTGCACATTGCTTTGTAGATTTCTACGGTGAGTGCTCAAAACGTTCCAAAACCATAGCCGAGGACGCGGGGCTTGTTCTGTGCGAAGTCTCCCAGATCTGCCCTTGTAAACATCCGATACGGTACCACAAGTCCCAAATTTGTCTCGAATGCGTGCAATTGTTACTCGCGTTGGCGGTTCTGTTCTGTACATACGTCTCCAATACCTTTGAACTTCAACCACATTCTCAGTTTTCCAATACCATTTCAAAATTTCTTTCCGCTGTTCAACGATAATCTTGGCTCCATTTTGTTGTAGCAACGCTATCATAAAGTAATATGAGTCACATCTGTTTACAGAACATCATACTACATATTACTGTTGTTTTTCGGTCCAACTTTGAAATATATTAAACAGATATCTACTGTGAAAGTGTGTAAACATTTTTTTAGCATCCGCGGTATATCTTTTGTAGCTGCAAGGTGTAATTTCAGTTCTCATCAGGTTTTCAAGCATAACGTGAACAGGCGTTGGGGTATTATTTCTACAGATCTACACAGGCATTTTCCAGATCCGTGCCAGCTGTTGAACTAGCAAAACCATACCTTAGCATTACAATATACAACCTGAACTTTATTTATGTAAGCATTCGTCATTCTTTTCCATGAACCACGGTAATTACTCTTTTCAAATTATTCTTCTGGAATCCGCCGAAGGCAAACAGTCATCACTTTTATGTGTGACGGTCAGGCTACTGCTAATCAAGAGTAACCGTAAAGAAAATCATTTAAATTTTTTATGCACTGGCAACAAGAACACGTTGCCTTTAATGGTCCAGTCGCGTGCAGGTTTAATGGACAAGTAACTTGTCTAACAGCATGAACCGCACTCGTCGAAAATCCAAACCATTCACGTGGGAAAAAAAGATAGCTTTGATAATGGAAAAAAAGCAATAAAAAAGAACAGCAGCTAACAGCTATGTTGTCAATATCCATTTGACCTTTGAAAACCCTTGTACATGAGACTTAATTTTATATATGTCAGCATAGACACAAAATATTAGCACTTTCCTATGTTCTTCAGCAATTGCACATCTCAGTCAAAATAGGATTAATTTTAAGGATTTGGATTTTTGGCCCTTGCAGAGCAGACATCAAGAAGATAGACACCAGAAGAAATAACATTTGTAATTTAACTGATCTGGTATTGTTTAGAAGATCTGTAAGGTATATATAACAATATATTTATATATTGTTCGACATTTTTAGATTGATAAATAAAATAAAAAGCCGGATGCAGGGTGTGATCAATGCATTACTTGTGTAATTTTGCACATTTTATAACTGATCCTAATTTTAAGTTCAAATTGCGAATAAATGTTTTCTTTTGATGGTGGCGCTACAAGCAACGGTAGGTCCATAAGTTTCCGGCCTCACCGATAAGAATTGTCGCCTTCACAAAATCCTTATCTGTTAAGTAAATAATGGCAGCAATCACTCCCGCTCCACTATGTTCAGTTGTTCAGGTATACTTGCACAAAAGAAGGACTTATTCCAAATAAATTGAACAGCGATTGGACAATGTATATGGAAAACCAACCCCCTCATATTCTACCGTAAAAGAGTGGGCCAAACTTTTTCGAATGGGACGAGAAAGCATTGAAGACGAAGAGCGTGCTTGTCGGCCCTTGGAGGTGCTCCCTTCGAAAAATCGCTCTTATAGGAAGAAGAAATTATAGAAGACCGGCGGCTCAAAACCACAGAAATATCAGTCCGATTGAGCCTTTCTAAAACAACAGTCCTTCGAATTATTCTTGAACATTTAAGCATGAATAAGGTTAGTGTAAGATGGGTGTCTATACTTCTTTCCTTAGTCCAAAAGCAGCAACGAGTCATCTGTTGTCAGGCATTTTTGGAGCTCTGCCGTGGCAACGAGAGAAAAGTGCTGTAAACCATTGTTACAAGAGATGAAACTATGGTCCTCTACAATTATCGCTTGTCCAAAAGAGAATCAATAAAACAGCGTAAACCTGGCGAAGCACCGCCTCTAAAGCCCAAGGTCACTCAATCAACCAAGAAGATCATGGCGACAATCTTTTGGCACTGTGAAGGAATACTCTTCATTGACTTCAAGGAGAGGAACACCACAGTAAATGGGGAGTACTATGCTGGCCTACTGCACAGACTACGTGCTTCCATCAAAGAGAAAAGGCGAGGAAAGCTGAGTGGTGATGTGCGCCTTCTTCACGACAACGCGCCTATGAACACGGCTCTTATTGGAAAGGAAACTGAAGAAATGTGACTTGAAGTAGATTAACCATCCACCCCATAGCCCAGATCTAGCTGCCAGTGACTATTTCCTTTTCTCAAAACTCAAGAAAGGTCTTCGAGGAAGGGAATTTAATTATGACAAAGAAGTGATGGATGCTGTTTATGGCCATTTTGCAGGCCATACTTCTGACTCTTGAGGGGGGGGGGGTTGAAATGTAAATTAAAAATGTGAGAAGTGTATTGTAATGAAGGTAACTATATTAAAAGTGAAATATAGTTTTTGTCTTTATCATACCTAGAAAATGGTTAGGCCCGAAGCTCATGGATCTACCCTCGTACCTGCTTATGTATGCCAAGGATGTTGTTCTTATTTACTGCCGCTTGGGCTTTTTCCACTCGAAAGAATTATTCTAAAAGACATTTTATGATTATCACGTTATCGAACATGTTGGTGATGTTTTGATGAGTGTAGTGTTAGGATTTGCACCATATGAATGTATAAATTTCTTTGCAGTGACAAATAAGTTGGTTAGGTTATTTTTGGGAAAGGTGCGAGTGTTGGTATTAATTAAATCCTGTGGTTATTGACCCACACGTTCTTCAGTTTGAAACTACAGGCGCGGCGTTTTAACGGAATATTACCCTAACCATTAGCAAAATAATTTTAGATACCTTTTACTGAAAGGGAATGTTCTAATAGTATGCAATAGTATCAAAACTGAAAAATTAGAAAAAAAAAAACATTTTGGAATACATGTTACAAATGTATACATTCTATCTAGCTTACGCTAGATGTGTGACGTAAAACATAGAACACTTATTTCTAATCGGAAAATGTCGCCACGCCGAAACATAGGATGAAAAATGCATACAATCACAACAGGCTTCACTTCTTCTGTTCGAAATCACATAATTTATTAAATATGTTTAATATCACAAGTTTTCTGTCAATACCCAAGAGTTTTCCACTTGTGTTTTGTAACAAGTGGTGAAGACGAACCTTCAGATAGCTGTAAAATAGAACATTTGTTGTTAAATCTTATTTACACTATACTTAACTGTATCATTAAAAAGGCGTTCATTAAATCTACCCCGGTATGTTATATATGTGCTAGAGAGCTGAGCTTGCACTGCAGGTTGGAACATGTCTTGACTTGAAACAAGAGTTACAAACCAACCTGTATAATTGAGAGGATGCCGTTTGGGTATATAGTAAAAGTAGGTGTTTTGGAGCTTCGTTCCTTGATGAAATTCCTCACCAAGTAAAGGAATAATCCTAAAGAAGTCCAAGGGAGGAAGCATGCTGTATATTTTAATGGCGATCTTCCAGTTACCAAGTACATTTTTAAGCAAATAGTTTAAAGACGATCGGGAGTCTCTGGAACATAACCACCACACAAAGCATCAGGTGAAAGCATCTTTATAAGAAATGTGTCAAAAAGTAAAAGCTGATTATTCAAGATAGTGGTGTCAAGGTTACTGTAGTTAGCAGATTTCACAATTCATACACTGATGATATCAAAGTGCACTTCTTCATAGGTGCCATGCATGTCGAAACCAGTGCAGAAAGTACATCGCCAGGAATTCAGTTACCAGAAGTTGGACCTCCTCCAAGAAAATTTTGTTAAAAGTTTATCAAAGATTGTTACTGAAGATGAAACATGAATTCGTCACTATTACCGAGACACCAAACAAACATTTATGCAATGGCAGCATAAGGGCTCCGCATTCCCAAGTAATTCCGTCATGGCAACCAATTTTTGCTATGCAAAGGGTATTCTACTGTTGCAAACCTTGCCAAATAGGTTCAACTATAGTGAAATACAACGCCTTCTTTTGGACGCTTGGCCGGCTTAAGGTGGATTTTCCTGCCTTGTTTCTAAACATTTCTATTCCTTCCTCCAATTTCCCACCTCTCTGTGTGCTGACGCGCTATCTTTGTGCTGTACAGTAGTTGAATGTTGTGAGATCATGTGTTTCAGTGTTCTAGCGTTGTTAGTGATGTAATAATGCCAAAAACTGCATATGCTTTAGCACACAGAATCTTCATATATGTCTCCTTGTGACAACAGACTCTTGTCAGAAGTGAGACGGCGATTTATAGACAGATTCTCTGCTGTTTGTACACCTCACAGAGAAACAGTCTGTAATCTTGAGGATAGATTTAGGAAACGAGATCGGTTCTTGATAAGGTACCAAAACAAAAACCCTCGATCTTACAGAGGAAAAACTAGATGAAATCATAGAAAAGTTAGAAAAAAGTCAAAAGAAATCTCTGAATAAGGTTGCACAGGAATCAGGAATATTACAAACCTCTACTTAGAATGATAATTATACTTTTAAGTATAAAACCCTATAAGATAACTATAGTTCAGGAATTATAGCCACACGATAATGTGAGTAGAGTTGATTTCTGCAATTGGGTGTTATATAATGTTTATTTACATGACCATGTAGCGACACAAAATAACCGATACTGGAGTAGAGAAAATCCCAATTTTGTACACGAAATGCTATTGTATGACCAAAAAAATTTTTGTTTGGAGTTGCCACAAACTCCAAAAAGTAACAGCTGTGTAAAGAACTGAGAGTTCTTGGAGCAAAACCAGTGACTACTCTCTCTTTCGAAACCCGAAGAAATTCCTTTGTGAAAGGAAATGTTCCAATGATTGTTTGGAGGACCGAGACATATCCATAAGTTCCGAAGATGAAGGCAAAGTGGACCAAGCTGTTTGTGTGGAGTTTATGGTAATAACAATTTTCAGGTTTAATTTTCATTCTCGGGTGGACAACTTATTCAGCCCATTGTAAATTTTTTCACAAAACAAACAAAAAAAAAAAAAAAAGTAAAGCGTTCTTTTTACATTCTGCACACACATTTATTTTAAAGAAAAATTTTAAAGGATACATTAAAGATAAAATTGAAACGCTTGGCTGTAATGTCTACAACAGCTGGTCAAACGTTCAAGGACATGTACTTTTATTATTATTTCGCTAGGTAGAACGCAGTTTATTGTACAATTATATAATAAGTTCTTGTTAATTGTCAGTATCAAGAAAATGACATGCTCTTTAAATTCTGTTATTTGAACAAACCTATTTATAAATATATTGGTTTCAACTTTCTGAATCTTTTTTTCTATTTCTTTCTTCTGTTCTCATTTTTGCCTTTATATATTTTTTATTTTACGTCAAGCGATTTTATTTTTTGGTGTAATTTCCTTTTATAATGGGTTTGATTTTACAGAGAACTTGTAAAAAGCACTTGTTAGTGATGTCTAGGATCACTGGCTCTCAATAGAAGCGTAATCATTTCTTATAGCACCTCATTAGGCTAGCATTTTCAGCAAAAGTCGTTCCAGAAACAACATCACATTCCGTATAAAGAAACATGAGGCGCTGAAAAAAAATGAACTCGTTTTCTGTCCAAAAGCAGCTATAACTGACATTTATGCCAACTGTCCTTTCAGGCCTACTTTATTACTGAAGTGTTCTTAAGAGAATTATACCTTATGGGTCTAAGAATCTTTTTGTAAGTACTGAACAGTGCTTTCTGTACATTTTGTATTTTGAAAAGAAGATACATGCATTTGTACTTATCTCTCTGTTAGTATACTTATCTGTCGGTAAAATTAATTCGTACCGCCAAGGGCGGCCGAGGTCGTTAAGGCGCGGACTTGTGAGCGGGAGGTTTGGGGTTCGAATCCCGCCAAGACCGTCCTCCCTGACTGAGGTCTTTTCCAGGTTTTCCTCAGTCTTCAAAAAGGGAAAATGCCGGAGAGGCACCCTAAACTTTGACCTGGAACGCTTCCTTCCTTAAAAACTCCTTTTCCAATATATAATTTCATCTCGTGTATCATTAGAGTCCACCACCTGTGGTGCCCCAGTAGTAAAAACGGGCGTTAAACACTATTTCAAAAAAAAAAAAAAAAAAAAGATTACTGTCACAGATTCGAAGGAGAAATAAGGGCTCACAATGTTTGTTAATCAACCTATGTTCTCTGGCCCTCTTTAGAAGGAATACATCGAAGGACACACAGGTGTTAGAAGATTTAACAATGATGATATTATTCATGTATTCTGCAAGTACCCTTGAGACAGATTACAGAAGGTGTAATCGTAGCAGAGAGCCTGTCAGACTTTAGTGAAATTTCAGGTCTGTACCGTATTTGATCAAAAGCAGCGAATATTCGCTCAATCGCTTCGTGTCTTGTGCACATGTACCCAAAGAAAAAATCTAGGGGCGTTAAGTCACCTGACTGTTTCCTCTAGCCTCCCCGTAACATATTATCATGTCGTTCAACTCAAAAAGGCACAAAAGTTCATTTTTAATTAATGCTTGCATTCAACTCCACACGCATCGATTACACACAGAAGTACACGGCGAGGATAAGGCAGTATCAAGCGGTTTCAAGTTGGAACTAAATAAACAAACAGAGGTGCTCAAATTCTAAACGACACTACAGAAAAATTAGATTTTGAACCAAATATCTCCCTCGTTGTGACACTCATCTTTCCTCCGAATTTGCCGCAAAGGGCCTGACTCACTCTGTATATCATAACAATTAAGTCCGTTATAGAATCATGTACAAAAAAATTTTTGAACATAGAACATGTCAATGGAAATGCCTCTGAATGATTTACAGTACAAAGTACAAATATTATGTAATTAATTTTATACAATTTTGCAGTATAAAATACAAAGCCATAAGAATTATCCAGTATACTCGTTATAAATTCAGATTAGCCATTATATGCAATTAAACATGTAGCACAGACATACACATATTTAATAAATACGTTTTTCATAGAATAAAGTTAACAAATTCATGTGTTAAACCTTTTGCAGAGAATATGCCTTGTTTTATATATAAGAACATATTTGTAGTTCTGTTCATCAAAGCTTTAATAATACTGATTTTAAATTGTCAGAGTGTTAAATACCTTTTTCTAGTATTGATATCATGTATTAACCTTTATTTTAGTAATTTTTCTTTATTTTAATTTAAAACTTATAATAGAGAGTGTACACTCTTGCCAGGGTAGGTCCATAAGTTTCCGGCCTCGCCGATAAGGATTATCACCTTCTCAAAATCCTCTCTGTTGTTATACCTTATCTGTAAATAATTGCAGCACTAACTGTCGCTCCGCTGTGTTCAGTCGTTCATATATAGTGTAGAAGAAGGCTATGTGTAGAAGATTGTGAACTGTTCAAAATGGAGTTTCGAGCTGTTATTAAGTTCTTCACAAAAGAAGAACTTACTCCAAAAGAAATTAAACAGCGATTGGACGGTGTATGTGGGGAAGTATCCCTCTCATATTCATATTGGGCCAAACTTTTTCGAATGGATCGAAAAAGCATTGAAGACGAAGAGCGTGCAAGTCGGCCCTTGGAGGGACCAATTCTGAAAACATCGCTCTTATGGAAGGAGAAATTATGGAAATCCGGTAGAAACAGCAGGAAGGTTGGGCCTTTCTAAAACAACGGTCCTTGGAATTATTCATGAACATTTAAACATGAATAAGGTTAGTGCAAGATGGGTGCGTAGACTTCTTTCCTCAGTCCAAAAGCAGCAACGAGTCATTTGTTGTCAGGCATTTTGGAGCTCTGTCGTGGCAACGATAGAGACATTCTGCAAACCATTGTTACAAGATATGAAACTATGGTCCTCTACTATGATCCCTTGTCCAAAAGAGAATCAATTAAGTGGCCTAAACCTGGCGAAGCACCGTCTCTAAAGGCCAAGGTCACTCAGTCAACCAAGAAGAGCATGGCCTGAATCTTTTGGGACTGTGAAGGAACACTCCTCATTGACTTCAAGGAGTAAATGGGGAGTACTATGCTGGCCTATTGCACAGAGTACGTGCTTCCATCAAAGAGAAAAAGGGAGGGTAACTGAGTGGTGGTGTGCGCCTTCTTGACGACAACACGCCTGTGCAGCAGTTCTTGTTGCAAAGGAAGCTGTGAAGAAATGTGGCTTCAAGGAGATCGATCATCCACCCTACAGCCCAGATCTAGCTTCCAGTGACTATTTCCTCTTCTCGAAACAAAGTAAAGATATAAAAGGCACAAGACGCATAAAGAAACTAGACCGTTCCACTTTTAAAACAAGAATTACCATTGAGCAACATCATTAAAATACATTAAACACTGAGGGGGGTAGTACCCATGCCAACCTGATGGAACGAAATAAAAAAGCGAGATGGAATGGCAAACTGCAGAAAAATTGCTACTCTAAAGACATGTATGTGTATTTTCAAAAAACTAAATTTAGCCCAGATGA
The DNA here is from genome assembly GCA_030762175.1 of Metallyticus violacea. Taxonomy (NCBI): domain Eukaryota; kingdom Metazoa; phylum Arthropoda; class Insecta; order Mantodea; family Metallyticidae; genus Metallyticus; species Metallyticus violacea. The sequence continues at coordinate 5,319,941 of CM060843.1, forward strand.
AGTACAGGCCGGGGAAGGTAGCGCATTATTAAGAGTTAATAAGAAGCGTCAGCAAAAGAACACACACACACACACACTCATATACTCAAGAAAGCATATGATGTTTCATTTTGTAACAGGGTTTTTGCATGTAACTCTGTAATGAGCATCACAAGTTATTTTCGTTATCCTATTTTGAAGAACCACAAGTAGGGTGATGAAAATGAAGCTCAGTTATGGGTGCACATGATGGTACATAATAAAGCTCAACAGTTTCATACTTTGCTCAACAGCCCCTATTTCTCATTTGGACTAGCCATTCGTTCAACTTGACATCTGTGAGCCAATAATTGATTCAAATAATTAATTATTAATTTCCATGTGTAATTTGTGATCTGGTGAGTAAATATTGTGAATTAAAATGACTATAGCTTTTTAATTCATAAATTTATAATGATATAAGATATAAACACGCGAAATGTTTTAGTGTTGTTCATCTTTTTTTAATTAAGAAAAAACAAGAATAACGATTATGAATGACAAATGACATTTTGAATGACAAAATCAGAACTGAGGAAAAGAGAAAAACTGGAATATTAATTATAAATAAATAACAGTTTACTGTAGAAAATAAAATTGTGAAAATAATAATGAAAAAATAACAGATGAAGGGAATGGTTTTAGCTGATATTTTCAAAACTTTTGATTTCCCTTGACAAAGGTAAAAAACGAAAGTTTAAAATGGGAATGGGAATAGTGTGATTGATGAAAAATTTTGGAAAATATAAAAATATTATAGCTGTCGTACAGTTCTGAATTTAGGTGTTTTCTAAAAAAATATGCAAACATTTTTAATAACAACCATTTTAATATTTTGTTTGTTTATTTTGCGATTATCTGTATGATTTTTATGCTACCTAAAATGTAAATAAAGGATTTCGGTAGGAAAGGTTGATACTTTAAAATCATTTGTTTTAGGTACGTTGATTACAAAGAAGAATATAAATGAAGATAATTAAAAAAATCATTGAAAAAAGAGAGAAGTTTAAATTTGCGAATAAATTAAATGTCTAAAGAAATCAGTATAAGAAAGAATACAAATAAAAACATGTTAGCAAAATAGAGAAATGGGAGAACGAAAAAATATATTTGTAAACGAAAAATTCCAGGTAGCACCATAAAATAACTGGAGAACTATATTCATAGTTCGGAACACAAAATAGCTTCCTACCAATGAACCGTATAGAAATCGAAACAATCGAGCAGTATGTGCCTGCGCCATAACTGGTAAAACATGACCACCCCACTGATTTGTCAAATTGTACCATGGAAGAAGAACGTATTGTCGTAATTTTTTGTGATCAGAGAGCGTGAAACCTTCGTGCCTTGTCATAATGTCTTTTTAACGAGTTCAAATTAGTGTAATATATGCAAAAATAAAATACATAAAAGTGTGATAAAATGTTCGTTATTTGATTAGTGGGACTGTTGTAGATTTTTCGACTTATTTATGCACTTGTGTTTGCATAAATCTCGATAATTTTTCCATACAAGAATACATATATTATTCCGAAACAATTTTAGTATTAAAGGCGCTACATATTTTTATGTGTTGCTCTTAATTGTTAAATGTCTATCGTAATATCGTTAATCTACAAAAAGCAACTTGATCGTTATTAAGTGTGTTAAGCATACTTTTCCTTAGAATCTGAGACACTCTTATTTATGTTTGCACGAATAATAAACGTGCTCGAATATCAAAAGGACAAGAAAAGCAATGAAAACAAAAAGATTACGAACAGTACTAAGATTTTCAAAGTCTTCCAGAATTTAGTAAAATGTAAGTAAAATGAAAATGAATATAGTATAATTTTAAAATAAAAGAAAAATTTGAAAATCGTAATAAAAACAGGAGTCTAAAAGGTATTGAAATGAAAAAAAACTACAATTATTTTTTGTGTGTAAAAGGTTATGTATTTAAAAGTTTAGAAACAACTTTTTCATAGTGCCAAATGTACTCTTAAGAGTGAAGAGGATTATTGGTTTCTTTTTGTTTTAGGATCAATATTGATCATAATCAAGATATAATTCAAATATATTGACAATGTTAGTAAAACACTTCAAATGTAGGGGGTGGGGATTAAGAAGGAAAAAAAAACTGTCAACTTCCAAGAAATGTAGATAGTTTCAATAAATCTAATCTGATGACATTGTCAGGTGGTTGCTGGCAGTTTTGAAGAAGGTTAAGTCATTTTATTGTTAATTCTAGGTAATCATCTTAAAAAAAAGTGTCCCCGCGTATTAACCTGCTACATTCAATGTACAAATCTATGCAAAAAGATTTATATTATAAGTTTAATCATATTATGGTTTGAATTCTACGTACATTAGTAGTTAAAAACCATTCCTTTTTATATTTACTGAATATTTTGGAAGAGAAAGAAGAGTCCTGTTCTCCCCAAAGACACGACATGACTTCAGAAAGCGGCAGGTAAACTTTTAAACTGTTTGGATAATTTTGCACGAATAGCAAGCATATAATCGTCTCCCTCAGGAAAGAAGGCTTTTCATCTCATCGTTTTAAGTCTTTTTCTTCCTTTTGTACACAAAGACGACTGTCCATCAAGATAAGTGGGTTCCAATCATCATAATCTAAGAGCCAGGTAACATCTCGACTGTGGGCAGGGGAAAACGCGTGTGGTTGGAAAAAGAAAAAACAAATGTACGGTAGAATAGAACGGAAATCATGATGTGCAAACTCGTTTTGCTTACTTCCTTTTTTCCACCACCACCCGCCTTCTGAAGACCGATCATCAATCAATTAAATTCTTCTGCAACCTCTAATTCCCTTCCAAAGCCTCCAGACTCCTTCAGTCGAGGCTTTCATACCAAATGAAGAGCAGGTGACAAAAATGTGGTGTGGAATTTCATCTATTTACTGTTAATTAAGACATCGAACGCCCCTGTTGAGAGATATCTTATTCAATACAGTGTCTTGGAGGCTAGAAAGTGACTTAATCGAAAGAAAATCTTGTTACATTTACACAATAAAGGAAATAGGAATTCTAACACCCAGAAAAAGTATCTTCTCGAGCAGACAGGCTGCAAAAAGCAAAGACCACCAAACTGAGACAAAGGTGTCTTATTGTAGAGAAACAGCAGGACGGAAAATACGAGCCTTTTTTAGATTTACCGCTCTTGAAATTTATTTTGATCGATTTCTATTTGTATTCTGTATAGACCGTTAACACGACTGAATATTAAATCCAATTTTTATGTTAAGACGTTTGGACTCGAATTACAATTAGTTTGCTTCGTCTAGAAAGATTTCAAAATAAAATACCATCTTTAAAAGCATTAACGTCTTGTAAAACGGGAACATATGCATATATTGAAGCATTTTCAAAATATTGTTTCGTTATTTTTTTACTTTCCGCCATTGAATAATTTTCCTAAAATAATTAATAAATATCAAAAATGTCATATATGCTGGATTTACATTAATTTTAAACAAGCGCACATTTTATTCAAACTTTTTTATTAAGGCCTTTATAATATAATTGAAAATCCACGTAAAAAGTGGATTATTTTAAATAAAAGAAGAGTGCCATTAGTTTTAGTTTAGGCAATTAAAAGTCTATGTAAACAAATAACGATTAAAATAAAACGTTAAAATTAGTAGATAAAATAAGTGCACATATCCTCTGGTTTTTGCATTGACGAAATTCTAGGAAAATTAAAAGTTTGTAATTTTACTGAACATGATTTAATAAATTATTTACTATATTATTTGCAGAAGAAAATGAAAGAATATTATTACTCGAATTGAGCAAATCATAAAATCACGTAAGTTAAAAGACAAATGACTTTTGGGCTTCTGCATAAAAATAAGTAAGATTTTCATTGGAAATAAACTAATTGAACAAGTTATATCCCTTTTTGGCAGAGAAGTGCCTATCCTATTATTCTTATAACGATATGAATAAACAGTTTATAAACCGAATCAAATTAAAATTACCTTTAATAGACATTTAAAAGTTAGAATAGAAACAAAAATAAAACAACAGAAAAATTTTGTGCTTGTTTACATGGAGTAGATGTTTAGACTGTTAAAGCAGAATGCGATAGAAAACTAAACAGTAGAAATATAATTCCGAAAAATGTGGAAGGAATACGAACAAAATTAAAGATAGTGAAACGAGAAAGTGAACTGTGGATTTAGAGCGAATGGATACCAAAACAAATTTTAAAATACAACAAACTGGAAACAGGAATTTAGATCTAATAGTCCAATACCTGAAGGAGATTATTATTATTATTATTATTATTATTGTTGTTGTTGTTGTTGTTGTCGTTGTTGTTGTGATGGTGGTGGTGGTACTGATGTTAAGACTACAAAATATTCGTTATCTAAGTTAAGTTAAGTTAAGTTAAGTTAAGTCATATAAGCTACTACACCACCAGGAGGGACCAACAGCTGGTAGTGAATTTGCCTGTTTCTTACCCCCTGGAATATATCCTTTTCTGGATATTCTGCCCTTAGGTTGTAAGCATACGATAGATATCTTCCTTGAAAATGGTTTTTATTTTTATTTATTTGTTTATTTATTTATTTTTTGAGTAGTGTTTAACGCCCGGTTTTGGTACTAAGGCACCACAGGCGGTGGACACTGGTGATACATGAAATTAATTAATATATTGGGAAAGGATTATTTTAAGGAAGGCAGCGTTCCAGCCCTAAGTTTAGGGTACCTCCCCGGCATTTGCAATTTATGAGAACTGAGGAAAACCTAGAAAAAATCCAGTCAGAGAAAACAGTGGGATTCGAACCCCAGACCTCCCACTCACGAATCTGCGCCTTAACGTTCTAGGCCACTCGTGGCGGTCTTGAAGATGGTGAAACCATATTACTTACATTGCTCGATAGTCTCGAAATAGGAAAATTTTGCTTCGGAAAGGGCGGTAATGAACGCTTCCCAGAATGGCTTTATTTTCAGTGGCAGGCACACTGCAGCACAATAATTCTTATTACTCAATTTGCAGAAGTTAGACACTAACCTAGGTTCAAGTGCAGCGTTATATGCACTTTTAAACTTTTACTAAATATTCACGCTTGTTCGTTTGTTCAATGAATTATCTTCTCTCTTAAAATGCTTTACATCATTTCAACACACGGCAAGTTTGATATGCTCAAATGAAAACAAATCTTCGTTACAAATATCGTTTCATGATTATTGAGACTTTCACAGCTGTTGGTAGATATTCGCGCCTTCCAACTTAGCAGTTCTCCTGGATCGCATGTCTTTTGATCCATAATTTTCCGGTAAAATCGTTCCTCGGTATGTTATAACTATATACCATATTAGGTGCAAAAAAGTAACAACTTAAAAGCTTGTTTCCTGTCAAGATTCTCGAGAAGAAACCAGACGACAAAGACTCCTTTTTGAGTGTGCAATGTAATGAGTTTACAATGCTGGTTTGCTTCTGTATGTAATTAGCCCGTCAATGTCTTAGAGAAACGTACGTGATCGGCTGCTGTTAATTCCCAGCCGAGCTTCATTTGAACCGTATAATATCCCGAGCGACTTGCCCGAGATGGACATGACCGGTTTTCAATTAGAGACACCTTGAGCACTTTTTATTGGCTTGTAACAAAAGCGGTTTAGAAGGAAATGTGTGGATAATTGGAACTCCAGACGACTGTAGGAAATCTGCCGATGAAAGAACGTGAGGTCTCGAAGCTACGCGTACCACATGACATATATATATTGCAGAAAAAAACTGGATGCTTTAAGGCATGAATTAGTTTGAATCTATTCTGTTTTATATATATATAAAACAGAAAACTATGAGCACTAATCATCTTATACTTTTACAGTTACAACAGTTGCTCAAAATGCCCACCATCAGCGTCGATACACTTCTGAGTACGTTGAACTACTGATTGAGCAACGTTTGCGAAAGTGTCCTCAGCGATTGCAGCACATGTCGTTTCAATTTCTTCCCGAAGTGCTGCCAGTGTAGCTGGTTTTCTACGGTATATAACATCCTTAAGAGTTTCCCATTGGTTGAAGTCCAACGGAGTTAGATTCAGAGAACGCGGTGGAAACTCAATCGGATCTCCTCGTCCTATCCATTGCCTTGGAAGATTGTCATTGAGTTACGCACGTACATCTCGGTGGTAATGTGGTGGTGCACCATCCTGTTGCATGCAGTACCATGAGTCTCAAATTTGTCTCGAATGCGTGCAACTGTTACTCGCGTTGGTCGTTCTGTTCTGTACACACGTCTCCATTGTCTTTGAACTTCAACAACATTCTCGGTTTTCCAATGCCACTTGAAAATTGCTTTCCGCTGTTCAAACGATAATCTTGGTTCCATTTTGTTGTAGCAATGATAGCATAACATAATGTGAGTCACATTTGTTTACAATCACCATACGATAATCTTGGCTTCATTTGTTCATCGATGATTTACCTGTCACGTAGCAACGCTATCACAATATATGTGAGTCACGTCTGTTTACAGAACATCATATTACACATTTCAGTTGTTTTTCGGTTCAACTTTAAAATATATTAAATAGAAAACTACTTTTTTGGCACCCTCGGTATTTGACAGTAAATTGTGCATTTTGTTCCTGTTTTCTGGCAAGAGGTCTTTCAGTGAGAACGTTTGTATACAACGAAGAGTTGCGCTCTACATAACACGATGTTAAATCAGCGAAATTATATTGTAGCTTTATGTTCGCTGGGATAGACTTTATCTTGTCTTCCAGTAATTTCAGTAATTTAGTGCTTTCTGAACACAAAATGTGCTTAAGTTCCCTCAGATTGTACTGTTCTGTTAACATATTTTTCTAAAATTTTCTATTTTGTCATCTTCTAGCTTTTAAGTGGTATTACTGATGCGTGTAAACGACATTTTTCAAAAAAAGATGCTAGAAATGTGTGGATGTAGCAGAATGTCATTTCCAATATCTTCTGTCATAAGGTATGTGTTTATTTTCATTGTAGCTGTAATTGCAAGGACTTCAGTCAAGAGCGCCGATATTACATCCGCTTCGCCATGAGTTATAGCTCTTAGTGCCGACTTTCCAGTTGCCGAGAAACGGGCGACAAATAATGAAAAATCCACTAAAATGTCTTAAATGGCACTTAAAAGGGCCACAAGACCGGAAATGACCTGCTCAAATATGGATCATTTATAAATTGAGGCTGCAATAAACCATAAATCTTGTTTAATGAAGATGTCGAACACTTTGGTATATGTCTCACATTTTCTATGTCTATTGGAAGCCCCGTTGCTCTGAATGTTATTCTAACACGTCACAGACCGGACAGAACTGAAATCCCATGAAACTCCTCTTCAGTAAACAAAAATTTAAGTATCGTCGTCGCAGAGGATCTTCCTACGTCTGCTCAATCGCGCATATACGAGAGTTGGTCCATAAGTTTCCGGCCTAACCATTTTAAATGAAAGACAAAAACTATATTTCACTTTTCAATATAGTTACCCTTTACTATAATAAACTTCTCACATCTTTGAATTATACATTTCAATCCACCCCTCCTCCAAATAGTCAGAAGTCTTGTCTGCAAAGTGTGTATAAACAGCATCCATCACTTCGTCACACTTAAATTTCCTTCCTCGAAGGTCCTTCTTGAGCTTTCAGAAGAGGAAATAGTCACGGGGTGCTAGATCTGGGCTGTAAGGTGACCAGGTCCATCTCCTAGAAGCCACATTTCTTCACAGCTTCCTTTGCAACACTAGCTGTGTGCACAGGCGCGTTGTCGTGAAGAAAGCGCACACCAACACTCGGCTTTCCTCGCCTTTTCTCTTTAATGGAAGCACGTAGTCTGTGCAGTAGACCAGCATAGTACTCCCCATTTACTGTGGTGTTCCTCTCCTTGAAGTCAATGAAGAGTATTTCTTCACATTCCCCAAGGTCTTCTTGGTTGACTGAATGACCTTGGCCTTTAGAGGCGGTGCTTTGCCAGGTTTACGCCATTCACTCCATTGATTCTCTTTTGGGCAAGAGATCATAGTAGAGGACCATAGTTTCATCTCCTGCAGCAATAGTTTGCAAAACTTCCCTCTCGTTTTCACGGCAGAGCCCCAAAAATGCATGACAACAGATGACTCATTGCTGGTTTTGAATTGAGGAAAGAAGTGAACGTACCCAGCTTGCACTAACCTTATTCATATTTAAATGTTTATGAATAATTCGAAGGACTGTTGTTTTAGAAGGGTCCAACCTTGCTACCTTCCACAAGAGCTTTTTTCAGGAGTGAACACTTCCAAGGGCCGACCTGCATGCTCTTCGTCTTCAATGCTTTCTCGACCCATTAGAATAAGTTTGGCCCATTCTTTTACGGTAGAATAATATGGGGATGTTTCCCCATATATATCGCTGTTTAATTGCATTTGTAGTAAATCCTTCTTTTGTGATGACAACTTTAAATAAAACATAGTTGGTACTTTCTACTATATTAAATATTATTGCAATGTATTTGCAGTTTTAATTATATTATAATGTTATAATAGTCTTACTTTAAAAACTAAAGAAAGATACCAGTCACAGACATGAATGCTGAATGAATTAAAGCAACGTAAATATTAAGAACATCTTTAAGGGGGAAAGAGCATTGACTGCCACCCCACTCCCCGAAAACTTCAATCATCTTATCGCTTTTTCAGGAGTCAAAGTGAAAGTTATTCTAGTGCTCTTTATTATATTTGGAATATAAATTGTAACCTGACCTTGTAGATAAACATTAACTTAAATAAAAATATCGCTCACCCCTGGCACATAAATATTAAGGATAAACTTGGTTACTAAGTAACTTTTTTCTGCTGTAAGCTATTTATTTATCTGATGGGATATTTTACCATTAAACTAAATTACTTCTATGCACTCGTATTTTTAAATTAAGTTGATAGAGATGCACCGGATATCTTCCGCATTATGCCAGAGTCAAGAAAAAATGTCTCATATAAAATAGATTGTTAGTACGGTAAACTGTTTTATGATGAAAATTGGCAACAAGGAGTGCTCATTTTACTGATTCAGAAAGATACAGGAACATGTATGATGTGATGTACATGGCACAAGTCAAGTTTCTCAAAGTACTCCCCTTACTTTCAGCCTACTTTCTTAAATGATCTCCACTGCCTGTGATAAATATGTCTAAGTTACTAATTTTAAGCGTCTGACGCAAGCGCATTTTTAATTGAAGCCCATTTAGTTTCTTTTCCTATGTATTTATACTACCACGGTGTTCACAGCTTGTTATTTGTCCTCTTAATTCTTGTTGTGCACGAGGAGTACTCATTAAGTTTTGCAAGTGTCGCCTTATCCAATCTAATGACTTATTTTGAAAATTTATCCTCATGATCTTTCAAAGTACTTTCCATCTTTCTCCACACACTGTTGTAGAAGGTGCAACCACTTGTCAAAAGCACTGCGGTACTTGGACTGGGATATTGTCAACAGAACTGAATTTATAGCTTGAGTAAGTTCCTGCACTCCTTTAAAAGGGTTTTCAGCAATGCAAGATTCACCCAAGAAAACAACCAGAAGTTGCATGGTGCAAGGTCAGGGCTATAGGGTGGATGATTAAGCAGCCGTAGTTTGGCGACTTCCAGTTTCATCAAACTTGCAGCTGTCATGTGAGGAGACGCATTGTCGCGCAGAAACAGCAGCCTTGAAGCTCCTGTTTTTGGACACCGCTGCCTCAGTTATGTAAAATAAAAGATCCAAAATATAAGTACCATAGTATTTCCATTCATTGCCATTCCTTCTGGCATGCAGTCAACCACTAATGAACGTTCATAATTGTAGGAAAAAGTGAACATTTATTTTCTAGAACGAAAATCTTGTAGAAGAACAAACAACTGGCCTTGGGTTATTCTCATTTATCCACATACAGTTCTGAGCTTTATTTCAGGTTGTATAGTAATAAAACCATCTTTCATCACAAGTGCATATATTTGTCAAACATTTAGGACCACTCGGTGGTCATGCCAATGCTGCCAACACTGATACCCACTTCCATATTTAACATTTCAATAGTCGATTTTCCTCCACCAAATTCCTCGTAGCTTACCCAGGCCAAGCCAGAGCGAAGGTTGTCTTTCGAAGTTTCTCATCCTTCTTCAAATGATCGACTTCATCTTGCAATGATATCAAATGAACATACTTGATCACCATGAACAGCTACCAAGTGTTCTTGGATTTTTTCGTTCTTTCTTCTACTTATATCTTGAGAAAATGAAGAATCTACAGTTTTCTTTAGAAATAGTCATGATTTTTTACCCACTATTGACACAGGACTGAGCTCAATACACTGTACGACAGTGACTATGCAAGTTCAATTGATAACTTAAGAAGGTGCGTTATTTACATTTTTGTTGACATATTGTCCAACAATGGATAGGCTGGTTCCAAAACTTTTGGAATGCAGCTCGTGTGAACATAAGACCAGCTTGGTTTTCCAGTCTTAAAGTACATTAAATGTAATATATGTGTAGCTTTGACTATTTTCCTGAATATTTTCTAGTGCAAGGTTGTAATTACGTGACATATCTCTAGTACTGTTGTTCTCTGTTATATGGTTGCAAATGTATAGTTAGTTCCTTTACTTCGTTTCCGGACAACCGATAGTTGCTACATTAGCGCCAAAACGAATTTGATGAATGGAAAATAGACAGAAGAAGCAATTGAATATGTCCACCCAATTTCTCCTAGCTATGTTTGTGTTACTGATTTACGCAAAGATAATTTTTTTCCTTATAAGGTGTGTGTAAAATTATTTCATGACACTAAAGTGAGTTCAATACGTCCTGAGAATTAAGTATATTTGTTGCATATGCTCTTCAAACCCCACAAACACCAGGGTGCGAAATCACAAATGTTTAAAAAATGAATTACAACATGGTACTCGTTCTGGATCCTTTGGCATAAATCTTTCATGTCTCGGAAACCTGGAATGTTTGTCGGTCTTGATAATATTTGCCTCGTAGACCCAAGATCGCGGGTTTAATCCCGGCCAGGACCAATGGATTTTTTCCGGCGTAAAAGTCGTAAGTATGACTTCCTTCGGAAGGGAAGTAAAGCCGTGGGTCCCGTGTCGTACATTTACGGCACGTAAAAGAACCTCAAGCCTGAAAGAAGAGGCCTCTGAGCAAAATTTATTGGCCGTTTCATGCCCTGAATTGAAAGGTGTGCTGATGATCTGAGATGTTAAAGAGCGTCCTTAAATAAAACAAATCAACAATCCTGGAATGCAAGACCAGCTATCACGGAGCCCATTTAACGATGTGTCTATGACCAATCGTCCAGCTCATCGCCTATTGCATTGGCATGTGGCGGAGAGTTGCCTCACATGAACCACGGTTACAAGGGCATGCAATACCGTAATTAGCTAATCATCCAAATTTGCAGGTGGACTTGTCATTGATGGTCTGTTGAAAATGCATGGGTAGGTAATGCAATCCTTCCACATTGGAATTCCTTGTTGTTTGTTGGCAAGAGTTTTTAGTCATAACTTTATATGAGAGCATTAGAAACTGTGCTCCTTATATATTTTTATGCTGCATTCAAGTACATTTTAATGGATGGCTTTTCTCCTTCAGGATGCTATGAATGATAGAACGTAAAATGCCAAGATTTATGCTTATTCGACAGCCTGATTTCTTGGTCCCTTTCTGAATCATCTTGCACAGACCAAATGAACGATACTGAACTTTTCATTGCCTGTTTACCCTTACACATGTATGAAAATGTATCTGTAGATAATGCCAAAACTTCTGGTAGTACATTCTTTTCAGTTAACTTTGCATGAGGGTGGAAACTAGGGGAACCTCCTGATTTTAATCCTTAAAACTCTTTAACATCCTAAATTGAAATATACACAATGAACGAGGAACACAAGTAATGCAATGAACTGTTTTGTAGCCGAGCTACTGCAGCCTTATGTATTCAAATGTTACTTGTAGGAAGCTGTTACGATGGTCAAGGAGAGGAATTGTTCATCTTGACTCGTTCTCGCTTCTTGATAGACTAACGCTATTCCTTACCAAAACCTTCTAACATTCAGCTATACACATGAGTAGATCTTGTGTTTTCTGTTTCATAAACGCCAGATTAACGTGGGATTAGCTCGTGATTGTTGACTTCAAGAATACCCTACTGTTACAATAATCACTTCGACAATGTTTTACCACAGCATATTATTGCCCCATTATTACTGCATACTTTCCATTATAAACTCCCCTATGCTCCATAATATTATTTCTTTAATAAACTAAACCTATATTAATATTGTTTCTTATCTGTCTGTTATTGCACATCCTTTGACAGCTCTTAGAAATTTCATTTAGTCATTTTATTGCGGTATTTTTTGCTTGGAAATTGATGCTTCACTGTCATGTAGTAATAATGGATATTATTTTGTAAAGTTTAGATTGTGTATATTTTCTTGCCTTTCCATTCAGAATCTTAGAGATTGCACTATATACAAGGATCATACTGAAAGTTATGAGCAACCCATTGCTAAAATTCCAATTCCAATAATATAACAATAAGAACTGTAGAATCGTAATCTACAGGCTTTAATCCACATGTTGCCATGTTGTGACGTCATTAGCTTCTAATCACGGAAGCAGTATTTCTAAAATGGCGGATATCGATGTTTCGTTTCGACAGCATATTGTCATTGAATTCCTTGTTAAAGAGGGAAAATCTGCTTCTGAAATTCACCTCAGACAACTTGCCTATGGAGATGTCTGCATGGTGTTAGGAGATGGGTTAAACATTTCAAAGATGGGAAAACGAGTATCCAAGATGATCCTCGTAGCGGTCGCCCGAACGCAACAAGGAAAGAGTTGATGAGCTAAGATAGGCGTATCACTGTGGATGAAATCGCTGCAAAACTTACAGTAGGACATAGTGCAGTGCAAGAAATGATAAAAAGATTAGATTACCTAAAAGTTTGTGCCCTTTGGGTCGCACATTTATTGACCGAAGACCACAAACTTCAGAGAATAACCATCAGCCACAACCATCTTCAGAGATTTCAAAATGAAGGTGATGATTTTCGACGAGTATTATGACAGGTGATGAAAGCTGGTTCCATCATTTCGAGCCTGAATCAAAACGCCAGAATATGGAATGACACCATTTGGATTCGCCATCGAAGAAGAAAGCGAAGACAGTGCGATCTGCTGGGAAGGTTATGGGTAGTCTCTTCTGGGATGCACAGGGTTGCATTCTGGTTGATTTTCTTGAACCTGGACAAACCATAAGTACTGCCCGCTATATCCAGACACTTTGGAAGCTCCGTCGTGCATTGCGCGATAAGTGCAATGGAAAGAAGATCATCCTGCATCAGGAAAATGCGCGTCCTCATACTGCCCGTGTCACAACGGAGAAGATCAGAACATTTTTGTGGGATACTCTTCCACGTGCTCCCTACAGTCCTGACTTGGCACCCTCCGATTACCATCTTTTTGGTTCTGTTAAGGAACAGATGCGAGGACAACATTACGAGACGGCGGAGGAAAGCATTGCGTCAGTGTCTTCGTGCAGCTGGAAGGAGTTCTATTGTAAGGGTATTTTCAAATTTGCAGAACGACGGGGAAAAATGTGTGCAAAAAAGTAAAACTATGTTGAAAAGGGAGAGAAAAGTTTGTAGATTACGATGATATACTTCGTTTATCTAAAAAAGTAAATATTAAGAGGTTTTAAAATTATTGGTCACTACTTTCAGTATGACCGTCGTATATTGTGAAACTTTTGTATTTTTGTTTGTTTATATCCTGATCCTGTTTGCAAACACCTCAGAATAAATACTTTTTACATTTTCCCTATATTTATAGCTGTTGTAACTATTTTAACAGGTATTTACCATGAAATTTTATATTGTAAGTCACTTGCATTTCTTCAGCTAACTTTCCAAAGATTCTGTGACACAGAGCTATTCGGTTCAAATTTATCAATTTTCTGTAGACAATCTTCACATTTGGACAAAAATATAATTCTTAAACTAACTTGTGATGACATATCTAAACAATAAACAAAACTTTTTTCTGTGGCTAGCAAAAGTTTGCCTAGTCCTGCCTTAAATACTATGACCATCTGTTTTGGCAATTAGATAACAGTTTTTTCCAGACACTATCGTCTTCATGTTGAATTAAGGAAAGAGCTTGTCAATAATGTTGCTATGGTTGCGCTTCATAGAAATGGGAAATAATCAAGCGACATTTTTGTGAGATGTTTGTACACTGCACTATCAAACGCTGTATTGTTGATGACTATTCGAGATCCGGAGGTCCGCACTCTTTGAGTATCACTGCTGTTGTCAATGTAGAGACGGTCTGTATTTGAAACCAGACAGTGATGGCCTTGGGCTGAGCAAATTCAGATGGCTTAGTCGAGACACAGGACTGAGAGCTTTATGTAGCAATTTAGGGCATTTTTAATCGCAGAAGTGAAGTAGCAAAGGGTGTTGAAATGCAAACAATTGCTACAGCCACCGGGAAGCTCTTTTTAATGATGAGAAAATATTAAATGTTGATAAAAACTACAACCGTCAAAGGGAAGTGCATACCTCAACATCATGAAAGTTTGTGAGAGAATCTCCAGTGTCGAAGAAAGTCATCTTCCAGCCTCAATAATAGTTTGGTGGGAAGTGAACTGTGATGGTGTTCCATTTCTGCCTAAAGAGAATAAGACAACTAAAACAGAAACCACCCTCCTGGAACCTGTGGTGAAAAATCTGAATACTGCTTTGCTAAAGAATAGGTATTGGAGTTTCCAGCAAGATTCCGCTCCAGCCCACAAGACAAAGTCCGCTCGTACTTGGCTTGAGAGAAATGTTCCAGATTTTTATTACTGTTCTAGCAGTCCCGATCTGAGGCCCCTAGATTACAAACTAAGGGTATGGTTTGCGGAAAAAAGCCTTAATAAAGTCTCAAGTGGTTCAAGAAATAGAACAAAATTAAAATGTGATACATTACTTAGTTAAAACTTTGTTATAGTCTTTGTAGCAAGGCTAGGCATTTACCTATAAACAAAGGGATGCTAATACTTTAGTAGTCTGAGACTTTTTAAACATCCTGTAGGTATATTTGTTAGTTAACTCTTCAAACCATTTATTAAACGTAAATCACAGAAACAGTAAAAGTTATTACAGCTTGCTATCGTAGGAGAAAAAGCCATTTGAAAAGGCATTTCTGCCCTCTTTATCATAAAGATGCAACTGCGTTTAATTTTTTCTTAACCATAATGACTTAAATGTGTAGTAATTATTAATTTAGGTGTGCGTTAGTCCTACTAGAATCAGTTAAGTTTAAAAACTCTTTAAAAGACTTGGATACTCTACTTTCGTGAGTGGCAAGATTGATGGTCGAGCGCATGTCTACAAATTATGTGCACTTCAATAAGATGCAATGAAGTTCAGTTCCTGTTTATCGTCTGCATACATTATGCATGCCGTATGTACGCTGCGATGTTACGGAAGTGTTAAACATTGAACATGCTTATCATAAAGAAAAGTACCCTCACTTGCCCCCTGTCCATCTTACCGAAGCCTTTGTTGTATACTAATTTGTCTTGCTCTATTTGTTTTACAAGGAACATGTGTAATGTCAGTGTTTCATATTTGAGTAAAAATGGGGGAAAGAGTTATAAATGTATTCTTTTTTCAGTATTACAGTAATAAGCAAAATATAAATTGTTTAACCCATTCGAGTCATATGACGAGCTGTACTGGCATAAGATAGTAATGCATGACAAACACAGCTCGCAAGAGTGCGCTGGTCAATAAAACTGCATGTATTTGCATCTCTAAGTCACCAGTTGCACTCAAAGGAAATGAGAATGGAACTAAATACACAAGTTCTTCGAAGTTCATACATGGTTTGTCTCGTCATTCGTTATATGTTCTTTAAAGTTATTCCTTCATGGCAAAGTACAGCTAACCTCAGTAGCCAAAATAGCAAGACAAGCAGTGAAATATAATGGCAAATAGGATTTGAGAACATTTATTGAAAGTTTTCTAAATATTGACAGTTAACTTGGAAAATTTTCTGATTTTGAAATATAAATTAAAGACACAATTATTGCTTCTGTCTATGAATCTAGTTCTAAATATAAGTCAGAAATTGATGATGATAATTCCGATCCAGGTCTTTCAAATTGTGCTGGCATTGTGACGCAGAAGAAACAAAGTGGTTAGAACTGAATAAAAACTGACAATAATCCCATTGTGTACCCACACAGTGATTACAGTAGAGTCTGTAAAGAACTGCTAAAAATCAAGACCACCTTCAGAAATTGATACTTTTTATGGAACCGCTGTTCAAAAAAAAAAAGTGTGTGGAAACAAATGCTTATGCTACAAAGTAAATGTACAATTAAGAGAGACAGAGAAAACTGAGAGATGTTTTGATACACCAGATGAGACGAATTCGACCATACTGAAATATGACGAGTTGCTTTGAGACACCGATATTTGGAGAAACAACGAGCAGACAGAGTCGCATTTTCTGCACTTCACCGACGACAGAAATGAAGATTGAAATGATGAGCTAAAAGTATTAGACCTATCTCTCAGCCTTTTTCTGCAAAATTATCAGGGACGAAAGTTTAGTAAAATTCAGATGTCGCCTCTCATACGTGCAAAGCAATAGATCCAACCATGCAAGATTTGGAATAAATTTGTACAAATTTTGAGAATATTCTAGATATTGCTTGTACAGCTCTACTGTATGTAGGAGATGATGTGACAGATCCTAAGTCTTCCAGCAAGTGTAAATGTGTGACCCATTGTTAGACAGAGGCCAAACATTGTATCTGGATAGCTGGTATTCGTCTCCAGATCTCTTTAGAGGATTGACGGATACAGAAACTAACGTACCGTGAGAACAAACAGGAAGGAAATGTCGCCTGATATCTCTCGTAATAAACTGAAACGTGCCGATTATGAATCATCGTCTGCAAAGAATGTGCTGTGTATGTGAGGTGGAAGAATGAATAGATTTTCTTCCCCATCGACGAAACACGAAACTGCTGACATTACAGCAAAAGGCAAGCTGAGAAGAAGGAAAGGTCAAATACCCAGGAAGGAGATAAGAAACCGAAGTATGCCCTTGAGTGCCAGAAGGGAATTAGAGGTGTGCATTTGCAAGATCAGGTGACACTTTTGTTACCTATAATGTGACGCGCAGTTAAAGGTTACAATAAAAAGTTTTATCTGCTAAGCATATGCATATACAAAGTTTCACAAGATGACATGTAAGAAAAAGACAAATACACGGACTTTGCAACCAACATCTCTCATCAGCCGATTTAAAGCGTAACACTACATAAGTCCGTTGTACTTTAGCTGGGAATACCTCATTGAGACTGCAAGCTAAAATATGCCCACTTTCCGACGCAAATTTTACCCACAGACAAGGAAAAAATATGCTACAGTATCGCGGGTCCAATATCGATCAGGATCAATTTGTTTTATCGAGCGTAATCCTAAGTATGGCTTTCTTTGGAAGGGAAGTAAAGTCATGGGTCCTGTGTAATACATTTACGGCACAAAAAAGAACCTCAAGCCTAAAACAAGAACCCTCTGAGCAGAATTTATCGGCCGTTTCACGCCTGAATTGAATGGACGCTGATGACCTGAGATGTTAAACAGCGCCGTAAATAAACTAAAATCTTCTTCTTATTCTTCATTTGGAGAACTGTTTTAAGATATAACACCCCAACAATCATATTAGGCCATCAAAATTGTCAAGTCAATACTTTCAGTATCATGCATGCAAAATTTCAGGTAACAAATTATATTATGTTAACAATTTATATACAGGGATTTAAATCAGATTTCTGAGATAGTAATGAGGGCATTAAAAACGGTACCAATGGGTTAAGCTTGGGTTATTGTTCGACTATTTGTTCTTAAACGAAGTATTATTAATCATAAAGCAGACTATTATTTATTCTTACCGCTGCACACTTAGTAAGCCAATAATGATAAGACAATATTTTTTTATGAAAATTAGCCTAGCAATTATTCATGCTCTGGGCCCATTAATCTCATTAAAAATGTTTCTGATTTTATTTAGTCACAAGGGAAATTCTCAGTCAGAAAGTCATCTGAACTAAAAATTACTTCAGGTGTCTCGGTGCAGCAATTTAAAACTGACAAACAATGTATCAATGAGAATAAAGAGTGTTTCTTTAAAAAAATAATTAATTAAATGCAAGAATAGCGATGCAGAAAAAGTGGCCATTTCCTTAAAACGTAGATAATGCTCGACAAACGAAAATCTCTCCAATTTTCGTTAACTGGTAGAAAATATAGAAAAGAGTTTAAATATCTGACACTTTTAAGGTCTAGTGCAGCATTCCGGAATGCTGTAGCAGAGATAATTTCTAAACTGCTTTTAACATTAATCACATCTCTGGTAAACTTATCAATTCCATATTTTCTTAAAAGTTATCTGGAATGAAAAAATTATCTTATGCTGCACTGTTGCAAATATTTCATTATGCTTAACATTGCTATAAGCTAATTCTGTATGACTGACGTCAGTTATGTTTTCATTGTCAAATATTTAAATTCTTTTCTTCCTTTCTCTGTAGAGAGCGAATAAAATATAAGAATTGTCGCCTTCACAAAACCCTTATAATATACAGCATAAAAATCCTTTTGTTAGTGCTCAGTTGCTATTTGTGCTGCTTTTCTACGCTTTGTAATCTACGATTTCTGTCTATATTTTTATCATAATCAGCATCTTAACTCTCTCATTTTCTCTTAAAAGTGACATTTTAGGTTGATTTTAACAATAAAACTGTTAACTGCAGTAATTAAATTGACCAACAAATTGTTTTGTTTTCATAGTAGCATACGACGTGTAAAATAAATGAAGAATTGTTCAGAAATATAAAGAAATATTTTCTTTTTCAGAAAATATTAAGAAATAGGATGCCATTTAAAAATCCTGTGTTAGGACGCCAGGATATGTACAACGGTGATCGTGAAAACTAATCATAAGATAAGGACTTACTAGTCTGAGCTTTTTCCTGTTCCTAAAAATATATATAATTCAATTTGAAATGAAAAATTCTATACGCCCATTTCTTATAGGTACTGTAATAGACATGGTTGTTCTTGACAATGCTTATATAAGCATTTGTAATTAAAAAATGAAGTGTTATGAAAAGAACAAAAAGATATACCTAAAAGTAACGCTAGAATTCAATTTCTTAGCAGTAATTTTTAATTTGTACTAATTAACTAACGAAAATTATTGGAAGTTATTGACTATGACATGAATGTTAAAGCACTGTAAATGTTTTTATCAAAATTTTAAAAAAAAGTTAAAGTAAAATAATTAATTGTCGCCAGGATTGTAAATTGGCATGCGTGTATCTACATTTAAGAATTTTGATATGGAATCAGGTTTTTAATAGTAACTTGAGTTCTATTTTATTATGACAGCGTAAAAAGAATAAAGGCTTTTACTTTTTCACAACTACATGTTGGTAATTCACTGACTGGTCAATATTCACCGTTTATATTTTGTATACATTGTACTTAAGGGAAGTAGGCATTTTGAGATCATATGCATCTACACTTTCCAAACCGGATCCGCTCGTCAAAACGATCATAATAATACCCTTCTTAATTACCCTACGAGGAGGAGAGATCTGAGGGGAAGTATGCAAGATTTAAGCATCATAATCGCCGTGCCTGGTTGTGATCACCAGAGTCCTCGACCAGGTGCCACCTACCACCTGTTTCAGATGTCTTCGGCCCTCCGCAAAACGAGTGTTGCATGTCCCGGCTTCTATCCCGTCACTACCAATTTACTGCACGGCGTACACTTCCGGTAACCAGTCCATGGTGCAACAATCCCCCCAATTGCTGATAAACGACCTGCTGGAGAAGATATTCAAACACTTGCGGGCATCAATTGTTTGGCTTTACTTCAGCCGACCGGAGCGCTCTGTGCGTGTGGCCTTGTTCTATTACAATAGGAAAACGCATTACTGCATATTACGCTTGCGCTGGCTGACTAGGTGAGCCACACAGTGGCGTGCTGAGAAGAAGAGTAGATAACAAATGACGTGCAGTAGACCTTTCCTAGTGATATTTAGTAAATAAGAAAGAATATATATTGTTGAATATTTTCAATAAAGTATTTTAAGGGATGATAAATGTTAATATAGTAAATAAAATATATATTTAAAGAATAAGTTGCTCATTTGTATATTTACATTTACTCTATTTACACAATTAAGCGTATTTTTCAAGATGGCTTTCTCGTTTCTGGAAACAGACATAACATGAATTGTGAACTTTTTAATTTCATTCCGAATTTAATTTTTTCAGTTAATGAGTAATTAGTAGTACATGGAAAAGAAAATTGTGATTAAAAATAAGAAAGAAAGGAGGACGGAAGGGAGGGAGGGAAGGAAGGAAGGAAGGAAGGAAGGAAGGAAGGAAGGAAGGAAGGAAGGAAGGAAGGAAGGAAGGAAGGAAGGAAGGAAGGAAGGAAGGAAGGTAGGTGTCCCATCTACTGAACACAAAGCCCACAACATTTCACCAAAGTGTGAGATAGCGCGTATGAAAGCTTGTATAATTGCGATGAATCGTGTGAGCTATTTCCCATTGTTTTTAGCTGATGGTAATTAAGGTACGAGGATAGGTCCTTAAATTTCCAGCCTACCATTTTCTAGGTATGGTAAAGACAAAAACTATATTTCACTTTTCAATATAACTACCTTTTATTACAATACACTTCTCATACCTTTGATATAACATTTCAATCCTCCCCCCCCCCCAAAAAAAAATAGGCTGAAGTCTTATCTGCAAAATGGGCATGAATAGCAATCATTACTTCTTTGTCATCACTTCCTCGAAGGTTCTTCTCGAGTTTTGAGAAGAGGAAATAGTTCCTGGGAGCTAGATCTTGGCTATAAGATCTCCTTAAAGCCACATATCTTCACATTTTCCTTTGCAACAAGAGCTGTGTGCACAGGCACGTTGTTGTGAAGAATGCGTACATTACCACTCAGCTTTGTTCGCCTTTTCTCTTCGCCAGGTTTACCCACTCCGTTGATTTTCTTTTGGACAAGGGATCATAGTAGAGGACCATAGTTCCATCTCCTGTAACAATGTTTTGCAGCACTTCTCTCTAGTTGCCATGGCAGAGCTCCAAAATGCCTGACAACAGATGACTCGTTGCTGCTTTTGGACTGAGGAAAGAAGTCTAGGCATTAACCTTATTCATGTTTAAATGTTCATGAATAATTCGAAGGACTGTTGTTTTAGAAAGGGTCAACCTTGCTGCTATTTTTGTGACTTTGAGTCGCCGGTCTTCTATAATTTCTCTCCTTCCACAAGACCGATGTTTTCAGGAGTGAGCACCTGAATGCTCTTCGTATTCAATGCTTTCTCTACCCATTCGAAAACGTTTGGCCCATTCTTTTACAGCAGAATATGAGGGGGATGCATCCCCACATACACCGTTCAATCGCTGTTTAATTTCATTTGGAGTAAGTCCTTCTTTTGTGAAAAACTTAATAACAGCTCGATACTCCATTTTGAACATGTCACAATCTTCTACACATAGCCTTCTTTATGCAACTATATCTGATATAGCAACTTACCAGGTCTGCATTAACCTTAGTCAACAAAGACAACGTTTCTATTCCTTTCTTTTGTCACTCATTATCAACAAATTTGACTCAGATCTGAAAGGGTGAAAGTAAAAACATATTCTGAACAGAACCCTCCTCCTACCTTCAAATACTTTCTAATCAAAAAGGTTTCAAGTATTTCATTTTTCCTTTATTATACGCTAGTTTTGGGGGTTGAGTCAATATTATCATATTTGGTAATAAATACGTTTCAGTGAAAAATATGTTTTTTATTTGTGTATGTTAAAATTGTAACATGTGTAACATAAATCACTGCTTTATCACTGTTTTCTTTTGTCCTTCTGCTTATGAGGATAAGATTTGAACTGTGCCATCTTTATTGTTGTTGATTTGATTTATTTATGAACGCTCTTTAACATCTCAGGTCATCAGCGTCCCATTCAATTCAGGGCGTGAAACGGCCGACAAATTTTGCTCAGAGGCCTCTTCTTTCAGACATGAGGTTCTTTTTCGTGCCGTAAATGTACGACACGGGACCCACGGCTTTACATCCCTTCCGAAGGAAGCCATACTTAAGATTTTTGCCCCCGAAAAATCCATTGATCCTAGCTGGGTTTGAACCGCGTCCTTGGTTTTAGAAGGCAAGTATGGTTAACACTACACCACCAGAACCGACATGCCTTCTTTATGAATTATTCATTAATTTGCACGCTGAACTTCTGAATTGCCTCCGTTTTTATGAACTGCCCGATACACAAAAGAATGCTGCTTAAACTGCCAATTCATCATCGCAAATTCAAATTGTTAAACAACTAGAACTATCTTCAGTTTTTCTTGTGGTATTTGTGAGATAGTTTTAATCCATTAAAATTAGTTCCTGGAATTACTTCAATTTCTATCGTACCAATGTTTTACATCGTCATATATTCTCAAAATATTTTGCACTTCACATAAATACAAAAACCCTTTGCCTTGCCTGAGTTCTCTCTTTCAATAAGACGAAATTCGGTCACTGCGGCTAGTTGTTTTCCTTTCAATTTCTGATGCACTTTGTCAATTTCCTGACAGTACTTCTCTCATTTGTTTCGCCACCTTGTAGTAGTTTGCAGATCGCCTTAATGTTTCTCTGGTTTTGCGAAGTGTTTCAGCGATATAGGTGGATTCTCTAAGACAAGCGCAAACGATCGGCAAATAGTCTTCAAATCTACATTTTTAGTGCTTGTTTAATTAATTTTGGATTAGTTTATCAGTTTTTTTTTCACTTTTTCCTTTTTTCTCAAGTTATTACAAACAACTGAAGGTGCAAGCATGAGTTACTTAGCAACATTTTTGGTAGTTTATTGTATATTTACTTCCACAATTTTTATACGTTAACCACCATCAAATTTACTCATTCGCTATTACCTTCCAAACAAAATTATATATCTACTTGTTGCACTGCCCTTGTAAATTAGATATTTCTATTAATTTAGATCTTATATATCACCGACTGCAATGTAAAGGAATAATTAACAAGTTAAAACATCTTGTGCTTTTTTAATTTCTGCAACTTCGTATCAGAAAAGCGTAAAGACTTTGGGCATCCAAGAGGAAAGGGAAGTGTTCTGTTCTGAGTATGCTAATGTCAGAGCAAAAAGAATAGAGAGGATGATTGCATCATAATTTATTGTCACACGCCTCAGGGCAATGAATCATGTAGGACATATTACGTCGTGATAAGAGCGTGTTCAGTTCACAAGAAACGCGTTTTGCTTTGATATGCTTTGTGTTGGGCTTTTGGGCATTTGATTAGTAGTCCTGGTGTAATTATACATCTAACTAATAACAACCTTCTTTTTCACAAGAACACAACTTGAAGATGCAAATATAATGTTTCTAAGATAATTTTACGTGTTTTAACATTCATTGACATTGCAATTTTTATAAATAGGCCTTAAAATAATTATTTTTGACAGTTTGATAGTCCCGATGGTATCACACCTGGAAATTATACGAATATTCTTCCTCAAAGTATTTAAAAAGCATGCTAATGTGCCTTTAATTTTTTTAAAACTAGGTTACATTCTAAACACAAAGTAAATTTGCATGTCGTTTTTACTTGTCATTTTAATCAAATTTATTAAACATTTGCTGAGTTCTTAAATATATACTGGCACTATTTATATATCTCTGAAAACTTAGCTCTGTTCCACAAAATGTGCTACAATTATTCAGAGAGATCGAATTATATTCCATCCACAGTAGCAGTAAGTAGGCAGCGTAATATCGATATACTACAATGAGGTTATTTGAGTTACAGGCTGCCTAAGCGCGGCCGCTTACTGAGAAAGTGTAACCGCATCAACCGGTAAAAGTAAAAGTCGCCGCGCGCAATGTTAGTATTTATATTTTTATTGAAAGCAAAAAAAAAGTGTACTATATGTAAAACATAATTGTTGAAAAGCAGCATTATATTGGCAGCATCTGCGTAGGAAATGCCTATATTTCATGCAATTTTTCTTCCATTCTTGTCATTGAGAGATTCTCTATCTCTCTCATAACTTTTTAACAAACAGATGAACATTTTCTCTAGCTGGAACGCGATTGCCAGGATATTTTCTCGCGTATTGCTATCCGTTTCCACATAAAAGCTGTTCTTCAAGACTTGTTAACAAAGCCTTCCTCAAACTAATTACAAACTGCTACTTACACATGCATTATGGGTCTGAATGGCTTCTTCTAGTATGTAGGCGCGCTTGCCCCCCAGTAATTCAAATAATATCATTGGATAATGTTTTAAAAAGTTTTTTTTTTTTTTCAACTCTTTCAAGTATGTGATTTATTTTTCCCATATTTTATATTTTAACACTGTCCAGAGACTAAAGTCACAGAGGGGTTGGTGGAGAGATTGAGAGGGGCAAAACGCAAGGATGCGATTTATTGTAAAAATGTCCGATGTCATCGAATTTCCTTGTTTCGAACTGCAGAGAGAGAATTTGTTTGCAATACTTTTTCTACATAAGCGTTTGTAGTTTATACAAGGACAGTGATTCACTGTCGGTCCTGGTGTACTGGCCTTCTAAGCCCAAGATCGCCGGTTCAAACCCGGCCAGGATCGATGGATTTTTTGGACGTAAAAATCCTAAGTATGACTTCCATAAATAATTCAAATCAATCAGTGATTCACATTTGAGTTCACATTGAAATTTAAAACGCAGCTAACCTTGCGTTTTAAACTGTCTGGTGATAGTATGTTGTTAGCGGATAGAGGAGTTGCCTATTTACGGCGAAAATATAAATTGATCACCGTGGTGTCCATCGGTCCTGCCCGCAATCGAACCCGCGAGCTTGGGTTTACGAGGCAAGTCCGGTTACCACTAGACCACCAGGACCGACTCTCGCACTATAAGACCTTCAATTTCACTGAGTAGACTCCTTCCTTCTAGAGTATTGAAATGATCCTTGTGTCCCAAACAACGTTAAACAAGTTATTAATATTGAAGTGTTTAGATTGTTGGAGTGTGTTCGTTAATTTACGGAAAGGATGTTCTTAAGAAGAATGACGGTTGGTGGCGGTTGGTTGTTAGAAATTTCCAGAAGCAAGTCTTGTGTTTTAATCTGATTGGTAGTTGAGAGTTCCACTATAGATGTAGCAGGCCGTTAGGAACGCTATGAAAGAGTTAGGGCGTTTGCGTCACTATTTCCCCTAGTTCAAAGCATGCACAGCTGAGCTCGACATTGTAAAATCTGGCATGTAGAAATTATTAACACTTACTATATGACAACTTGAAAAATTATAACAAATCTTAAAATGTTAAGCAGTGAAACACAAGAGTTTTGATTTAATAAAATTCCTTATCATTTGGAGTGTATTCGTTAATTTACGGAAAGGAAGCAGTGAAGCTAGTATGTTTTATTTAATGTGTAAAACCCCGTAGTGTTATGTCTTCCCGATTTCACTAGCTTAATAGTTGTAGACAGGGAATCAGGACTATGAGAATCGCCGGGTGGTTGTGGAACGTAAATATTTAGTACAATGTATTGCTTATTTTAAACAGTTGCCAGACGTGGCTGTCCCAGGTTGCTGGTTTAAGCTACCCCAAAAATTTCAATTTCCGATAATTATTGCTTAATATCTTTTTATGCTTAAAAATAAATGTCTATAGACTGTACTTTATATAACTTGGGCCTGATGTGTTTTATTTGCGTTGATATCTATAGGGGACTTAGTTTGCAGTCTCGGTACGAACAGAAGTTTTGTTAAGCTTGTGGGGTATTTTGATTGAGGGAAGTGAGAGGAAAATGTAAGAAGAGCCTCATGCCCACATGAGCCATTGTGTGTATGCAACATTGTGTGTAAGGCTCATCTCCCCAAAGGAACATTTTCCTCTAGTTTTGTATAAATTGTTAGTTAAATAAAATATTTCAATAGACTGTTAGATACCTATATTGAAACAGTATGTTAATGACAACAACATAAGAAAACTTGCAGTTATTATACTTGAAATTCGTTTCTTTTAGGCAGTAAGCTGTTGCTAAATGACAAGCTAGAGTATGGATGTGGATTCTAGAAGTATTTACTTTATTTAGTTTTGTGTAATTGAATGTACAGAAAATGTACGCTGTGTAGCATGTACGGTTTTTTTTCTTAATAATCGTTATAAGAGAAAATTTAAATTAATTGGATTAATTTGAGTTAATCTATGCTTTCAAAATATAAGACGCATACAAAATTTCTATAGAGACAGTATTTATTCTGCAGATTGGGGAGTGTCATCAACAATTTATAGCATGAAAATAGCCATTTTTTTTGTTAAAATATGTGCTTTTGAGAACATATTTATTACATTCTCTCTCTCATTTATGTTCATAAGCATATATAAGTGTTAATTCTATTAAGATTCTAGTAGCCTGCGTGCTATACTTAATAGTAAAGTTTGTACCCCGGCTTTATGCTTCACTCTACTGCTTTCCCCGTTAATTCTATCTCGATGCAAAGTAACACTTCGCTGTGCATGGCTCTGAATGTTAGTCTAACAAACAGCTGATAATTGTCTGCTCAAGGTACGTTTTACAAAAATTCAGCACGATAACCTTGTCGCCAGTTTTCAACCACTTTCCTTGATGGTGTTTTAAAATACCAGTACATACAAAGAACAACAGGTGTGTGCGTGTGTGTTTTTTTTTTCTTCAATTTTTCTTTATATGGTTTATTTGCAGACGCTCTTTAACACCTCAGGTCATCAGCGTCCCATTCAAATCAGGACGTGAAACGGCCGACAAATTTTGCCGAGAGGCCTCTTCTTTCAGACTTCTTTATCGTGCCGTAAATGTACGACACGGGACCCACGGCTTTACTTCGCTTCCGAAGTAAACCAAACTTAGAAATTTTACGCACGAAAAAATCCATCGATCCTGGCCGGGGTTCAGCCCGCGATTTTGGGCCTACGTGACAAATATGGCTACCGTTAGACCACCAGGACTGACAACACGTGTATAAACTACTAATAATTAAAATCGTATAATAAGGTATTCATAACGACTGGTATCTCCCAAGAGTATTACAACATTCGTTAATATAGTTTGCTCAATGAAATGACTTTTCATTAAAAACTATATCGTAGTTTCCTTTAGGAACTGCTGTTCGTAACATCAACGATGTAATTCGTCCTGCAGCCAATGAGAAAAGGGCTGCACCACATGGTTATGTTTACATTGGAACAGAAGTAACAGTAAACAGAATAGTGTATGAAAGAATGGTAAAGAACGAGACTTCCTTACATTGCATTTTCATCTTAGTCAACTCTTGCTGCGGTCGCTAGATGGCTGACCATGTACTTCCCTGAATCAACTGCTGTTTTTTGCTCGCACATTTTTTGTACTCCCTGTGGTCATGTTGACAATGTCTTGAGGACAAAAGAAAATGCCAATATCACAGAGTCAAAGAAATGTAGCCAACTGGGGAACTAAATTATTTCTGTTTCTATTGCTAAATGATAGTTGCCTGGTAAACAAGAGTTTATCAGTTGATCAATAATATCATTGGTTCTATATCCACCCTATATGGTTCTGGTAAATAATTTATAATAAATAATTTCGTACTTATGGAAGGAAAAAGGGATGAAGATATGGTTCCTAAACAATTTTATTCACCTATATTTTAAGCAATATTGCCAATCCAATTAGTAAGTTTGCAAAATAAAAGTTTAGTTATAATTTTAAAGCACATATTTAGTTATGTGGAGTTTTACCATTTTGTGGGAATTATTGTGTCCAAATTCTGAATACGGAGATATTAAAGAACAAGAATTTAAATAGGAAATTTATATATTTATGTATTTTTGAATTTATTTGATCTAAATATTTATATTTTGCTCTCTAACATTTATGATGGCTTTCACATTAGAGTAAAGTATTTGTTTTCCTGGGTGACAACATGAAAATCATTACTGATGGGATTAAAATGTTTATGTATATTTTATGTTGTAGGAACAATTTAGGAATTCAGATGAAATGAAACTATAAGTTTATTTCAGTTTGTCTAAAGATATGCTGGACAAACCCGTTTCGATATGTTCAAATACTAGGTCGTTTAGTGTCTCCGGACACCGGAACTGCCCTGGAAAAATATCTAAGATCTCTCTTCTATGTATTTTTTAAAAATGTATGTTTCTATGAAACTTTCTCTGTTATTTGTATAAAATGTCCAAAGATTAAATATCTCTCATTTTGAAATAGTGGATATGTTATCTGTACCTATTTTATTCGTTTTTTCTGTATGTATATACTCTTTTACATTAAAAACAGGTTTCTTAGCCCTACTCAAGGCAGCCTTTCTGTTCATCATTCTCTTGTGTACTTTTGATTGATGCACGATTTGACACGCCATCTTTTGCCGAGAGAAAATATCTAGAAATAATCTCACTTCGTATGATGAACACTTCTAGAGTGAGAGAAGGGGAGGTGTTTGATATGGAAAGGCTTCTTTTAACCTGGCTTTGTGAACCCTATTAATCTACTATACAATAAAAGACATTTTTTTCTCTCTTTTTCCTTCCTTCTTATATTTTTCATTCCACACTGCCCGCTTTTCTGCCACGTACCGTTATATAATTACAGCTATGAGGTTTCTGAGTTCTCGATTGTACCTATCGATAGTCCCAAGCGACGGGTGGATGTTCACTCCGGGACATGCAGTAAGGTTTACTGTTTATGATGTGGCACCTAGTACGAGACGACCTCCTGGGAGAGGAAGGGTGGTCCTTAATCTCTCCTGAAGGTACAGGAGATATCACTGACATGCATTTGGAGCTCTCACAGCGCCCTACAAAATGGTTCGTAAATACTATTGCCAAGGTAAATATTTTGAATTATTCATAATGCAGGGCGGACCAGTCAAGAGTTATGTATACTCCACGAATCCACTGCGAGGAATGCGTCAAATTACTCTTAACACGCGCAGGAATGAATAAATTAAATATTTGTACCATAAAGAATTAATAATTTGTCTCTTGTCTTATCTGAATTTCATAACAGATCTATTTTTATTCCGGTAGACCTGAGTTCTGCGATGATAGCTTTTTTTTAATGTGTTTTTATTGTTGCTTTGACTGCATTGGTTTTCTCACCACGTCTGTAGATTGAACGTGAATTTTGTAAGTGTAAGTTTATAATTATGAATGGAAAGAAATGAGCTCGGAGTGCTTTGTACCTTAAAACTATCTGGCATTCACCTTTTCAGAGCAAGGAAACATTCCTTAAAAAAAAAAAAAAAAAAAAACACCACCCTTACCAGGACAGCTTGATCTGCTCGGGACCCAGATGAAACCCGACCAGGATCGATGGATTTGTTTCGGGGCGGAAAAAAATTTTGGTTTGAAGGGAAGTAAAGCCATGGGTTGCATGTCGTAGATTTACGGCACGAAAAAAAACCTCAAGCTTGAAAAAAAAAAATGGCCTCTGAGTAAAATCTATTGGCCGTTTCACGCCCTGAATTGAATGGGACGCTGTGAAAAGACCGTCCATAAATAAAACATCAACATGACTGGGACCCAGGACCATCGAATTAGTGATGACAAACACTACCGTTAGACCACTGAGGCGTCAATATAGTAGTTAGTGGTACTGTATCATATTATTATAAAATTCTATGTACACATTACAAATATATTTGTAGACCATACATGCTTTAATATAACACAATTTGAAAGAGGAATAAATAATTATAAAAAGTATCTTATGACACAGTGGAACTGGAATTCTATTGTTTCACTGACCACTTTTTACAGAATACTCTCTCTGTTAAAAAATCGGCCCTGGTGGTGTAGTAGTGATCATACTTGGCTCCTAAACCCAAGATAGCAGGTTCAAACCCGGCCAGGACCAATGGATTATTTCGGGCTTAAAAATCCTAAATATAGCTTCCTTTGGAAGGGAAGTAAAGCCGTGGGTCCCGTGTCGTACATTTACGGCATGAAAAAGAACCTCAAGCCTGAAAAAAGAGACCTCTCAGCAAAATTTGACGGCCGTTTCACGCCCTGAATAGAATGGGATGCTGATGACCTGAGATGTTAAAGAGGGTGCATAAATAAAGGAATTAATTATCTCTTAAAACAGAATCCGTTTCTCACCACTTTTTAAAGAAATCGCTGACTTACGGCTTTAATGTAGATTCTAGGAAACTTCTACGAAACCTACTCGCACACTTGTGATAAAATGCTTTCTTTAAAAGATAGGCCCCAACAAACAAGATCACAACTTAAACAGGAAAACGAATTACAGATCACGTCGAATCAATTCTAGAATGATTGAATTGATATAATCTTAAAACACTAACCGCCATGGGTGACCGAGGTCGTTAAGGCGCGGGCTCGTGAGCGGGAAGTCTGGGGTTCGAATCCCGCCAGGACCGTCCTGCCTGACTGAGTTTTTTTCAAGGTTTTCCTCAGTCATAAATGGCGAATGCCGGGGAGATACCCTAAACTGGGGCCGAAACGTTTCCTTCCTTAAAAATATATCCTTTCCCAATACATCATTTCATATATTATCAGCGTTCACCGCCTGTAGTGCCTCTGTAGCATAAGGGGCGTTAAACACCATTCATTTTTTTTTCATTCTTAAAATACTAAGCTCAAACCAATATAATGACATCTCAAGAACCAGTCTAATTTTATGCACAATTGAGATTAATTATACTATGTTGAACAAATTTCTGCCTTTAATTACTTACCATATATTTTTACATATATATAAATGAGATATATACACCTCAGCAAATCCTAAATATGTGTGAGACTATACAAGCATTAAAATAGAGTATATGTAATCAGCATAAAGTTTTGTACCCTAAGTAGTTCTAGCGTTGACATATTGTTCAAAAATCTAAGAATTAAATTGACCTGACAAACTCTTAGTAGTTCTAGAGGTGTCATGTTGTTCAGAAACCTGGGAATTAAATTGACTAAGATACGAAAGTTTTAAAAAAAGTTTAAGAATGGCAGAATATATTCCAATACAGAACTACTCAATACTTCAATGAATGCAATGAACGCAAAGTCGGTCCTGGTAGTGTAGTGGTAACCACACCTGCCTTCTAAACCCAAGATCGCGGGTTCAAACCCAGCCAGGCTCGATGGATTTTTTTAAAAATCCTAAGTATGGCTTCCTTCGGAAGTGAAGTACAGTCGTACATTTACGGAACGATAAAGAACCTGAATCCTGAAAGAAGAGACCTCTGAGCAAAATTTACCGGCCGTTTCACGACTGAATAAAATGGAACGCTGATAACCTGAGGGGTTAAAGAGCATCCGTATATAAACAAATTTAAAAAAAGAATGCCAAATATAGTATCAAAGATAATGTTGATAATCTTAATGATTACACGCATGCTGTTTAAAAACTTCTACTGACTGTGTTCGTCAATAAAACACCTCCGATTACGTTAAGCAAATACTTTTTAATAGTGTACAATTTAAACAGCGCGCACCGAATACCTTTATACTGGCGGAGGAAGAGATGAGGTAAGGCAATCGGTGTATTTACCGCTAACGCATTCCTTGCTCTGATAATGAAACGTACGTAAACTCTGAGCTGGTCCGCACTTGACATCTAAAAAATAAAGGCTTTTGTGTTTGAGTTTCGTTTCCAGATTCAAAAGAGCTCCGCCTAAGTTATTTATGGAAGGAATTTAACACAAAGTATATAAGACTTGCTTTCATATAGAAAATTAACTTACTGCACACTGAAATATCTGTTAGAAAAATAAATAATTGTATTCTTTCAGACGCATCTGCGAAGACTGCTAGGAAAAGTTCGTAACCAGGAGTGCATTATAATTGTTATAAATTCCATGGAAGATGGAAGGGGAAAAAAATGTCTGCTCGCTTGGTGTTTAGTATGGAGAGCGTGAAAATTGTTCGTAGCGGTTCGCCCTGCGCACACAAATATAGGCCTTCCCATACATGGATCCCAATTAACCGTAACTGCCAATATGTCTTCATTAACATACAGTAACTTAATTAGCATGGCAGGTTTATGATTCGCTTGGGTGTAATTAAGTCACTAGCATTCCCTCCGTGATTTTCTTCGGCATAGAAATAATAACCCAGTGCAGTGTCCATGCTTGCTCGCCCTTCCCACTTCCAAAGAAATCTCGCCCCCTCCAGGCCGTGATTTTAGAGCTATATTTATGTATGAGCATAATGAATATCAGGGATCTATAGCATGTAGCCAGTTACTTTCCTGTCCAACACCTGCAATTAGATTTTTAACTGTATTTTAATTATTAGTATGTTCATATGTTGGATATTAACTTGGAATACTTATATTTCAATCTTCCATAGTATAATACTCATGCAAGTACACAAACCCTTTGCCTCTACTAATGGTTGTCTTATTGTTCTATTTCAACCTGCTAATACATACTGCCTTTAGGTACATTTCAATGTATAAATGATAAGAAATATGAAAATAATATTAACGCAATTACATAGCATTATTCGCTACGTACAAACGATATGCAAGCCACCGTCACACCGCGCCAACCCCACATTCATCCAATCATTTCGACCCTCTAACAGAACCAAGGAAATGGTATGAAATAGGAAAACGCAATATTCATGGAATGTTTTTTTTTAATAGTGTTTAACGCCCGTTTTTACTACTGAGGCACCACAGACGGTGAACACTGATGATACATGAGATGAAATGATACATTGGGAAATAATTTTTTTAAAGGAAGTAAGCATTCCAAGCCTAAGTTTAGGGTACCTCCCCGGCATTTGGCAGCTATGGGGACTGAGGAAAAGCTGAAAAAAAAAACAGTCAGGGAGGACGGTCCTGGTGGGATTCGAACCCCAGACCTTGGATACCCATGGCGGTTCCGTGGAATGTAAATGCCCATCCCAGCTCGCCTAAGTGACCAGGAAATCCACAAAAAAAGACCAACGGGGCTTGAACCCGTGACCTGCCAAATGTTTTGCCGTTAGATACTGCTTGGTTCGTTCTTAGTAGCTTAGTATATAGGGTGTCTCATAATGAACGCAATTACATTTAAAACATTTATTTGAAAATATTATTAAATCAATATGAAGCACAAATGCCTTCAATAAACATGAAACAAAATATCAGGGAAATGTCCTCTGTGGCTTTGTTGTCACACTTTCGCTCTGTTGGCAACATTTTCAACGACTTTAGGGCAAGGTTGCAACTGAAATACACCCATGACAGGTCTTAATTTCTGCCTTGAGTTGAAGGATGGTTCGTGGATTATCCACATAAACACAAAATTAAAATTCGCGGTAATCGGAATGGTAAATTGTTGAGAATGGTGACATGTCGACTTCATTGGTCTCGTAGCAACGCTCTTTGTAACGAGAACGAGGCTGATTTGATGTTCTCTGTTGATCCGGTATCTTCAAATTTCCTTGCCATTCTTTGCACTACACTGCTGACATGTTGCGCGCATTTCCTCACTAAAAATTACACCAAGTCTTCAAACGGTCTCTCCATAACTTTCAAAGTACTTAAAACGAACGTTCAGAATCTGGACACATTGATCCTTCATGTATCGCTCCATTTTAGCTGATAACAATACACCAAATTACAATCGTTAATAGCAATACAAACAGATGACTGTATGTTAAATTTCAGGTCCGACAATCTAACAGACCGACAGAGGCGTACAGTTTTAAAACTGCGCTCATTATGGGACACCCTATATAAACATTTTTCTGTTTGAAAAACTCAGTATATTTACTGAATATATATACTATAATTTATTTATGTCGGTCCTGGTGGTGTAGTGGTTACCATACTTGCCTCCTACACCCAAGATCGCGGGTTCGATCCCGGCCAGGACCGATGGATTTTTTCGGGGCGTAAAAATCCTAAGTATGGCTTCCTTCGGAAGGGAAGTAAAGCCGTGGGTCCCGTTTCGTACATTTACGGCACGAAAAGGAACCTCAAGCCTGAAAGAGAGGCCTCTGAGCAAAATTTGTCGGCCGTTTCACGCCCTGAGTTGAATGGGACGCTGATGACCTGAGCTGTTAAAGAGCGTCCATAAATAAATCAATCAAAATAAAAGTTTATTTATTATGGAAATCCTCTTTATTTGAAATTATCAATTCAAAATTTGCATTATATTTTCAACTTTTTTTTTTTTTTTGAGTTCCGGAATTTCGACCAATTATATTCATATTGTATACAGTAGTGATGATTCAGATGATGTTTAAGTCACCACTATAAGCTTTCAATAAATCCAGGATGTTTAAATATGCTTTCACTATTTCATAAATATTCGTGTTAGTGCGGAAAGCAATTTGTAGAATAATACGAGTAAGCAATTAATGGCTAGTGTGTTCAATATGTTTATTGAATATATACTCTCCTTGTTTATTTATCTTCGGGAGTGGATGACCGAGGTTGTTAAAGCGCAGACTCGTGGGCGGTAGCACTGGGGTTCGAATCCCGCCAGAACCGTCCTCCCTGACTGAGGTTTTTTCCAAGTTTTTCTTAGTCTTTCTTGGAACTGGAAATAGAAACGTGCAGTTTGTTTTAAAATACGCGTGCACTGATTGCCAATGCGTGACAGAGATGGCACCACTGTATGGCAAACAGAAGTCCTGCGGCAGAGGCGAGATTGAGGACTGTTTTTGATACTTCAAAATGGCAACTTTTCATTTCAAGAACAGCGTGTAATCATTCGCTTTCTCCATTTGTGTGATTTGACACCGAGTGAAATTCATCGTTAGTTGAGTGAGACATGTGGTAATGGTGTCATGCATGCGACAGTTCAAGGAAGGCAGATCATCGTGTGACAACAAAGCAAGGCAATCTCGGCCTAGCACAAGCCGGTCTGACATGATCGAGCGAATGGAGAAAGTTGTTTCGGAGGATCGCCGAATGAGTGTGGAACACACCGCCTCCAAAATTGGCATTTCCGTGGGATCTGTGCGCACAATCCTGCATGAAGACCTGAAAATGCGGAAAATGTCCTCCAGGTGGTTGCCACGAATGCTGGCGGATGACCACAAGGCTGCGCGGCATATTGCCAGCCAATGTGAATAGGACGTTGTTTTCGTCGATTGTGACAATGGATGAAACAGAGAAACTGCTTTTCAATCCTGAACCGAAGCGCCAGTGCCGCTATTGCGTCAGCGATTTTCCAGTGGTCAAAACAGACTCCTACAGAGGCGTTCGCAGCGGCCATGGAATAAATTCAAGTCGTGTAAATATGCTTTCACTATTTCATAACATATTCGTGTTAACAAAAATATTGAACTGAAGGAAGCAATTTATAGAACAATGTAAGCAATTAATGGCTAGTGTGTTCTTTAGCACTGTTGTAACGCTGTAGCGGGGAGATGTGGAGCATGGGTCGGCCGCAGCTGTCATATATATTACCTTTTTGGGTTTCAATTTATACTACCTGATTCTGATACAAGGAGCTACGTCATTAAATCATAAAGAGCTACCTAGCGGGCTGAGCATGCGCTTCGCGAGATGATATATTGGACCGTAGGAAAGGAAGATAGTTCTTTCTAACCCTTAAAATGTATAACCACCAGTATATGAATATAAAAGCCTACTTAAGAAAACTAAGCACAAACGAAATGAATAACAGAATCGCTGTTTTGTAGTAACTTTCACTTTCACTTGACAGTTTAATAATTCATTTTAATTGTATTACCTGTATATAAATAATGATTTATGACGATTGTTTGAACAGTTCCCGATCCAAAGTATGAATATAAGTCAAACATTTTTAAGTACTGAAAAGCGATGTCTATCTAAACGACAGTTGGTTCGATGGTACAAGCGACAGTTTCAACAGGGCTATTAGGTGCGCGATTTGAGATGTAAAAATTTAAATACCGTGTGGCGATTAAGTTTCTGATAATAAAACTAAATCAAAGTAGGCTGACAATTTAAAGGTAGTCATACAAGCTGTGAAAAAATATCTAGTGGCAGATCACCGAAAGTAGTAATGAATGAGATATCACGTACAAAGTGCAGAATCGAAGGTGTTTAATGTTGCTGACAAACGTATTGGGTCGTTTATAGATATTCTTACTACAGCTATGAGTAGGATTATTTGAGTTATGGGCCGCCTGTGCGCGACTGATTGTTGGGGAAATGCTGCCACAGAAACCGATAAAAGAGTCGCCGCTCTAAAATTAGTGTTTTATTTTAGTACCTATTTATATTTTTTAAGAAAACAAAAAAAATATTGTTATAATAATAACAATAAGCTTTAACCTGTGTTAATAGAGATGTTGAAAATAATGACTCTCAGCAGCATCTGCATGGAAATCCCTGTATTTCATATTACACTTCCTTCTTACGGTAGTTGGTTTGTCAATGAGCGTAACTTTTTAACAAATTGGCGAACAGTTTCTCTACCCGGAACACTATTGCCAGAATATTCTCTTGCGAATCGTCTTTAAGCCTGCAGTGACTTTTAATGATGGTGAATGAATTAATTACTGAATTAATAAATTTAATTAATGTTTAATTAATTCAAATTTGCGAAAGATAGGGTTTTTGAAGGCTTAGCTGTTTAGGATTGATTGCTTGATGGGTGGTTCTTATCTCAGGAATAATGTCTTCTTCGTCGGCGATAATTACCCTCTGTCTTACAGTTGCCCCGGCCTCTGTTGGAAGTTTTGTTATCCGTAGATAACAGAAAAAGGGATGTTACAAGGAGATTGACAATGGAATAAATAGATTGGCTGTATTTTGAGATGAACTGCACTGTATAGTTCTTCGCCTACTGTGGGGATCTGACTTACTGCCTGGAGAGTTTGAGACGCTGTGTATATCACTTTAGCATAACCATTACCGTTCATTATAACGTCACCAGCGATGTTTCGGCCGCGGCACTTTTTCTGATGCACTGTTCCTTTCTCGTCAATACAAAAGTTCTAAACTTCACTGACTCGAATTACTGGTATGAGATGCCTGATTATCTATTTAATTGACTTGATACTAAAAACTTATACTGAGCTAAAAACTAACGCTGGACTCTCAAGCGGGAAAACTTGACCCCTTGAAGTCAATGAAGACTATTCCTACAAAGTCCCAAAAGATTGTGTCCATGATCTTCTTGGTCGACTTAGTGACCTTAGCCTTTACAGGCGGTGCTTTAATAAGTTTACACCATTCCATTGGTTCTCTTTTGGACAAGGGATCATAGTAGAGGACCATAGTTTCATCTCCTGTAACAATGGTTCGCAGAACTTCTCTCTCGTTCCAACAGCACAGCTCTAGATGAGCCTGACAACAGATGATTTGTTGCTGCTTTTGGACTGAGGAAAGAAGACTAGGCACCCATCTTGCACTAACCTTATTCATGTTTAAATGTTCATGAATAATTCGAAGGACTGTTGTTTTAGAAATGCCCAACCTTGCTGCTACTTCTGTAACTTTGAGCCGCCGGCCTTTCATAATTTCTCCTTGCACAAGAGCGATCGATGTTTTCAGGAGTGAGCATCTCCAAGGGCCGACGTGCACGTTCTTCGTTTTCAATGCTTTCTTGACCCATTCGAAAAAGTTTGGCCCATTCTTTTACGGTAGAATATGAGGGCGATGCTTCCCTATATACAGCGTCCAGTAACTGTTTAATTTTATTTGGAGTGAGTCCTTTTTTGTGAAGAACTTAATAACAGCTCGATACTCCATTTTGAACATGTCAAAATCTTCTACACATAGTCTTCTTTATGCAACTAAACCAGAACAACAGAGAGGAAGTAACAGCTACAATTATTTACTTTACAGATAAGGCATGACACCATATAAGTATTTTGTAAAGGCGATAATCCTTATCGTCCAGGCCGGAAACCTATGGACCTACCCTCATAGAAAAATTTACAGCTAAGTACTATAGAAAATAAGTTTTATTGAGGCTTCAAAATGACGTTACTGTGCAATAGTCTCGTGCATTGAGCTTAACATCATGGGACACTCATTTACAACATTTTCGCTTGTTTGTCTTTACTCAAGGTTTATGTAGTTTCTATCTCAAGGTTTCAAACCGCGTATGCGTAAGAATCAAATAACAAAATACTGAATTCCACGATGATACTTTTTAGTATATATGGTTAAAATGCACCTAACCAAGTGGCTTTGCTCTTCTCTCGCACAATGCGTGAAAACTTCATTCTTTTTTCTTGTTCTTCCATATTTTTCACGTCCCCTTTCTCTTCCATCCAAATATGACGACCGTAGATTTACATGACCAGCATACGAAAACATTCCTGCCAACCTCTTCCCGCCTCGTGTTACGCAGCCAGACTAAATTCCTTTTAACAAATGTGTTTTTAATTAAGTAGGTGCACAAAAAGAATAAAAGATCTATAAGAAAGCATTTAAAATTAAAACGGCGTTCCCTGCTTTTGTTACTGGGCGTGTACGTGTTTCTGTTTGTCTAGGCACCGTTGAGATAACATCAAACGGACGCTATCACGTCATTAGGTGCCACATTGCTCGTAACCCGGGACATCTTTCGTAGCCTTATTTATTACGCAAGACGTTGCCTAGAGCGTTTATACCTCGTCATAATTACAGCGGTCTCTCTTCAGGTTTTAATGGTAGCACGACGTAAATGACCACAAAAGGTGCAATTGAATTCGTTTTTCCTACACGACACGCACTTCGGGGAGGAAAAGGAGGCAGTAGGGGAGGGCGAGTGAGTCCCATCTGCCGCAGTTCATTCACCACGGTCTGGCTTTCAAAGACCACGTTCCTTTTATTTATTGCAAGCCGTCATAAGTGCGGTTTCTATGGATGCAGTGAACCAAAAATAGCAGGAAAGTGCCCAGAAAAATCAAGTTGTACTTAAATGAGTAACAAATAGCTTTTAGAGGTACTAGAAAACAAAAACAAATATAATTTTGGCTGTTACCAAGTGATATTGGATAATTTTCGAAAAAAATTAAATAATTTCCAATACTACATTTGATCTGTGGTACCCTGGGCAATGTTTTATGCCTTCTGATTCTTTCATAATTTACCAAATACATGGTTTCTATATGGCGGAGCATGTGAACGATTCACTTAAAATTCGCTACACACAAATCGTAGTTGTTTGGTTATTGCACCATATTCCCCACGCTATTAGAAACTCATAGCGTGCATTTTTATTTCGTTACTTATTACTGGTAAATAATAATTAATATGTATAAACCTTCATAATATATGCTCGATGTGCCTACCATCCTATTGAAAATATTTTGAGACACTCACTGAAGTCCATCTTCCCTACCAATCGGTCCTGGTGGTGTAGAGGTAACCGTACTTGCCTTCTAAACCCAAGATCGCGGGTTCAAATCCGGCCAGGATCGTTGGATTCTTTCGGACGTAAAAATCCGAAGTATGACTTCCTTCGGAAGGGGAGTAAAGCCGTAGGTCCCATGCCGTACATTTACGACGCGTAAAAGAACCTCAAGCCCAAAAGCAGAGGCCTCTGAGCAAAATTTGTCGGCCGTTTCACGCCCTGAATTGTATAGGACGCTGATGACCTGAGATGTTAAAGAACGTCCGTAAATAAATCGAATCAACAAATCCTCCCGGTTATTTTGTTTCATTGTCTCCGTGGGTTTTATTTAAGGCACAGTAGTTATTTTATATGGATGAAGATCGGACTGAGTGCCTTTATACGCACTGGTAACAGATACACCAATTTGCTACACTATTCCTGTTAAAGACTTTCGAGAAGTTTCTAATATATAGCCTATTTCATCAAACTTCTCCTCTGTTAAAACTCATTTTTTTTTTTTTTAAATCTCAGCTTCTTGACAATGAAAATGCCTGGGGTTTGGGGCTAAAAATTACTTTGCTGGAAACTTAGCATGAACGTCTCTCTAATAGTATTTGTATTTCTTTTGCATAATTACAAACAAACATTCTTTGTTCTAGCGTATATCTTACTCTCGGCATACTTTAAAACACACAAATATGCGTAGAAAGTCTAATATATCCCTCACAGAAATGCAACTGAATAGTTCCTGTGATAAACACAATTAAACATACTCTATTGCTTGGGTCAGCGGAACTTTACGGGGAATCACTGAAGCTCTGCCGGTTTCCACTAGTGCATATAAACTCTGATATTATTCTCGTTTCAAGGAGGGCATGATGAGTGTGGTAGCGTTGTTTCTATTCTAACAGCTGTTTGCAGTGTTTCAACGTGGCCGAAAAAGGAGACTTAATTAAATAAAGAATTGTCCA
The DNA here is from genome assembly GCA_030762175.1 of Metallyticus violacea. Classification (NCBI taxonomy): domain Eukaryota; kingdom Metazoa; phylum Arthropoda; class Insecta; order Mantodea; family Metallyticidae; genus Metallyticus; species Metallyticus violacea. Next base: position 5,360,292 of record CM060843.1, read on the forward strand.
TTTATGATAATATTAGTAACGTTTATAGTAAAATGGATGAAATGAAAGATACTGTGGTATGTATTGTAAAATAACTTCAAGTAATAGATAGCATTTCCAGTGCTTTTTCAGAGTATGGGCCTGTTTTTTGTCTCCATAATGTCATTGAGTTATTTCTATAAATACTTTCTAGGGAACAATCGTGATAATTGTAGTTCTTTTGATAACGAGGAAGAAAGCTATTTGCTGTTAGGATGGGTGGGCCTAACTCACATTTTGTTACACACCCTCCAGAAAATAAATGAAATATTATTATAATTTGTAACTTGTAAATTAGTTCTTAGGTACCAAGTACCTTGATCTATATCACAATATTTGCTTATGATTAACATAAGGCTTGCAAAAAATGTCTTGAAGTCCTTTCTCTTTTTTAAGTTTGCAGTTTAATAGAAAAATATAGCAATACTTTTACACTATACTTAAAAGCATATGAATGTAAAGAAAAGTGCCCTTCGCATATTTAATAAAAATCAAAATCCATATGTATGTATATTTTATTCATCCTATTAAATCATATATATATACAAAGTACAGTAATACAGGACATGTTTCAAAGAAAGCCAAAGTAAAAGGAAAAGGCAAAATACGTACACAAAGCTTGAATATGTACAAACTTGTTTATATAATGATACAATATATCTGTCAAAGTTTTCAGAAAATCTTTGAATTTACACACCATTTAAAACTGTACAAGACTAGTAATAATAGACTAAGTCCATTATATGCCACACTATAGAATAAAGTAAATCTTTAAAAATCTGTTTAAACACTCTAGATCAAAATGATTTATCAGAGGAAATATATGGACTGACTTCAGCAATTTTATAAATATTGTTAACTGATATAATAAAATAATTTTTATTCATACAGTATAAATACTGTCATTATGATTAATTAAAACTCATTTAGTGGGTAGAAACAAGGATCAAATAAATATGCCAGTATTGCCTTTTTAAATAAAGTTTCAATTGCTTTAATTTAGAGTGATACTTTATTGTATAATTTAATGAACTTATGAGTTGCACTATTTTGATATGTTTTGATGTTGGTTCTCATTATATGAAGATCCACTTTTCTCCTTGTATTGTGCTGATGTATTACTTCTTTTGTTATATGTGTTTCTTTTATTATAAACTTAGTTCTTATAAATAATATTGCCTCACATATGTATTCGTATTGTATCAGTGTATTGTGTTGATGTATTACTTCTTTTATTATATGTGTTTCGTTTGCTATAAGCTTGATTCTTTTAAACAATATTGCCGCATACATGTACATACAGGGGATTGGCAAGGTTCCCAGTTTTGAGAAAATTGGTTTGCAGGAAGACTTTTGATTTGCACCAGCTATTGTTTTGATTATTTTTCTTTTCTGCATTACAAATACTTTCTTGTATAAGGGAGAGTTACCCAAGCAAAATGCCATACTTTAGTTGGGTGTAAACATAAGCAAATTAAATTCTTCTAAGTGTATCAAGATTTACATTGTTCGTTAAGTTCTTGAACAGAGACCCAGTTATACTAAGTTTTTTTATTAAATTTTTAATGTGTGTACACCATCTTATCCATTATAATGACAAGAAAGTTAATATTACTTGCAGTTTCAACATAGTGATTATTAAAATTGATTTTAGGTTTGGTATATCAATATTTTGCTTGAGGTGAAAATCCACTGCAATGTACCTGTCACGTAGCAACGCTATCATAACGTAATATGAGTCACATCTGTTTACAGAACATCATACTACACGTTATTGTTGTTTTTCGGTCCAACTTTGAAATATTTTAAATAGATATCTAATGTGAAAATGTGTATACATTTTTGGCACCCTCGGTATTTTAATAGTTAAAAATAGCAATTTCAAAATTAACTGACTTTTACACCCTTTTAATTAGGAGACCCTGATAGCTCTAGACACTCTTTCTCTTCATTATTCTAATATAAATAAATTTCGTATTGAGTAGGGGGTGTAGCACTGTTTCCGCTATTTGCACTGCTTTTTACTGTATTGGTCATGTAGCCATTGCCGCTAAACTTTACCGTGTATTTGCGCTTTTAAAATAACCGGCATATGTTTACATCATATTCTCCAATTGATGACCATTTGTTCATACATAGGCTTCGGAATAAGTTTCGGAAAATCCGATCCAGCTACTCACATGAAACTTTATGAATTTTTTCAGTTCGTCTAGGGCAGGTTGATTTGTTTTATTTACGGACGCTCTTTAACAGCTCAGGTCATCAGCGTCCCATTCAATTCAGGGCGTGAAACGGCCGACAAATTTTGTTCAGAGGCCTTTCAGGCTTGAGGTTCATTATCGTGCCGTAAATGTACGACACGGGACCCACGGCTTTACTTCCCTTCCGAAGGAAGCCATACTTAGAACTTTTGCGCCCGAAAAAAAATCTATTGACCCTTGCCGGGATTCCACCCCCGATCTTGGGTTTAGGGGACAAATATGGTTGTCATTATACCACCAGGACCGACTCTAGGGTAGGTTTAGCGGCTTCGAGCTAAACTTGAATTATATTATGCCCGTTAAGCACAGCAGTGAAGGATCGCACGGCGTTATCAGCCGTTGTACTGTCCAGGAAACAATGCGTGTTGCAAACCTCTAAATTAGCTAGAGCTCTACTCTCGGATGTGGAGATTATTTTAATACCGTTTGTCATCGAACTTTGCCTATAGATAAAAGTTCTTAGGTCAATATCAGGGAATTCAGTGGGCTACAAACCCAACTTTCTCTGCCATAGAAAGTTAAAAATATCGCAACCATTGAAAGATCGACATTGTACAAAATGGTATCGTTATCTTGCATAACAAACGCTTAGAATGAAGTCAGTATTAAACTGCTGTCTCTTTTATGAATGTATTCATCTTCAAAGATAAATGACTCAATAATTCTATGTGTATTTGTTACACACACTCTCCTGTTTTTAACATATAGCAATGAATGTTTGCTGCAGCTTTCTGGGTCTCCTACAATAACGGTTTTAGTTGTTAATAAAAATAAAACTCTGTCGCTATAGAAAATTAATAAGCTAAGGACGAGTGGACTATAAAAATTAATTCTTAATTCCACGCTTGGTGGTGTTAGATTGCGGACTGCAAACGTTTTATAAGTTTTACTATTTCTTTGTTATTCTGTTTGAAGGAACGGGATAATCTGGGAAGTTTCTACTGAATAATCATTAGAACTTTCTCAATTTAAACTTCATAATAAACTCCCATGAAATGAAAACTCTTTATTTGAGCTCGTCTTATAGTTAAACTTCACTTATTCATACAAAAAGTATGTGCTTCTGTGACAATATAAATAAATTATTATATTGTGCTATTATTTACATTTATTTCTTTAAGCTTCACGCCCAAACAACAATCATCATTCTTGAACTGGCGATACACTTGTTTCGCTTGGAGCTCGTGTGTGTTAAGCGGCGGTGGGAAAGCTGAGTTGTATTTTACACACGGCATTAAGATAACCTTCTGATTTTTGCAAATGTCAGTGTAACAGAATGGACTTATTAAAAGTATATCCAGTTTTAAGCTTAGACAATGTTTACCTCTGTTTACTTCACTCCTCCAATAAAAAGTGTGCTGATCTTCGTCTTCTGCTACTTCCCTCTTTCTATTATTTCTTCGCTTCCTCTTCCTCCTGCCACCAGCTCTCCATGTTTTTCCTCTTCTGTCCCTCCTTTTAGATTGATTCTTTTGCCTCTTCATTCTTCACTCCTCCAATAAAAAGTAATACTGTTCTCCTTCTTCGTACCGCCACGGGTGGCCGAGGTCGTTAAGTCTGTCGTTAAGTCTCGGACTCGTGAACGGGAGGTCTGGATTCGAATACCGCCAGGACCGTTCTTCTTGACTGAGGTTTTTTCCAGGTTTTCCTCAGTCCTCATAAATGGCAAATGCCGGGGAGGTACCCTAAACTTAGGCCTGGAACGATTCCTTCCAAAAAAAAAAATCGTTTCCCAATATATCATTTCATTTCATGTATCTCTAGTGTCCATCGCCTGTGGTGCCTCTGTAGCAAAAACGGGCGTTAAAAACTATGCATTCCTTCTTCTCCCTCTCATCCTGCCCGTATTCTATATTTTTCTCTACTGCTCTTTTCCATTTCTTCTTTTACATTGCTTGTCTCTTTTGCATTGCCCTCATATTGTCTTTATTTTTCAGCTCTAACTGTTCAATCTCCCCCTCTCTATTCTTTCTTCTCTTGTGCTCTCCTAACATTCATTCTTTCCTCTGCTTCACCACTCTTTAATCTTCTTTGTTTTTATCATTCCTAGAGTTTACCTTTATTTTCTTTGTGTTCTCTTCATTCTCTTTCTTTTCATTATTTTCCTTAGCTTGATCTTTTCCTCACTTCTCCTCGTTCCTTCTAACCTTCTTCTCACTCCATTCATCTTCTTCCTTTTATTTTTATGCTACATCGTTTTCCTCACTCTCCTCCTTTCACTTGGCTGTTATTTTTCATCACTTAATATTTACTAATCTTTCTGGCCTTTTCCTTTAATCTTATTCATTTAAGGAATATTCTTTGTGTAATTTTTCTTTGTCTTTTTCATTTTTTGAGCTAGAATTAAGCTTTAATTTATTCCAGAGAGTATAGACCTTTATTCGGTCTATGGAATAGTTCTTGTGGGAATTTTAAAAATTGTATTTTGACAATGTTTTATTGTAGTCATGTTTGCCAAAGTATATTCAGTGTCAAATCAAGATCTTGCCGAATATCTGAAACTGTGTTTCTTATGATTAGTAACAACATGGCGAATTCAGTGGGTTGTAAGGAACTAAAATTTAACATATATGTTATGAAAATATTACACATCTACCTTAATCATTTATTTCCACATGAGAAATCCTGCAAGATCGTATCTCGTAATATTAAATTCAATGAAAACTTGTCCATAAATTTGCTACTGAATCTTTGGTTTATGGCACTAGACGAAAATCTCTCCCCCGGGCTTGAAGATGGTGTTGAGGTTCCCGCCAGTGCATAACACGGAGTCTGATCATGAAAAGCTCTCCAGGCCGTAGTTGTCACCCATCCGTAAAATGGATAATTACCACACCCTGTCGATGTGCTGGTGACCCCTCTTATGATACGCAATATAAACAGGGTGATGAAGAGGGTCGCGGCTCGCTCGACATGGCGTGGCGTTGAAAACAAGAGAGGCGAAGCTCGCCACAATAGCAGCAGGAAGCCATCAACTTCCCGCTTGCTGCCCTCACCGGCAAGATAAGTTAGTTGTTTATTGTTGACGGAGAAAACTAAACATAGCCGGGCTCTCTTCCCTACGCATAGTCTTTTCTGGTGTGCTGGATCTCAGCAAACAAGGTGCTACTTACCGAGGCAGCTGGTAGAATCATCCGGTAGAATTCCAAAGTACCATGGTAGGTCTATAAGTTTCCGGCCTAACCATTTTCTAGGTATGATAAAGACAAAAACTATATTTCACTTTTGAATATAGATACCCTTTAATGCAATACACTTCCCACATCTTTGAATTAACATTTCAATCCCCCTCCCAAATAGTCAGAAGTCTTGTCTGCAAAATTGCCATAAACAGCATCCATCACTTCCTCGTTACACTTAAATTTCCTTCCTCGAAGGTTCTTTTTGAGTTTACAGAACAGAAAATTGTCACTGGGAGCTAGATCTGGACTGTAGGGTAGATGGTCGATCTCCTTGAAGTCACATTTCTTCACATCTTCCTTTGCAACAAGAGTTGTGTGCACAGGCGCGTTGTCTTGAAGAAGGCGCACACCACCACTCATCTTTCCTCGCCTTTTCTCTTTGATGGAAGCATGTAGTCTGTGCAGTAGGCCAGCATAGTACTCCCCATTTACTGTGCTGTTCCTCTCCTTGAAGTCAATGAAGAGTATTCCTTCACAGTTCCAAAAGATTGTGGCTATAATCTTGGTTGACTGAGTGACTTTGGCCTTTAGAGGCGGTGCTTCGCCAGGTTTACGCCAGGTTTACGCCACTCCATTGATTCTCTTTTGGACAAGAGAGTTTCATCTCTTGTAACAATGGTTTGCAGAACTTCTCTCTCGTTGCCACGGTAGAGCTCCAAAAATACCTGATAACAGATGACTTGTTGTTGCTTTTGGACTGAGGAAAGAAGTCTAGGCTCCCAACTTGCACTAACCTTATTCATGTTTAAATGTTCATGAATAATTCGAAGGACTGTTGTTTTAGAAAGGCTCAACCTTGCTGCTATTTCTGTAACTCTGAGCCGCCGGTCTTCCAAAATTTCTCCTTCTACAAGAGCGAGATTTCAGGAGTGAGCACCTCCATGACCCGTCCTGCACCTTCTTCGTCTTCAGTGCTGACTCGACCATTCGAAAAAGTTTGGCCCATTCTTTTACGGTAGAATATGAGGGGCATGCTTCCCCATATACACTGTTCAATCACCGCCACGGGTGGCCGAGGTCGTTAAGGCATGGACTCGTGAGCGGGAGGTCTGCGGTTCGAATCCCGCCAGGACCGTCCTCCCTGACTGGGGTTTTTTCCAGGTTTTCCTCAGTCTTCATAACTGGCAAATGCCGGGGAGGTACCTAAACTTAGGCCTGGAACGCTTCCTTCCTTAAAAAAAAAAAAAAAAAAAATCCTTTCCCAATATATCATTTCATTTCATGTATCATCAGTGTCCACCGCCTGTGGTGCCTCAGTAGTAAAAACGGGCGTTAAACACTACTCAAAAAAAAAAAAAAAAAAAAAACTGTTCAATCGCTGTATAATTTCATTTGGAGTAAGTCCTTCTTTTGTGAAGAGCTTAATAACAGATCGTTACGCTATTTTGAACATGTCACAATCTTCTACATATGCAACTGAACACAGCGAGGCGGAAGTTACAGCTGTAATTATTTACTTAACAATAAGGTATATGGCACCAGATAAGGGTTTTGTGAAGGCGATAATTCTTATCGGTGAGGCCGGAAACTTATGGACCTACCCTTGTGGATGGCACAAATGGCTGTTTTTTTTCTTAAAAGTTTGCGCTGAAAACGTTGGTCATCAGTAGATACCTTCGCTGGACACACAGCATACAAAGTCTTTTAATGTAAAATATTTTGCAAGTTATTGTAAATGTAAAATTTTTCTAGCTGGATGCACATTTAAGTAAAACGAAGAGATCATACAAGAGGTAAACTCAACTTTATTGGTGTTAACTGCTTTCCCTTTCTCTGCTGCTACTGTGCGATCTTGACAAACGGGAGGTCTTGAAGGAGGAGTCACATTCTGCTACAGAAAAATTAAAAAAAAATAATAACAATAATTTGTTCTGGGAAACAGAAATTGATAAGGCTGTAACATTTCATATATTATAAAACAATAGAAACTGTTCTGTTTTTTATCATCTGAATCTCAGCATTTCTCAGTGCTGGCTCGGATGTGGTACAGAGATGTAAAAAACATCCGTAGTTAAACTATAAAATAAAATAAAAACAAAAAAATGTATATTACAGAATGCCACTGGATGATACTAAATGACAGAATTTGACAAGCCAGATTTACCAGCAAGTGAAGAAGATTAAGTAAACATCAAACTGTTGCAGAGTCAAATTTGGAATATTATGAAACTATCTTTTCATCACATAATGGTTCTTTAGTTTTAAAACCGAATTTGGTGTTAAATCCACATAGTACATGATTACATACGAAATGGTTGTGCACTTTAAGATAAACAAATAAAATAAAAAAAAGCTAGTGCTACTCTGAAAGCGTGAAAATGTTCTAAGTCCAATACGACACAGGGCTATGTTCAGATGTAATCACTACCAGTCTATGTTCAGTAAGCTTAAAGTTGGGTTATGTGCTTTCATCAGAAAAAAATGTTGCGTGCATGAGATGTACTTATCAGCGGTGCAAGATTCGATCCTTGCCTGATCTCTATACTCTTCTTGTTTTGCCTGTTTCGAATATGTGAATTCCATTTATGTTGTAGTTTCGTTTCCAATGCTCGATAGACTTTATTTGTTCTTCTATGTGTAGTAAAATCTTCTAGAATGAGAAATTGTTGTATCTTTATGATATTTTCCCTGTTTTAATTACCATTCAGGGCTTTCATTCCCAATATGAATAAGCACCTATTTAACACCAATTTAATTTTTTTTTTTAAACAAACGTCAATTTACATCTAAAATCAATGTAAAGAGTATTTCAAGTTTCACCCTCTCACTCCCAGGTACCGTCATTTTTATATTTCAAACACCACACATCTTAAGATTTAAGAAAATAGATTGTTATTACATATTTTGTTTTGTTATCGTTGCCTGACAGCCTAGAGTGTTATTGTTTGAATTTGAAAAGAATTATAGTATAAAAACTTCTTAGCATTTAATGTAAAATTTGTGCTTTGCTAATAAATTGTTTCAAAATGGAATGTAAAGAGACTAGGCAGGATTTCCAAAATAAGTTTTATTGCTGTACCCAAAATTTTTTTCTTTCCTACACTGACTGATTTGTTCTTTGTTTTCGTAAAATTTAAACAACAGCTCAGGTTGCCAGGCAATGAGAGGGAAAACAAAAGATGTGATTACAGCTGCATCGTCTTTTAAAAGTAGTAAAATTAAGTACATTGGCAAGTTTTTAAATGAAACCTCTGTAGATTATAAATGGGAACCAGATGAGAAAAATGTCATATTCACTGAGAACAAATTCGAATCCAGCTTTACTGAGTGTCACCGAGTTCATGATACTGGACTTTTAACTCCTGAAGCGGACCAATTATGTCTGCATGTATATAGTAACAACTGAAAATGTACAAAATAAAGCTGATTCATTGCTAAAATGTAAATAGATATTTCGAAAATGCAATTATAAATAAATTAAATGTTTAATCCCCGAGGAATTAATCTATTTATTGAAATAGTTTCATGTTTGTCAAAAAAAAGTAGCAAAGTCCCTTTAGTTAGTTTAAAAATGTCAAATTTTGAAATAAAATTGTATTTATTTCAAAATATTATGTATTTTGTTCAAAAGTTAAATTTAGGAAAATGTCAAGGTTATTTATGTAAGTGAAATTTTCACAGACATATTTAAAGATGCTTTCAGACGATATAACAAAAATAATTAGGTGTCATTTTTAAAATATGGTCAGTGTTATCATTATTTTTGCCTTTGTGAAAAAATGTAGCAAAACTCTTTAAAATGTCAATTTTTGAAATAATATTGTTTTGTTTCAAAATAATATGTGCTATGTTCAGAACTTTAAATTGGGGAAATGTGAATGTTTTTTATAGAGCTGAAACTTTCATAGACATATTTAAAGATACTCTCAGGCAGTATAATTTAGTGTAATTTTAAAAAATGGTTAGTGTCATCATTATTTTTAAGTTTGTGAAATACTAACAAAAACCATTTGTTAGTTTGAAAATGTGAATTTTTTAAACTATATTTTTTTTATTTCAAAGTATTATGTGCTATTTTCAAAACTTCAAATTAGGGAAACGTCCATGTTATTTATAGGACTGAAATTTTCACAGACATATTTAAAGATACACTCAGACGATATAATTTGGTGTAATTTTAAAATATGATCAGTGTCATTATTATTTTTACGTTTGTGAAAAAACTAGCAAAAACCTTAGTTAGTTTTAAAATGTCAATTTTTTAAATAATAAAATGTTATATTTTTCGAAGTATTACGTGCTATGTTCCAAACTTCAAATTAGGGAAATGTCAATTATATTTATAGGTTTAAAATGTTGATAGACATATTTAAAGATGCTCTCAGCCGATATGGGGAAAATAATATGGTGTAATTTTAAAATATGATCAATGTCATCATTATTTTTACTATAACAGTTGTAAAAAAATTATTATAGAGTTTGCCTTTTCGATGGCTTCCTACAAAAGCGTTTATGTTTTTAAAAGTATAGCTAAATTTGTTATTTATTCCTTTGTTTGTGTCTATATTTCTCTTCGTTATACAGATTGGGAATTAGTATGGAAACCTGCCACGTTTAAATATAGTTTCCAATTCTGCTGCAGTTTCTTTATCGGCGGGATAAGTTAGGAAAATGGTTCTGCAGGAGTCCATGGCATCCCAGAAGTAGGTAAATAGTAAGTGTAGTGATAACTTTGGTAGTTACCGACACATGACACAATGACAATGACTGTGCCGTGATGCGAAACCGCTGCTCCTTTCAGGAGAGTCTATGTCACGGCGCACTGGCTCGGATCATAATGGCGTCCCGTGGAGCGAGATTTATGTCGTGACGACGGACCCATGGGGCACAAGAGCCCCCCTTCTTTTTCTTCCGGTCCCCACGGTGCGATGAAAAGGATGAAATGTAATTAACATGTGTTCGCTCGCCTTCCCTCCAGGAAATCCGATGAGGACGGTTAGCACAGATTACAAACTTGTCCTGCACGTGACCAAGTGGTTGCTAGAGATAAGTCAGTAGCTGTCAGCAACCTTCGCTACTGGGAGCGCTACAACTGTAATGCCTTTAGTTCTTTGTTTCACCAGATTTGGGGGGAATTTCGGTAAGACAGCAGCAAGGTACCACCACCCTCAGAGCAGTGAACTAACGAACTTTGTTGGAATTCTTTTTAATACCAGCCAGTGTTTTTGAGCTTCACAGGCCGTTTCTCTAGTTCCTCTACCCAAAAAGCATTTTCTACATATCTGTCTAATTAATTCTGCCATTCTTTCGACCCTCTTTATGTCCTTATTATTATTTTTTTTTTTCCGCAGATCATCAATACTTTTTTGTTGGTCATCGGTTATTCCCCGATCATAACACTGTCATTTGAGTTTTCTTCATATTCCACGTACTACGTATATTATATTTCCACTTCATTTCTTACCGCCACGGGTGGCCGAGATCGTTAAGGCGCGGACTCGTGAGTGGGAGGTCTGGGGTTCAAATCCCCCCACGACCGTTCTCCCTGACAGGTTTTTTTCCCCAGGTTTTCCTCAGTCCTCATAAATGGCAAAACCCGGGGAGGCACCCTAACCTTAGGCCTGAAACTTTCCTTCCTTAACAAAAAAAAAAAAATCTTTTCCTAATATATTATTTCTTCTCGTGTGTCATCAATGTTCACCGCCTGTGGTGCCTCTGTAGTAAAACCGGCGTTACACGCCATTCAAAAAAAAAAACCTTCATTTCTTCATTATATTAATTCTCTACATCACAAACTATTATAATATGCTTTTTTTCATAATTTTTCCTCTCTGCCTGAAATATATTTTCTAAAAGCTTGATGTCGGTCCTGGTGGTGTAGTGGTTACCTCCTACGCCAAAAACGCGGGTTCTAACCCGGCCAGGACCGATGGATTTTTTCGGGCGTAAAAATCCTAAGTATGGCTTCCTTCAGAAGGGAAGTAAAGCCGTGGGTCTCGTGTCGTAAATTTACGGCACGATAAAGAACCTCAAGCCTGAAAAAAAAAAAAAGGCCTCTGAGCAAAATTTGTCGACCATTTCACGCCCTATATAGAAGATGACGCTGATGACGCTGATGACCTGAGATGTTAAAGAGCGTCCTTAACAAACAAATAAAAAAAAGAAAAGCTTTGTAATATAATACAAGTATTAGAGTTGATTGTTGATTCGGTTTATTTATTAATGACGCTTTTTAACATCTCAGGTCATCAGCGTCCCATTCAATTCAGGATGTGAAACAGCCGACAAATTTTGCTCAGAGGCCTCTTCTTTTAGGCTTCTTTAGGCCTCTTCTTTTTCGTGCCGTAAATGTACGACATGGGACCCACGCCTTTACTTCCCTTCTGAAGGAAGCCATACTTAGAATTTTTATGCCTGAATATATCCATTGATGCTGACCGGGTTCGAACCCGCGATCTTGGGTTTAGAAGGTAAGTATGGTTACCCTCCGGACCGATGTATTAGAGTAAATATAATTCTAATACTTGAATTAAGGTTACACTCAAATCAATACAGTAACTGCAACTGTGTTAGTCTTGGTTTTAGTCGCAATTGTTGTTCATTTGGCATATCCAGGGGACACGTATACCCTAAAATATTCTGCGGACGCAGCAACTTCACTTCCTCCAGGAAAACACTAGTTACGGGAGACTAGATACAAATTGCATTAAATAAATAAATTAAACGTGTGCCAAGCCAACCAACCAACAATTTTTTTTAAAAAAGTTTAACCTAAAATTACCCAGAAATAAACAAAACTTATTTCCTGAGATATCAATATTGACTGACATACAACCACAAAAATCGTGACACAAGAAGATATTCGCACCGAAGAAGGCGGCCTCTGCCCACATGTCGACCTACATATGTCATATGACATTACTTGCCCATGGGTCGGTCCTGGTGGTGTAGTGATAACCATACTTGCCTCCTAAACCCAAGATCGCGAGTTTGATTCGGGCGTAAATATTCTAAGTATGGCTTACTTCGGAAGGAAAGTAAAACGTGGGTCCCGTGTCGTACATTTACGGCATGATAAAGAACCTCAAGCCTGAAGGAAGAGACCTCTGAGCAAAAATTTCCGGCCGTTTCACACCCTGAATTGAATGGGACGCTGATGACTTGAGCTGTTAAAAGAATGTCCTAATACCAAACTTCATTAATAAAAATTAATTAATTTCTGATCAACTTCTCTGCTAATGCCGCCATGGATCTAGGTCGTTAAGGCGTGGACTCGTGAGCCAGAGATCTGGGATTCGATTCCCACCAGAATAGTCCTCCTTAATAAAAGAAGTGAAGTTTTTGCAGGTTTTCCTCAGTCCTCATATATGGCCCCAATTTATCATTTTATCTCATTTATTATCAGGGTCCACCACCTTGATGCCTCAGTGGTTAAAACGGGCTTAATCACTATTAAAAAATTCTCCTCCACTAACAGAGTAGAAAATCTAATTAAGAAAATTAACTTTGATTCTATATGGTTTTTATTTAAGAAGTTCAATATCTGTTCAAGCTGATGTGAGTTAAGCTACAAGACTTTGCTTTATGAAAAATACGTTCATGTATACTATATTTTGCTACCGGAATCACTAAACACATGAAACAACACTGTATTCAAATCAACTGGGCTAGTGACAAACTTGGCTATGTGTACTGAAAAACTTGGAAACCCGGCAACTGCAACGTGGAAGGACTTAAAACAACACTGTATTGGTAGTCAATTATGTTTCTTTATGTGGTACTCTAAATAACCCATTTTCTTTTGAAATTACGCTTCTTACTGTCTAGCTTCTAATAGACTTAAGTCAAAATTTCCATAACCTTTCATTTCTCCAGTAATTGAAATACTTAACAATGGTGTTCTGTTTAAACTCGTGGTATCTTCCTGGTTTCTATAACAATACGGGGCTATGGACTTGTGTGCGCTCTTATGAAACTCAATATTTCAAAAGCACATGAAAAATGCTGTAAACATGTGTTGCTTGGAGTGTTAAATGATAAAGCTCAGTTAGGCGATTACAACGATATTATATAACTCATATAATGCCAAAAGTGAATCTGTGCTATGTTAGACATCACGGCTCCAATTTGCATATTATATCGGGAACATTTATTTATTTTTTCTTTCGTAAAAATACAGTGTGCCAAAAAATGTACACTCACTTCAACCATAGAAAACATTGTGTTAACATAACAAAACTGAATTCACACAAACAGAAAATGATGAGCACTAATCATCTTAGACTTTTACAGTTACAACAGTTGCTCAAAATGCCCACCATCGGCGTCGATACACTTCTGAATACGTTGAACTATTGATTGAGTAACGTTTGCGAAAGTGTCCTCAGAGATTGCAGCACATGCCGTTTCAATTTCTTCCCGAAGTGTTGCCAGTGTAGCTGATTTTCTACGGTGAACAACATCCTTAAGAGTTCCCCATAGGTAGAAGTTCAACGGCGTTCTGTTCTGTACACACGTCTCCACTGCCTTTGAACTTCGAAAACATTCTCGGTTTTCCAATACCACTTCAAAATTGCTTTCCGTTGTTCAAACGATAATCAGCAACGCTATCATAATGTAATGTGAGTCACGTCTGTTTACAGAACATCATACTACACATTGCTGTTGTTTTTCAGTCTAACTTTGAAATATGTTAAATAGATACCTACTGTGAAAGTGTGTATACATTTTTGGTACCCTCGGTATTAACATTTTGCTAAAATTGATTGTAAAAACATTGCCCGTTATTTACTTATGAATGGAAAATACTTATATTTCCCCCAATACTCGGAGGCATTTCACATTTGTCGCTTTTAAAAGCAACCATACACAAAAACTTTAGTACCTCAATTATGAGGTAGCTTAGTATTTAAATAATAATAAATAAAATTATCTCTCCGTTCATTTAAAACTATAGATATTTGTCAGATTCTACCCTTAGTATTGAGCTCTGAAGGGGAATATAATGCGAAGGGGCAACGTTATCTTAAACATTAATAAAAGTCTCCAATCACGATATGCTGCCTCTGTAGCCACCATTATTCCTAAACAAATTAATTTATTTGCCTCCGTCTTATCAAATATATGTGATTGCTAATTTATAGCACACCAGTATTAATGTATATGTAAAACTAGATGATGTAAATTACTCGAAAGTAAATTCAGATAAACGGCGAGATAACAAGCTATAAAACTTGAGCTGCAGCATACGAATTTTATGTGAAAGATCGCCGCCTGGGCACTGGTTCCGAGCCCTTAGCAATTAAGAAGAACAACAAAGATGTACTTTGTATAAGATGCAACCAGACCACACCTGCCGATAGCATGCTTCACGACCAGATGACTGCTTCAGAGATAGAAGCCGCGAGAAATCAATAAAAAAAATAATAAAAGTGTAGTATTATTTAGAAAAAAAGAACTGCACACGCGGTGATAAATGTACAGCAAAATATATGAGGACCTTAGAGGTGTTAGCTCATTACTGTCTATAAGATGTGTGCAAAAATGTTTGCTAGAGAGAGAACAGTAGAAATGCAATCAGGATTGAGATAACAGGTGAATATCTCTGCATATGTAGAAGTCCTTAAAGATATAGGAACCGATTTTCCTTCTAGAGGACCCGAACTATTCTCTATAAGCATTTATTTTATTCAGAAAATGCTTTGAAAAGTTATATAAACACATTTTCAGTGATGCAAAACTGAATCCTCACATATAATTGACCCTTCCAGAAACTTTCATGGTTCTGCTTCAGCGCATATCGGCAGTTGTAATTTGAATGCACGGTGATTAACAACGTACATAATCGCACAGCGGGCGTTCTTCATTCAAACAGATTCAGACGGTATTTCTTACTGAATGTTATGAAAAATGCCTTAGAGACATCAGTAAACCTTCTCACCCACATTCAAGAAGCTGCAAATTGCCTGAAGAAACAATGAGCTATGCAAAAGTGAAATTACTGGCTACTTCATCAAAGACATTACTAAGAATTCTTTAAAAACCAATCTCCAATATTCCAGGTGTAATAAAGTAGAAATATACACCATGAGCATGCAGTGTCTCATAAATTCCAGAATTTAATGTGACAGACCACGAAAAAATTTGTTCGGTCACTGAGATCTCCCAATATGCCTCCTGACCTTTTCTTTGGGGTCTATTGAAGGAAAAGGTGTACATAGGTAAACCCCGTACAATCGAACAACGAAAATACTCCAAGAAACTGAAGCCGTTGACATCGCCACTTTGGGAGAATTTTTCAGGTTTTGGGGAAACGTATGCAAGTGTGCTTGGATGTGGCACGAGAGTTTCAGCATAAATTATGAGCAGATGCTCTTTTGTATCTTTGAAAACACATGTTTATACATTAAAAACCGTTATTTAAATAATAAATTTTTTTTGTAGACATATGTTGGAACATCAAGTGAGAGTCATCCTGTGTAAAGCTACTAACTACCGGATCCTTATGCTTCTTTGTGACAGTACATCTAGTATTGAATTCCTTCCTTACTTGCTAGAATGCTCGATGATTTGTTTTCCTTTATATTTTCCTGGATATTGTATTATCATATTGTTTAAGTTGAAGATGCTTAGATCTTCCCTTATTTTGTCTGTATCCTACTACACTGCTAATAATAAATTAATACTAAAGGAAACACTTTCTCTGATTACCTGGGTTCAAAGGTAATTATTCGTTTTTGTTGTTCAGTTAGAACTTTTGTCCTCTGTAGTTTCTGTTGAAAAGATAACACCTTTAGAGTAAATAATTTGTTTCAATAATTCCTTCTAAAATGTTAGATTTAATGCTTTAGTACAAATATTTTATTAAATAAAAATAAAAAAAATTATATTATATTTTGCGGTCTGTTAGCATTAGCTCTTTCAATACGTAAAGGAGTTTGATTTTTTTAATTACTTATATGGTGATTAGCTGTCATGGGAAGATAATACTGAAAACTTATCTGGTTCTTTATCTAAAATAATTTAGTAATTAATTTAAAATTATTCCTTCCATCTAATCGTTTAATAACAGTTGCATTTGCCTTTTTTCATTCAGTAATGAGACATGGAATAGTTTTGAGGGTAATATTAATAGTGTGCAAAGATATTATAGGTGCTAAAAAGGGTTCTCAGAAATATCAACAATTACAATGCAACAACCCGCTATAAACAAATATTCATTAATTGAAGCATTTTAACTGTTATTAGTGTTTAAGTTATAGGGCCCCTTTTGAGTTATGAGAACAGAAAATAGTCACTGGAAGCTAGATCTGGGCTGTAGAGTGGATGGTCGATCTTCTTGAAGTCACATTTATTCACAGCTTCCTTTACAACAAGAGCTATGTGCACAGGCGCGTTGCCGTCAAGAAGGTGCACATCACCAATCAGCTTTCCTCGCCTTTTCTCTTTGATGGAAGCACGTACTCTATGCAGTAGGCCAGCAGCACCCCCAAAGATGGCCGAGGTCGTTAAGGCCCGGACTCGTGAGCGGGAGGTCTGGGATTCGAATCCCGCCAGGACCGTCCTTCCTGACAGGTTTTTTCCAGGTTTTCCTCAGTCCTCATAATTGCCAAATGCTGGGGAGGTACCCTAAACTTAGGCCTGGAATGTTTCCTTCCTTAAAAAAAATCCTTTCCCAATTTATCATTTCACCTCATGTATCACCAGTCTTCACCGTCTGTGGTGCCTCAGTAGTAAAAATGGGCATAAAACACTATTAAAAAAAAAGTAGTAGGCCAGCATAGTACTCCCATTTACTGTGGCGTTCCTTTCTTTGAAGTCAATGAAGAGTATTCCTTCACAGTGCCAAAAAATTGTGGCCATGATCTTCCTGGTTGACTGAGTGACCTTGGCCTTTAGAGGAGGTGCTCGCCATGTTTTACGTTGCTCCATTGATTCTCTTTTGGACAAGATTCATAGTAGAGGACCATAGTTTCATCTCCTGTAACAATGGTTTGCAGAACTTCTGTCTCGTTTCCACGGCAGAGCTGCAAAAATACCTGACAACAGTAGACTAATTGCTGCTTTTGGACTGAGGAAAGAAGTCTATGTACTTCTTGCACTAACGTTATTTATGTTTAAATGTTAATGAATAACTCGAAGGACTGTGATTTTATAAAGGCCCAACCTTGCTGTTATTTTTGTTTTCTACCGCCGGTCTTCCATAATTTCTCCTACCACAAAAGCGATATTTTTAGGCGTGAGCACCTCCAAGGGCGACCTGCATGCTCTTCGTCTTCAGTGCTTTCTTGACCCATTGGAAAAAGTGTGGCCCATTCTTTTACGGTAGAATTTGAGGGGAATGCTTCCCCATATACACCGTCCAATCGCTGTTTAGTTTCATCTGGAGTAAGTCCTTTTTTGTGAAGAACTTAATAATCTTCTACACATATCCTTCTTTATGTAACTATATCTGAATAACTGAACTCAACGAAGCGGAAGTTATAGCTGCAAAGTTTACGTAACAGATAAGTAACACCAGTTTTGTGAAGGCGATATTCCTTATCAGCTAGGCTGTAACTTATGGACTAATATGTGAAATAAATAAAAATAAGTCAATTATTTAAACCCCACAACAGTTGTTAAAACATCTTTAATGCTTAATATTTCACATATTTTTAAAAAGTGCACCATGAACTCCTCTGAATGTGATTCTAACAATATCTCTGCATTTGTGAGCTTCTCTGACGAACTAAACACATGAAATAACAAATACATTTCCCAAAATGTAAATTGAATGAAAATTGATGGATTGTGTTGAGTCTGAGATGATTTTAGTGCAAAAGTTTACAAATTTTTTCCCTCATAAGTCCTGTGTCAATTTTTAGAAACAGAACATTCTGAGTGATTAGTGGAGTTAAGCGAATAAGTGGAGCATGATATAAGCAAACAAAGAATAGCCCCAATTTTTTGCTTATTAAAATTAACTCCTCAGTTTAATCAATTAGTTTCTTCCTGTTGTGCTAAGCAAGAATCTTGTTAGAACCTCATTTGGAAACCCTTCCAGGCAGAAACAATTTCTTCCACCTGCTTGAGAAACTGCAGCTGATTTTTCCTAGACCTTGCAGCACATTTTCTATTCATGTCACAAATTGGGAAAGCATCCCCGTTCTAGAAACGATTATTGCTAATCATCGTACCCTCTTGTCAGTAAAGGGGTCATGCTAACCACACGCCTGCTTGTTTCCTGATAATCTTGATGGCGATATGGGAGAATATTGAAAGAGCTCTTCTATCAGTTTCTAAATAATTACACGCCTTGGAGACTCACGAGAACACTGAATCTAGAGCGTGTGTCTAAAACTCATAATGACTGAAGCAGTGAGCTTTGTGTTATCCACTTTTTCTTCCCTTTCCTCGTGGCAACAAGATAGAACACTGCTCCACGACAGACCAAATTTAATTACCAACTTGATTCTGTTACATTTGCCACGGCACTTCTGTCTCATTGTTTTTTTCCCTCTTTTTGCTAGCAGCGCGTCTCCTGTTGTTTCTTTTTTCTGGTGATGTTTAAGACTCATTGGCTGCGTAACTGAGGCGGGACAAAAAAATGCAGGTATCTGAAAAATGTACTAGGCCTACTTCCTATGCTAAAAATGTTGATAGAATGGCACCCTGATAAACTGCTGCTAAAGTTCGCATCTTAATAGCTCTAAAGAGCAAAAATATTGTTAATAAAACTACCAAACAGTTTAAAAACTGTGTTAAAGTAACTATTCATCTATTTTAAATCTAAATGATAAAAATAACTTAGCAAAAGTTGGAGGAGGAAAAGGATATGCAAGAACAAAAATAAAAGAAATATAAAAAAAATATAAAACTTTTTTGTCATAAAACTTTTACTATAATTAAATAAAAAATGGAAAATATAAATAAGAAAAGGAAAAGATTAGTTGATTCCCTATGCTACCTTTGTGTGTCTTCTTTCTTAGTTTCCTTCTTAAAAATAAAGCACTTTATTTTCATTTGAAGGAGAAAATTACCTGCAATTTGAACAAGTCAGAGAGAGAAATTATAGTGTGTCCGAAAGAGATTAAGATTCTTCTGCAGCAAAATTAAGGTAATCTCTCCAAGTTTTTATTTTTCATACAAAGACTCAAGGCCCCTCTTGACGCGAGAGATATTCAGTCAATAGTACATTTCTTCCCATATTCAAATCAGCACGTCTCTTGAAACATCAGTAAAAGAATTAAGTATATCAACGCTTAATACAGTTTTATTGGGTGGATCAAACTCAACTGTCACCGAAAATGGAGTCCAAATGTTATAATAGACATATTCCAAAATACCTTCAATTGTTTCTTCGGCACAACTTTGAATAATCAGCAGATATCTCAAGTACAACTTTATAGTTTGGTTTAGATCAATGCTTCTTACAAGTATCTCCACTTACTGGTCACCGAGAAAATAAAAGAAAAAAGGGCACAGTAACTAATAAGGGAACTAATGCCATCTTGGTTTTAAACATACGAGAGTATTTTCATAAGTTTCCGGCTTCGCCGATAAGGATTATCGCCTTCACAAAACCTTTATCAGGTGACATACCTTATCTGTTAAGTAAATAATTGCATTGTAACTTCGGCTCCGCTGTGTTCAGTTGTTCAGATATAGTTGCATAAAGAAGGCTATGTGTAGAAGATTGTGACATGTTCAAAATGGAGTCTCGAGCTGTTATTAAGTTCTTCACTAAAGAAGGACTTACTCCAAATGAAATTAAACAGCGATTGGACGGTGTATATGGGGAAGCAACCCCCTCATATTCTACCGTAAAAGAATGGGCCAAACTTTTTCGAATGGGCCGAGAAAGCATTGAAGACGAAGAACGTGTAGATCGGCCCTTAGAAGTGCTCAATCCTGAAAACATCGCTCTTGTGGAAGGAGAAATTATGGAAGACCGGCAGCTCAAAGTTACAGAAATGGCAGCAAGGTTGGGCCTTTCCAAACAACAGTCTTTCGAATTATTTATTAACATTTAAACATGAATAAGTTTAATGTAATATGGGGGCCTAGACTTCTTTCCTCAGTCCAAAAGCAGCAACAAGGCATTTTGGAGCTCTGCCATGGCAACGAGAGGGAGGGAATTTCTGCAAACCATTGTTACAGGAGATGAAACTATGATCCTCTACTTGTTCAAATTCCTTGTTCAAAACAAAATCAATGGAGTGGCATAACCTAACGAAGCACCGCTTCTAAAGGCCAAGGTCACTCAGTCAACCAAGAAGATCATGGCCACAAACTTTTGGGACTGTGAAGGAATACTTTTCATTGACTTCAAGGAGAGGAACACCACAGTAAATGGGGAGTTCTATGCTGGCCTACTGCGCAGACTACGTGCTTCCATCAAAGAGAAAAGGTGAGGAAAGCTGAGTAATGATGTGCGCCTTCTTCACGACAACGCGCCTTTGCACACAGCTCTTGTTGCAAAGGAAGCTGTGAAGAAATGTGACTTCAAAGAGATCGACCATCCGCCATACAGTCCAGATCTAACTTCCAGTGGCAATTTCTTCTCAAAACTCAAGAAGGAACTTCGGGGGAGGAAATTTAAGTGTAACAAGGAAGTGATGGATGCTGTTTATGCCCATTTTGCATACATGACTTCTGAATATCTTTGGGGGGGGGAGGTTGAAATGTTAATTCAAAGATGCGAGAAGTGTATTGTAATAAAGGTTAACTATATTGAAAAGTTAAATATAGTTTTTGTTTTTATCATACGTAGAAAATGGTTAGGCCGGAAACTTGTGGACCTACCCTCGTATTTTTGCAACCAAGGTGTAGTAATGTGCATTTTTTATGTAAAGTTTTCCGACAGTATAATAAAAACTGAGAATGAACCACGCAGCTGGCACCTATCCACCAAATACAGAATCCTAGTTAGGCAATTATTATATTAAATATCATCAGAATATCGTAAATGCCATATTCGAACCCATTGAATTTAATTAAGTGATAAATAGTCATTTATTTGGAGGCTTATGGGTTGGAAATTTATTCATTTGATTACCCTAATCTGTCGAAGGCTGGAAAATTGGAATCAAATTGAAAATTCTTTCTCCTACAAAATAACTAAGACGTTGAGGTTCTTTCTAATACCCTTTTCAGCTTGTTCTGCTCTTTTTGAACACTTCATCCTAAGGCCCTAATTCAATTATAAGGTTATTCACCTGAATGCCTGGGCAGAAATTTTCACTTTATTCAGAAATATTTTGGCAACAGTAACGGTATAGCCAATGCCCTTGATCGTGGGCTATGTTAACATAGTTGTGTAACTCCACACTAAAGTCTACATATGGAGAAAATAGTTAGCTATTTTTCAGTAGGTTACAATTTCTGCCTCGTCCTCTCTAACTTAGCGTTTCTGAGCAGGATGGCTTAGATGGTTAAGCTTGAGATTCGTATTTGGATGTCCCGAGTTCAAGTCCTTTGGACCCGGCCATCCTAATCTTCGTCTATTTATTTATTTATTTATTTATTTATTTCGTGATTTTCCCTGGCGAATGCTGAGATGGATTTCCATGAATTTTTCTCTCTCCCATTCCCTACCATTTCATACCGTTGGTTCTGTTGCAGAATCGATAGTACCAGAGTAAGGTGGGCTGGCGCTGTGTAGGTGGCATGTACCTTGAAACGGTTTTTGCCCCTACATGTGGTATGGAAGTGGACCTTTTAAGGTACTCGAACTCTTGGAGATAGGAGGCTCCGTTCGTTAGGGTGTTCTATCTGGAAACGTTGTTGGGGACTCCGCCTCTTCGTCCCTAGACCCTGGCCTCCCCTGGTGTCTCCCTCACCTAATCCCTTCCTCCTCTGGGGGTGTAGACATGAACATCCAGCTATCTGTCAAGAATGAAGAGTCCAGATATACTCCTTTGCAAATAACAACCCAATATATTGTAAATATTGGAGAATAAATAGATTAATTTAATTTTAAAAATGAAGAAGAAAATGTCTTTTGTATAAATTACACTTCTTTCGTCTCCAAAATGTATATATCTGACAGTAATTTAATAGAAGTTAAAAGTACATGTTCTCAAGAAATTTCATGGAGAACAAAGCAACAGAAAGGATACAAATTATATTTTATAAAACATACTATTAAAATTACCAAAATATTGGCTACCGAAATGATTCTTTTGGGAAATTGGAGAGAAAATCCACTGTAGAGGGAGTGTAAACATTAGAATATAAAATTAATTATGGAAGAAAATGAAAATTTGTATAAGAATTGAGCAAAACTTGACATGCTAATAGGGACACGTCAAAGAATGGCGTATAAAGACTACCAAAATGCTAAAAAAGGGGGTACCAGTTTAAAGAAGGGAAAGAAAGTCCCCAAAAAGAAAGAGAAGAGGAACCCTGGATAAAAGTAATTGAGGCAATAATTATAACCATACATTTGATACACAGTGAAAAACCGTGCGCCAAATAAATATCACGTGGTTTTGTTTCATTCCCTAAGCAGAACATTTCGCAATCCTACATCTTTGATAGTTACACACAGTGTCATTCCAGTTGCGGTTGTAGGAAAGTGGGCTATAAATAAATGAACGGCAAATAGGGAGTGGCAGTTTTTGAGTCAGTCGATGTCTTCTGCGTAGCACCTGCCCATGCGTGGCACAAGCAGATCATCCGAGCTTTGCTTCATGTCCCCAGGGAGAATTGCGATGATTTCTAGCAGCCACTGGAACTGTACAAAAGGAAACAAAAAAATTGTGTAGCACACATTGGTTACCTCTGTATTATGTTAAGGTAGTCGTCAGTGTGTGTCTCTGAAAGAATTATTGAGTTTTACCTGAGGGCAACATGTAAAAAGTGCGACCTATGCACCTTTTATGAATGTAGCACTCTATATTTCATAGTTCCTGCATCTATAACGCTCCTACTTCATTACATGTTTAGGAATCTATTCAGACATAATTATACTGTCATTTCATGCAGTATGGTCGTGATAAACCTGATTTTACATGGACAGGTACCTAGAATGAAACGAGCAGCTGAATCATGACTATTATTCACCCACGGAAGCACTGAAGTATTTTCTTTGATACATTAAAATAAATCCTAGAAGACATTGGTAACACTTTGACTATTGCTATTTTCTGTCTTAACGAAAGTTGGTCAACGGACTAGTGTGTGCAGAACATGTGTGTTTGTAATATAAGCGATATTCGTAAATATTGTGACACACGGGGGACTTAATAATGGAAATTGTGCATTAATAATGGGACAATAATGTACTGTGATAAAACATTGTCGAAATGATTGTTGTAACAGTAAATACTCCTAAAGTCAACAATCGCGAGCTATTAATTCTAGAAGAAACCTTGGTAACACTTCTACTATTGTGATGTTCTGTGAGCTATCTAAATTAAAACTTATTAACAGACTAAATCGTATACAGAACGCGTATGTTCGTTATAAATGCGATATTCGTGAATATTGTGACACATGGGGGACTTAATAATGGAAATTGTGCATTAATAATGGGACAATAATGTACTCTGATAAAACTATGTCGAAGTGATTATTGTAACGGAAAGACTCCTGAAGTCAACAATCGCGAGCTAATTCCACGCTCGTCTGGCGTGTGTGCTGGTCTGCCTAAGACTGTAACGATCGCAGGGTTTTGTATTTTCTTAAACTTCTGTTCTAAATTCTGATACAGCTACCCCAACCTACTTAGCACCGCCACTAGTGGCTGATGTCGTTAAGATGCGTGACCGGGAGGTCTGGGATTTGAACTCTGACAGGTTTTTTACCAGATTTTCCTCAGTCCTCATAAATGGCAATGGGGATGTACCCTAAACTTAGGCCTGGAACGTTTGCTTCCTTAACAAATCCTTTCCCAATTTATCATTTCATCTCATGTATCACCAGTGTTTGCTGCATGTGGTTTATCAGTAATAAAAACGGGCGTTAAAACACCATTTTCTTATCACGATGATTTCTTCCTATACTCGTTGAAATCCTCTTATCATCTGCGTTACAAAAACTTGGAGCATGTTCTCGAGTGAACTTAGGGATCGTCATTGTTTAAAACTAAACTTCAACAATTTCTGCATATTTTCATTTAAATTTTGATAAATATTTCATGAAACTACCGATTTACTATTTTACCATATTAATTATTCTATCTCTTTTTAAATCCTGTTATTCATATTTATTGCATAGTTTTACGTTTGTTTTATTACAGCCGTTTATTCTGTTTATACATTATTGAGTTAGACTTGTAACCAAGTATTGTCAGCTTTAGATGGATTTAAAATCAACTTTTATATACACTTAAATTGCAGTTTTGAAAAACAAAAATTTAATGACTAACTCTCCCTTGTATTTGAATTTGATTTTTACTAGTTTTCACCCCTTATTCACGAATAATTCCATGTTATTTGTATCCGTTTCTTAGTATTAATTTCAGATTTGTGACAAATGCGACAATATAATTGCCATAGTTTAAATATTTATCTATATATTTTGTATCATGCATTGTGCGTTAAGTAGAACAAAAGGCCTTATAGCCTAAATCTTGCCGGATAAAATAAAACATTCTGCTCTATTAGTTTCATCTATAATAATTTTAATGAAAGACTTTATTTTACAGTATTGGCAATTTTATAATGAATAACGTTTAGTGGACATAAAAGAAAGCTAAAAGAAAGCCTATGTCAATTGATGAAATAAAATACAGTAAAATGAGAAAATGCTGGTGAAGTTTAGATTGATATATTTATTTGTTTATTTATTCTGGCAGAGTCAAGACTATTAGGCCTTCTGTTTCGCTCTATCATTCTAATAATAATTGCGTTAAGTTTCAGTGACTATACCACAATTATTACATAAAAAGTAACTCGTGCACAGATAAACCTATGTAAAACGTGGAGGTAAATAAATGTTTGCTAATGCCTAAACATGAATAATTAAAATGTATATTGAAAATTATTGCCGTAATAATTTTAATAAAATATTATTAATAATTAATTAATAATAATAAAATATTAAGAAGTTGAAATAAATATACTAATAAAACATATAATGAAAAACACTAACAATACTTTGAAGTAGATAGGAAGATTTATGAGTAAAAATAAAGGAATGAGAAATTCTCAGCAGAATGAAACAAATAGCTGTATTGTAACATAAGAAATCTAAAGCTAGGGTAATATATTATTTCTGATAACATTAAACAATTACTACCTAAAATTTGGCAGTCTTTGACGTCCTGTGGCAATGAATTCCAGAGACAGGCAGTGGTTAAGGTAAAAGATATTGAATGAAGTGATGTTAGGTTCAATAAGATGGTAATACGTGCCGGGCTACAAGCGCATGCTAAGATTAGGATAGGAAGATAGATTTTAAAAAAGTGAAAGTATATAGTAAGATGTTTCTAAAATTATTTTCCGAAATGTTTTTACTCATAGTTATTTATTCTCATGATTTTATTTTTTTGTAATTTTTCCCTCGTCCTAAATAAGCCACCATTAAAATTTTAAGTACAATAGATTTTATTATCATAATTAATTTAGTATATTTAAATTTATTAAATTATAAACTAAGTTGTTTTTCTTATAATCATTACATATTAATATGAAACAGGAAACAATACAAGAAATTTCAAACGAGAGAAATATTTAATTAAATGAAATAACGTTCCATTATTTACAATAGTGCAAATTGGGTCCATTCTTGAATTTTTCATCAAAAATAATATAATGAGCTTCAGTTAAACAAAATATATTTCACGAATTTCATTCGTTTCATTAATAAAAGACAGAAAATGAAGAAGAAACAACATTGCGATTAAAATGAGAGTGTTATAATTAATATTTATTATTATAATAAATATTGAACAGTAGGTCCACATGAACTCGATACTCAGGCCCAGCAACTGGTAGTATTTGTAAACAACTTCTTAACACCTCTAAAGACTGCCCATTGTTGAATCGCATTGTAATATAAGATGGAAAATGCTTCTTATTTCGTAATTCTGAGAAGAGAATGCTTTGGATATCCCGCGGGAATGAACCCTAGTTAGTGAGTGGGTAGTCAAAGCCTTTAGGACTAAATATATGCGTTTGGTGGAAGTTCCAGGGTGTTGCTCATTTCGAGCTGGCCCCAACCGGTTCATGGTGTTGCAATGTGAACAATTGCACAGGTTTTACGATTTTTTAAGACTGACTTTAATAAATAGAAAACACGTTATACTGCAATAACACACTGTTCCTGTCCATCAATCAAGACTGGCACAACAAAATGATTAGGAATTGGAAGGAATAGGTTGGCTCATCCAGCATACAGTCCGGATATTGCTCTTGACTATAATTTGATATTTCAAAAACACATGTTCAGTAGTTTTGGCTGTTAATCCAAGGCATTGTATTGCCAAAAATTCGAATTCTGAAAAAGAGATGTACCAAAGTCGTAAAAAATTGTGGTCCATATCTTTTAGAACAATACTTTTTTGTTATTTGTTATTGTTTTGTTATTTAAGGTATCAGTAATGAAAAACATTTTTGGCCAACCAAGTACAATGCTCTTGTTATTAATGCATAGAAAAATAGCACAGAATTTCTGGAAAACTCTATAAAGTTTTGCATATCACAGAAGATATCCCGTAATCTTTTCCTAATTTTGCAAAAAATTGCTTTATATATTTATGGAACAGAATTTAATCTTCTGCCTGTTATAAAGCACCACTTTTTTCTCGCAAAGTAAACAAAGGATAAACAAGTAGATAAAGGTGTAGCATTAATACTTTTTTTTAAACCAATTTACATTGAAGTTTCGCAGATGGAAAAGTTATTTCAAATGATTTATTACGTAAACACGAAGTGGTATAATTTTAATGCGCAAAAAGAACCCAGGTGTAAAAATATAGGTCGCAAAAAATAATCCCCTCCAAGCTGTGCATAATTCTGCAATTTTGGTACCAAACCATAATCGCTGCTCTGCAATCTTGCTCGCCCAGATTATAGAGCTGCACTGACAGCAAAGTTGATAATTTCTTCTGTCAAGTTAATGTGCTCAATAAAAATACACCGTAGAGGATGAAGATATTACAGCTATTTCTATAGCTGTAATAACTTTGCTGCGTGTGGACTCAAGAAAATACTAGATTTTCTTAAGGTTTCATCCAAAGTGGCAATTTCTGTCTTCCAATAGCTTACCACAAAACTCATTTTTCTTTTCTTCTTTCTTTCCTTCTATCCGGTGGCTGTTCATCGGTTCATATTGTGGAAAGTCCAGATAGAAAGAAACGTAACGCTGTCAAAAGGGACTTGGTATGTGTCCCAAACCTAGGGAGAGTATAGCTGACTTGTGAGGTTGGACTGCCTGAAAGACACGGCTATGTTGTGCCATGGAGATCAGGAGGAGTGATAGATGATAATTCGGCCTAATGAGCTTATGGGACCTTGTGGCCTGGCTTTCCCAGGCCAACACCTTAATACCTGAAGGAAAAATTCTGAAAAAACCTTATAGAAAATGGACCAAATCGGGAATCGAACTCAGGCCGCTGCGCAGGAAGCACGGATACTACCACTAGAGCATGGCGATGGTCAAAATATCACAATATTAATATTAATAAAATGTTAATAATTTTACATAAGTACACTATTTTTAAAATAATCATAATTAATTTATTAACTCTGCAAGCTCCCTACGTATGTCCAGAATGTCATAAAAGCCCAAAAATATTCTTAAATGCCCCTTAAAACATCTACAGAACCCTCGTTTGTACGCGTGGCCGACTTAACAGAGATTTGCTTGGCACCGATGCACGCTGTTTGCAGCCGGGGTCGGATATGCATGTCCCTTAAATTCAAGCGCACAAATTTCTACAACACATAAACACCAACTTTTTGGTCATAAAATGGCATTTCTTGTTCAAGCGCTCCAGTCTCTGTTGTTTTGTGTGACTACATGGCCATGTAAATAAAACCATGCTTCATCCGTAAAAATACTTTAAACGCCGGTCAATAGAGCGAACGTTAAACTGTCCAACACCCAACAGAAATTACCTCTACTCTCACGATAATATGTGGTTGCGATTCCAGAACTACAGTTATCTTACAGGGTTTAATTTTAGAAGTTTAATAGCATTTCAAGCCAGGTTGGCGAAATTCCTGATTTTTGTGCAAGTTTCTTTCAGATGTGTTTCTTTGAATTTCTTTCTAACCTTTTCCTCTGTAGGCAAAAGGATGTTTTCTTTCAGACTCTTATCAAGAACAGATCCCTTTTCCCTAAATCTATTCACAAGATTAAGAACCGTTTCTCTGTGAGACGCACGATCAGCAGAGAATCTGTCTATAAATGGCCATCTCACTTCTCTATATGAGCTTGTTGTCACATAGAAATCATACAGAAGGTTCTATGCGCTAAAGTATACGCACTTTTTGGCATTATAACACTGAAATATGGTCTCACAACGTTCAACTGCTGTACAGCACAAAGACTTCTCATCATCACACGCTGAGGCAGGAAAATGAAGGCGGGAACACATTCAGTTAGAAATAGGGTAGCAATTTCCCGATAAGCCGGCCACGCATCCAAATGAAGGCTCTGTACAAGCTTAATAACTGCACACTGAGATGTTTCTCTTAAATCCATGGCTTCCTTGATAATGCAAACGAAAAGGGAGCATTGTTAATTTCTTTGTCATTATAATGGAATATTCGATTAGCTCATTCTGAATTTATTTCGAAAATTCTCTAAAGTAGTCCAGTTTCTCCCTTCTAGATTTTTATTTAATATCACATAAAATATAGCTTTGAAATGCCCAGCATTATTTGAATCATCTGATTTTTAGCGCCCCTAACGAAAAACTCTTGTTTGCATACCAGCAACATCAATTAACATTTAAGGTTTTGTTAGAAACGCTAACTGCTACAGAAGAAGGTTATGTGCAGGCGCGGGATATTCTGTCTAGCTCACTGAACAGCGGACTGCAGGTGCAAACTTATCGTGCGCTGGGTTTACCACGCACTACCTCGCCTTCAGTACCAGGAAAATTCCTGGGGGCCCTAATTAGCTATAAGGTAATCACAAACTCGGTGAAGAACTTAAATGTCTTGCGAATTCAATCCCTACCAGGGTCGACGGATTTTTCGGGGATAAAAATCCTAAGTGTGACTTCTTTCTGAAGGGATCGTATGTCGTAGATTTATGGTACATAAAATAACCTCAAGTCTGAAAGAAAGGACCTTTGAGCAAAATTTATCGGCAGTTTGATGCCCTGACTTGAATGGGACGCTGAAAACCTGACATGTTAAAGAGTGTCTGTAAATATAAAACAAATCAACAAAAGTCTTTGGAGGGGTGACAGATCAAGCGAGAGAATCGTAAATATGTAACAGCAATATTAATTAAATGGTGAATGAATGCTTGAGGTTACTGAAGTAAAATTTTAATGTTTAAGAAATAAGAAAGGGAACGAAAGGGCAGCCTTCTTCCCAGAAAGATGTTCCAGCTTCTGTCAAATATTATTTCAGGTAATTTTCTATGGTGAAACAGGGTACAAAAAGCAACATTTTCACATTTTGTTACACAGAGAAGATCTGAATTAGTTCATTGTTATGGGAACTTGTTTATGCCTGTCATTCATTCAAAATTTAGTTCTATGGTTTCATTCACAGCTATCTATGTCTGCTTTCTGCTCTTGTAAGCTACATAAGAATTTTGGCATCTTAATTAGTACCCAATTTTCTTTAAAGTATATGGTACCTTGTTGCTGGAGAAGGTTCAACGATATACGTTGTTTGAGAGGTAGATTTTTCTTTAAGCCCATCACAAATTTGCCTCTTCTTTTAGTCCCCGCATTTTTCATTCACCAGTTCTGATAGACCTTCAGAAGTGCCTAATTATCAGTGCCTGGAGCTTGTCCTCCTGACCTTAATATGCTGCCTTTCAGGCATGTCTACCTTTCGGTTATCATCCGGGGAACCCAGACGGTCAACCAAATCCGTGGAATTTGAAGGCTTTGGTCGACATCCGCCCATTTTTCCCTGGCACCTGCTCCCTTATTTCAGAAACTGATTATGGAATTGCTAAGACGTATTCTGCCTAACGACCTAGCGATAATAATCGATTTGTGTGCTTAATTATGTGTTCTTTCCATGCATTGTGTGCCTTTTTTATTTTTAATGAGGGGTTGTTTTATGGTCGAAGGGGACAGAGCTTGGATAAAGACGAAACCCTACCAGTGTTGACATATTGCCAGGTTATGTCGAGTCGCTAATAAGAAAAGAACAGTAGTGAAAAGGGTAGGAAGAAAAAAAATCTGTAAATTACAGCTTTTGATATGTGCTGTGCTTTAATATTCTCCCTAAGCTTATAAATAGAAAGAGGATTTTTGTGGTAAAAATAAATATTTTAATGCAAGTAACAGCACGAAAATATTTATCAAAAAGATAAAAACATGCAGCTATATTTGGTAAAAAATTTAAAGAATTATAAATATAGTAAAATAGATAAAAGTATTCGCAATATTTCCTCATGTTCCGGAAAATGCTAACTTATTTACCTTCATGCAGAAAAATGTTTATTTACTTAACAATCCACCTAATTATAAGTTTATAACAAGAGTTAATTTATAGGTTCTCATCAACTCTTAGAAATGCAGTGCACAACAAAAGTAATGTCCAATTATGCATGTAGAATATATGCCGATTGTCTCATATTTAAAGAAAACAATGTACCAACATTAGCACACTCAAATTTTCATGAACGAATTTCCAAAAGACCTCATTTCAGTTCATTTCAATAGCTTGTGCCCTCTTATCTCTTTCATGCAATATAATTAGTATATTTTTTCAGTTTGTTTACGCGTCATACAAGAAGTTTAAATGCAGATATGAATGACAAATCATTTTTGAAAACAATTGCCCTTCAGAAACCGCTTCCCTGTTCTACTTTGCATATGCTGGGCTCGATTCCCGGACATTTCAATCGCTCTAAGATTTTTTTTGGGAGGTGGGGTTTCTTTGCCCTGGAAACAGTGCTAGATAGCTTTAAGACGCGAAGGACTCCGAGCTCATTTGCGCCATCGTTAATTCGTTTAATTTTATTCATAACTATAGACTTACACCTATAGAATTCATTTCGTAACCTATAGGCATCGCGAAAAGCCCAATGCAGTCAAAGTGACAATAGATAAAACAAACAATTTAATTTTATAGAGCATTTATTTGTTTTGTTTAGCAGAAATAAATGCAAGAACAAATATACAGAGAGCTAAAATTTTCACACACTTCAAAACTGTGTTAACATAACAAAACTGAAATCACACAAACAGAAAATGATGAGCACTAATCATCTTAGACTTTTACAGTTACAACATTTGCTCAAAACGCCCACTATCGGCATCAATACACTTCTGAGTACGTTGACTGATTGAGCAACGTTTGCGAAAGTGTCCTCAGCGATTGCAGCACATGCCGTTTCAATTTCTTCCCGAAGTGCTGCCAGTGTAGCTGGGTTTTCTACGGTATACGGTACCATGAGTCTCAAATTTGTCTTGAATGCGTACAATTGTTACTCGCTTTGGCTGTTCTGTTCTGTACACACATCTCTATTGCTTTTGAACTTCAACAACATTCTTGGTTTTCCCATACCACTTCAAAATTGCTTTCTGCTGTTCAAACGATAATCTTGGCTCCATTTTGTTGTAGCAACACTAGCATAACGTAATGTGAGTGACATCTGTTTACAGAACATCATACTACACATTACTGTTGTTTTTCAGTTCAACTTTGAAATATATTAAACAGATATCTACTGTGAAAGTGTGTATACATTTTTGGCACCCTCGATATTTGTAATGCCTATCAGAAAGAAGATTAAGCCTGTATCTGTGTATAGTTTGCTTTTAGAGTTGTTATTTTTATGTTATTTTTAACATCATTCCCTTACGAATGAGTGAATGAAGTGGATGAGAAACCCTACGGCGCCACAACCTCCATCTTCAACCATCTGTAGACCGTTTATACGCACCTATAGTGAAACTATATCCCTAAACTTTGAAACCAGGGAAACAATCCAGCCGAGTTGAAAAGCAAAAGGGTTTAGAGATAGGGGAGCAGAATATCTACTAAAGCCGACAGATATTAGCATCCTCACCGGAAAAACACCCATCACTAAATTGAAGTTAGATGAAATGTAGAGAGCGTGTGAAATTAAAAGGTAAAATAGTGGAAAATTCCGACTTTATCCACTACAAATGCTCCTCAACACCTTCAAGCTTCAAAATCAACTCCGCAGTTTTAGCAGCCCATTGCTAATTAGAATGTTGTTTTCTTATACAAGCATATTTAACACATAAACAAGTGAACAGGACATAGAAATGTATGAAATTTACACTAGAAAATATCAGAAAATCTCTGTTAGATCAGCGTAACCAAATGGGCTGCAGAGATAGATATAGTACGACTTCTGGTATTGAAAATGGATGAGAGGTCTAGAAAGAAAAAGGAAGACTAGCGCAGCTAATGCCCTAACAGAGAGAGGGGCCATGCAAATCAATCATAAGAGGTGTAGACGGTGTGTCAGCAACCAGAGGAAAAGCGTATTCATAAGTCTTCACCCCACGTCCGCCTTTACTACCTGCATTACTTTTGCCTTATGCGTAGAACAAATTGAATTCAGAGGCGGACCTGCCTGCGTTCGAAAATGGCTCAAGTATTAACTAAGTTAATTTGTCGCTACAGAGTGTAAAATCGTTTAAGAAAAACGTGCGCCTGCGGAAATAAGCCTTCAGCTTTAGCGATTAAAAAATGCATAAAATAGTATCAATTATATACTAAAATATTGCAATACTTATAACTTAGAATAGAAATTAAGCAAATGTACTTCAATATTAATTTTCTGGAACAAGTAAACATTATTTGATATTATTTTAACTAGATATTATTTATGATATATTGTTTAAATTTTCCATTTAACTGACATTTTCTTTGAAAAAAGTTTTGAAGAAACTACCGAGGGTGCCAAAAAAAT
Source organism: Metallyticus violacea (assembly GCA_030762175.1). NCBI lineage: Eukaryota > Metazoa > Arthropoda > Insecta > Mantodea > Metallyticidae > Metallyticus > Metallyticus violacea. The sequence goes on from CM060843.1 coordinate 5,393,713, forward strand.
GTATACACACTTTCACAGTAGATATCTATTTAATATATTTCAAATTTGGACCGAAAAACAACAGTAATGTGTAGTATGATGTTCTGTAAACAGATGTGACTCACATACATTATGATAGCGTTGCTACGTGACAGGTAAATCAACAATGAACAAATGAAGCCATGACTATCAACTGGCCCAGTGTACCTGAACATGATATGCACACCCGCCTTACCCGCCATTCATACACTCTATGGAAATGAGAAATTTTTTCCTAACAGGATGGTGTACCACCACATTACTACCTAGATGTACATGCGTGCCTTGATGACAATCTTCCAAGGTACTGGATAGGACGAAGAGGTCCGATTGGATTTCCACCACTTTATATAACTCCGTTGGACTTCTACCTATGGGGAACTCTTAAGTATGTTGTGTACCATAGAAAACCAGCTACACTGGCAGCACTTCGGGATTAAATTGAAACGACATGTGCTGCAATCGCTGAGAACGCTTTTGCCAATCAGTATTTCAGCGTACTCAGAAGTGATCGACGCCGATTTTGGGCATTTTGAGGCAACTGTTGTAAATGTAAAAGTCTAAGATGATTATTGCTTATCATTTTCTGTTTGTGTGAATTCAGTTTTGTTATGTTAACATAGTTTTTTTCCTTCCTTGAAGTCTGTAAACGTTTTTGGCACCCTCTGTATTTTTTAATATTTTAATAATTGTAATTAAAGTGATACAAAACAATTATTTTCACTTTATTTTTTAAAAACAATGTACTTTATGAAATACATAATGTACAAAAATATTTAAATCATAAAAATTAATCTGTCATGGCTAATTTGGAAATTAACTACTTGTAAATTGAGCATTTTCTTGTTAAGGTCATACCACACTATTAACACAATTATTTTTTTACATTCTTCTCACTCTTTATTGAACTTAAATGCCTATAAATAGTGTTTGTAACATTAAAAAATAAAATGAATTTATTTTACCGGAATTAATAAAGCTTACCTTTGTGAAGTAACTTTACTTCTAAAATGAGTAATATGTTCATTAGTAATTAACGACGTTTTCTGCAGTCTATAAAACTGATGCAGTATAAAATCTGCAATAATTTCTTAATTTTACTAATTATTTTTAGCTTTTATTCTTGCGCACTCGAAGGATAACAAAAATTAAAAAAAAAAAAAAAAAAACTACGCCGTTTCAGACGTAACAGAAGGGAAACAGTTGAAAGAGGTTTCACATTTCCTCATTCTGTGAATAAACTCAGCAGTTTATTATTCTGAAAATCTTGAACTTAGAGCCGAGGGCAAAAGGAATCTGAAAGTTCTTATAAAGTGTTCTGTATTAAGGAAATTCTCAATAAAATGCATAAATATTAGCTGCTCACAAATCTTAATATTATTATCACAGACATAATTATCTTTAATTTCAATAAGTGCCTTTTTAAGTGTGATGTAGGAAAACACATATTTAAATTACAAAGTTGCAACGTTAATTTATTTTAATGAATAAGACATTTGACCTATTTCGTAAAAATGGCTCTCCAGAAAGAGTACGAATGACTGGTAAAATATTTCGGTTGCTACCAAGGAGTGCTTCATAAAATTGTCGAATTAACTAAAATCTAACTTTTCACTTTATTTCCAGGCAGGAAAAAAAATCTATTTCTTAACAAACTCTGATGCTGTTTTATGCCAGTAAATTATTCCCAAATTCTATTTGAAATTTTGATAATGGTTTTTTAATGATTTATTTATGGACGATCTTTAACATCTCAGGTCATCAGCGTCCCATTCAACTCAGGGCGTGAAACGGCCGACAAATTTTGCTCAGAGGCCTCTCTTTCAGGCTTGAGGTTCTTTTCGTGCCGTAAATGTACGACACGGACCCACGGCTTTACTTCTCTTCCGAAGGAAGCCATGCTTAGGATTTTTACGCCCGAAAAAATCCATCGGTCCTGGCCGGGTTCTAACTCGCGTTCTTGGGTGAAGGAGGCAAGTATGGTAACCACTACACCACCAACCAGGACCGATAAAATTTTGATAACAATTCTATCTAAGGATACATGTGAAAGTAAATTCAGATCTAAAGTAATGAGGTAACAAAACAGTCAAGCTGGTCTCAACAGCAGGAATGTAAATTAGCATGGAAAATGTACTCTGGAGTTAAACGGCTGAAGCAGTCGAGGGTCACCAGCGTTACAAAACACGTATAATTAAATAATTAGTAACATGGTATTAATATTCGCGTATAATAAAAAGATATAAAACAAGGGGAATATCATTCATCATTTATACTGGTGTTTAAAGTACAAATAGTATTTCAATGATTATTGCAAGATATTAATGGGTAATGTTCTGTCAGCGGGTAATTTATTTTGGGGGTAAATATTTTCTTAGCTAGGCATTCTTCCTTCCTAAATCCACTATCTTGAAACTTTCAAACCACATAGTAAATAGTAGATAAATAATAAATCATTTTCAAAACCATTATACATTTAACAGTTTTCTAAAATTATTATCTGTTAGTATTTGTATTCATAAAGTCAAATCATTTTGTAAGAAAGAGCGGCAGTATGGTAAATTTATACGATTCATTTTAAAGTTCCTGTAATACTTTCTTAAACAAAATGTCAGCGTCTAGACAAATACATTTTGAGAAAAGTACAATAAATAATAAAAATTCAAGTTACGGAATACCTATTATTATTATTATTATTATTATTATTATTATTATTATTATTATTATAAGTTTACCTTCAAGAACTACAGATTTTCCACGATTAAGTTATGTATTTCTTTATAGGTATATATAGGTATATATATATATACGTAAATGTGCGACAATTTTTTGTTCCCCTATATTTTATATCACCATTTTCTCTTTATCGAGTCCCCTTAAACCGCTACGGGTGGTCGAGGTCGTTAAGGCGCGGACTCGTGAGCGGGAGGTCTGGGGTTTGGATCCCGCCAGGACCGTCCTACCTGACTGGGTTTTTTTTTTCCAGGTTTTCCTCAGTCCTCATAACTGGCAAATGCCGGGGAGGTACCCTAAACCTAGGCCTGGAATGCTTCCTTCCTTAAAAATATCCTTTCCTAATATATCATATCATGTATCATCAGTGTCCTCCACCTGTGGTGCCTCAGTACTAAAAACGGGCGTTAAACAACATTAAAAAAAATAAGAGTCCCCTTAATTTTAGGAGGCAATCTTTAGAAAATAAATGAAATGTGGATTAAATGCATTTTTAATATGTCATAAAATTCAAGAAGCTCTATATGTTGATCTTCAACCTGTTATAGTATTTCTTTAAGCTTCTAGACACTTCTCTGAAACGAAATTTAACTTTATCAGTTATAAATTAGCTGAATTGTTAACAGCATTTATGCGCTCATAGTTGTGGTAATGTATACAAGAATTATCCAATTACCACACATTTGTTTTGCTTAATGTTCTGCAATTATTTCACCAGCTTTGTTCTCATTGCTTTCAATGCTTTAATAGTCTTTAACGCCCGTTTTTACTACTGAGGCACCACAAGCGGTGAACACTGGTGATACATGAGATGAAATAATATATTGGGAAAGGATTTTTGAAGGAAGGAAACGTTCCAGGCCTAAGTTTAGGGTACCTCTCCGGCATTTGCCATTTATGAGGACTGAGGAAAATCTAGAGAAAAACTCAGTCAGGAAGGAACCTCAAACCACCCGCTCACGAGTCCGCGCCTTAACGACCTCGGCCACCCGTGGCGGTGTATAAATTCTAGCAAAGGGCATTTTGAACATTTTACATAAGAAAGAGTTTCATGTGTATGCTGGTACGTTCTGTTCCTATGCGTTTTCCATGATTAATACTATGAAGAGTTGTAGAAAATCAGTTCTAATATGGAAATAAAGCGTTTCCGGACCCATGTCCATATAACCTATTTTCTTCTTCTACGTGTGAGTAATGTGTCCTTAAAGTTTGACCCAGTATAACTGAATTTTAAATGAGTCATATTGCTAAAATATTTTAATGTAATTTACTGATACATATACATATTTACCGATGTGTTAGCCATCCTTATATTGAATATATGGGCCAAGCTATTGTATTTTATGTACTTAATAGTTAATAAATGTTTTAAATTATAATTGTTTAAATCTGTGCAGTCAGTTAATTGTAGCATTACTGTAGTAATCTGTCTAGTAAGGCAAGGACTTTATAGAGTCTTGCTGGTGGAGTTGCTCTTAAAGCCTTTTACTTCTAAGCGCAACCAGGGATCTAGTAATTGCAGCAGTGTTGTAGGTTAAAAGTTGCGGGTCGGGTTAGTTTTTCAGTTTATTTTCTTGTTCATTTTGGTGCAGGTGTAATGAACAGCGCTCCCAGATATTGAGTAATGGCCAAGAGCGGTAACATTTTAGGGTAACTTCTCATTAATATGGATCACCGAGGCCTCAAGTACAACTGTCCAGAATGATGTATCTCTGATATAGCTGGACCACAATTGTACAATCAAGGAGTTGTTATGATTCACCTCCATCCCGCCGTAAACACTTCACAAAAAAAAAAAAATATCAGCCGCGTACTGCAGTTGCTTCGTCTGTTTTATTTTCGTTTCTGCTCTGAATTCTAACGAAACAGCGTGAAAAGTAGCAGCTAACAAATAAAATATACATTTCTGTTGCTGTAAAATGGATTTGCTTAAATTCGTAACAAGTCGCCGTGAAAAGCAGGTGCAAAAAACTGCGTATCTCTGAAGATCCATGTATTTTTATAATTAACAGAAGATTTACTTCATTACGTTAGACTGGTTAGACAAGTAACTCGTTTACAAGAAGCCGAAACCAGCCGGTTCCTTAATTTTTGGCGAGATTGTGACATCTGCTAAATAACAGACAAGTTAATTTTTAACGTAGCATTGCAGTCCCAGCTGTGCTGTCATTCTGAGGTATTTAAGATGAAATGTGCTCTTGAATATTTTTTAAAATAAAAGATTTTATGTTTTCCGTATCAAAGAGATGAAATGTTCTATTTCTTATTAAAACTTATTAGAGCATCATTCTCTAGGGTGATTTGCTGTGATTTTGTAACGCCTCGTTATTATTCTTCTGTACTTGAATTGTTTGGAATTGAAAAGTACTACAGGTAAGCTAAGTTTGTTTACTAGTTTTTAAAAGCAGTTTTGTTTATTGGCAATGAAAAGAATTAGGCAGCTTTTTCTATTACCTACCAAAGATTCCAGTAATTATGTGAAGCATTGTGTCTACCTATTAATGCTGAAGTTAACTTTTAATTTTCTGTTTAAAAACATAATAATGAAGCAGTGGCGGCTCGCAACCCCTGTAGAAGGTGGGCCAGGGTCATAATTACATGACATCGAAATGGCATGGAGGAAGGTCAGTTTTATCAAGATTTATACTAGTCGTTCATGGTGGTATAGTGGTAACCATACTTGCCTTCTAAACCCAAGATCGCGTGTTCGATCTCGGCCAGGACCGATGGAGGTTTTCGGGCGTAAAAATCCTAAGTATGGCTTCCTTCGGAAGGGAAGTAAAGCTGTGGGTCCCATGTCGTATATTTACGGTACGAAAAAGAACCTCAAGCCTGAAAGAAGAGGCCTCTGAGCAAAATTTGTCGGCCGTTTCACGCCCTGAATAGAATGGGACACTGATGACCTGAGATGCTAAAGAGCGTCCGTAAATAAATCAATTCAACAATAACTGGTTGACTCTTTTCTTCATTGTGGTTATGATTAAACTCAAACTTGCACAAGTCACCTTTTGTAGATTCCTATGTACAGAACACTTTGTATAAATATTACTAGTGAACAATATGATGCCTAAATAATTTTAAATTGCTTGTTTTTTATAACATGTCATAAACTGTGCATATACCCATTATATTCGTTGTGTTCCCTTGATACATGTTAAATGAAATTGGATATTAGCATCGGAGTATTTTGGCACTGCAACCTTGCCTTGTGCCTGTACCCTAGTGGGGGCATCTGCGGAAGATATGGAGCTGCTAGGATTCACAGGTGGTGAAGTACAGACGTCGGCCCCAGATAGAACACCCGAAACCGGAGCATCTCTCTCTGCAAGAGTTGTTGCTCCCATACCAGACACCGGAACGAAACCTTTCCAAAGGTCAAGCCAACGTCACACCGTACCAGCCCCCTTCGCCCTGTAACAAAACCATTGTAAACAAATTATATATAAAATGGGAGAACGGAAAGTATCACCTTTTAGAGGAACTCTCATCTGTGTAATAGTTAAACATCAAGATGTTGTAGTCCTGAAACGGGATCAGGGATGACATTTAGGCACTGCGTGTTGGCAAACATTTTCAGTTCAAGGCAGGACTCACGGCATGTAATTTATGAGTTGTGTTTATTATAAAATTTGTAAATTTTTAGAGTTAATAGGGACATTCCTTTATAATTAAAATACATTCTCAATTTTTTTTCAATCGTTATCTTTCAGCATCTCTTCTCTAGGCTTACGATCTGGAAAACAACAAACGTGCATTTCAAGATAATTTTCTCCCATAGTTAGTTCCAATCATGAAAGGTAAAAAATGCTGCGGTTATAAATGTTTACTTAAAGTGAACAATGCTGAAATATCCTTAAGTAATAAAAAGTACATTTGTTCCAAGTGCCAAACGGTATAACGACTGTTACTGCCGTTCTCACGACATGGAAAATTTTGGGATACAAAGGAAGGGTGATTTGGAGATAGTCTAATACTGCTAAATAGCGCTCCATTTGTAAGCAAAGAAATATATTTTGGGACTCTTATATGAAAAGTACTCATGTGCTAAGCAGTTTGTATGCAGGGGGAGAGAAGCGCAGGGGGACAATTTAAAGGCCTTGGCAATATTATTTTATTTTTATTATGTTTATGTAACAGGTAACGCTAATGGGATCGAACTGGGTGACAGCTGGAAACGCCTGGCACTCACATTTGCAAGGCTCCGAATCCAAATCTCAAGGTGCTGATCATCCTGACCTTGGGTTCCGTTTAATTTCCTTGTTCGTTGTTTTAGAGTTGTAAGACCAGGTGAGGTGGGTTGGTGGTGTGTGGTGAGCAGTAACAAATTTTTCTTGCAAGAAAATAATTTAAATAAAAAAAAATTTATAAACCACGTTTTTATTTTCCTAACAGAATAAAAGTTTGATATTTATTAAAAAAATAGTAAAATTAAAACTAAATCATAAAGGAACTAAAAAGTATAAAACAATTCACCCTAACGAAATGCAGATTTATAACCCCATGCAAATTCATAATCTCATAAACTTTTTAGAAAAATTCTTCCAAATGAAAAACGTGGGACGCATGCAATAGTTTGTCTGAGCCTTTTGTGTTATTAATTTAAACCATAAATACCCTTAACAGTTATTAATTTTAACTATTGTATGCGCCCCACGTTTTTCGTTTGGAAGAATTTTTCTAAAAAATTTATCAGATTATGAATTTGCAAGGGGTTATAAATCTGCATTTGGCTAGGATGAATTACTTTATACTTTTTAGTTCATTTATAATTAATAAAATAAAAACGTGGTTTTTAAAAATTGTTATTTAAATTATTTTCTGCTTTTTAGTCTTGTGTGCACATAATTTTGCAATCGGTATTGTACATCTCGATTAAATAATGACAAAAATTGAGCAACTTTTAGATTTATTCATTATGTTTTCTCTTGATCACATCTAAAATAGAAAATTGTTTTAATTACTCCATTTATATATCGAAACAGTTGATTAATTATTGATTTTTTAATTAAAAACAAAATACATAAACACAATGTTAATTTTGAAAAAAAAAAAAATATTTCAGTATTAAATACATATGTACCAGATCCTCAATATAGAAGTCAAAATCTTTTGATAATATATGTAACTCATTATATTATATTAAATATAATACTCATTCACTGCTTATTTACACAGTTGAAATTATTAATACATTATTAATACACATGTTACACATTATCACTAGCGCAATTGAATTTATGTAATAGAAATCAGATTTATTAAATGTTATTTGTAAGGATTTAATTGTGAGGATTTAAATTTTATGTTTTATTTGCCATGGCGACTGTGTTGTTATCAAAATATTTAGCATGTCGTTGCGTGTCATTAGCGAGTCGAGAAGAACGTTTTTCCATCGTCTCAGTTGATCGCGCTTGAGCCATGCTTTTCTTGGAATTTGCGCGTTCGACATCGCGCTGTTTATTTGAATAGTTGCCATGGCGACTGTATTGTTATCAAAATATAACAAAAAGAATTCTAATCATTTTAGATTCAAATAAAACGTTGAAAGTAAGTATAAATCAAGTTACACTATAATTTATTTATTGTATTGATAAATATAATACAGTCATCATAGCAACTGTTCTTATTTTTAAATAAAGATTATTATAAATGTTATTTTTTATGCGTTATTAACGAAACTACCGAAATGTGTTCTTACTATTCAATCTTACATTTTTTAAAAATTTCGTGTGTGATATTGCGCTGGTTTACTTTCAAAACTGCGGAACCATATTTTTGAACCGTGGAACATTTGAAAAAACTGACCTGACATTTGACCAGCGAAGTCCCCTTCACCGGTGCTAGGGACCCCCACCAGCATACGTACCTGCCATTCCATAAGCCTACTCGCCCCTCGTATCATTTTCTCATCCCTTCCTCCGAGAGGTTCACGTTGAACTTCCGTGTCTGGAATTCTCCTCCGTTTCACCTAATCCAATGCATTGCAACCCAGCACACAGTGGGAATAAAGAAATATGTTGAACATCATTACTGCAAGAGACACTAGTTAAAAACCGGGTTGTTCTGGTTGACGCCATCTCACAGACTTCCCAGGACCGAGAGTTCTTTGTTACTGTCTACTTCATTGATGTATTGTATCCTGCTGTACAGATAGAACGTGTTGCCTTTGAAGACCCTTCTCCCAGAAGAAGAAATCCATAGGTATCAGAATCGATACACCTCGGCGATAAATCCATTTGTAGGAGAAAAGTTTGGACAAGCAACTGCTGAACATACGTTGCTTATTATAGCGGTGAGTTGTCCTGTTGGGAGAAAATAGCATTCGGATAACAATTTTCTTCATTTCCTCTTAGATACCGTTACATTAAAAGCCTTTGTAAATATTTATATCTTTCTGGTTATGTAGCTGCAGTCACATTTGGATTCTCTTGTGACCAGTAAGCACATTGTGATTATAAAATTCTACATGCTTCTGGACATAGCATTTTCAACAAGATTCCTTGAGCACAGGTCTATGTTTATTGTTCAATAAACCGTGGATGAGTATCAGGCGATCTGTAGCAAACCCACAGAAATATCAAGCTGCCTTTCACTGGGACCTTTCTGAGAAGCTACAGCGATCAAGAATGAACCCTCACTCGTCACTTTTTTGTTCGATAACATTTTCCTGGGCATTGTGCGCAAAGCCTGTTTTCTTAAAGTTATCATAAAAGTTTAAATGATTTGTCTTTTAGTTTCCTCCTATTTTGGAACAGTTTCTCTTTCTCAGACTTCCAGTATTCTTTCAGTATCCACTTCCTTGAGTTAAGATCAAGTTTCCTGTGAATTGGTATTGCAATAGAATGGAAATAAAGTTTGTTTACTTTATACACACCAAACCTAATCATTGTTGCTATCTATAGAACTGTCCACCTAGTGGGTTTTCATAGTTTTGTCACCTTTCACGGTCGGCTGTCAGAGCGGCAAATCCCGGGAAGCGAATGTAATCTCCACTCAACTGATTCAAGTTCTTGTTTCTTTTTATAAAATTTATTTACACGCAACAGTCTGTTTAATCTTGAAATCAGACAAGGTCACTATTGCCCACGAGCTGCAGATAGGTGATCTTCATGTCGGATAAATTTCTATAATTGGATGTTCTTCTTCACATTTGGCGCTATAGTCCGGAGAGAGCCTTGGCCTGCCGCAATGACCTCTGCGTTCTCTATCTCCGTCTTACGACTTCATTGATAGAGGGCAGTATTGCAAGGGCGCATGTGATCAGCATGCCGGCACCCCGCAGGTGTCCTCCACGCGGCTTTCGTGATCGAAGAACGCCACGCCACCTTTCCATCAGTTAGCTCCCCAATTGTCCTCACAAGGCTGGGTGGATCCCCGTTTCAGACCTCCCTAAATTAGAAAAATTCCTAAGCAGGAACCTGGAATTGAACCCGGGCCTCCCTGCCAGCAGTCAGACTAAAATATGCTGTAATTGAATATTGTGGAACATTAATGATGAAGTAATTGATCCACAATGAACATTTTTTACTGATAATTCATTTAATTATGTTTCGACGCAAAATACGAGTACTGAAGTACAGAAATTGTCTATATTTGTATACCTTCATTATTATTATTATTATTATTATTATTATTATTATTATTATTAGTTCATTTAATTTCTTTTGTATATCTATAAACATTAATCTATTCAGTCATTTGTTTGTTAAGTACCCTAAATTCTATTGTTTGTACAAGAATAATCAAGACAGTTGGTAAATCTTATCAGCTACTCGATGGCACTATTTTACCGGAGATATTCTAGCACCGTTTATTTTTTCCGTGTGCATTGGATGATTTATACAGGCAGCTATCAGTTCTGCCAAGATAATCGGTGAATCATTTCAGGTGGCACTGGAAGTCACAGTTAGTGATTGAGCGGAACAAATTCTCTAGCGAGCATCACCGCTCGAACCATAGGAATATTTTGTTATCTAGTGTTTCATAAATTACAGCAAAACGTTCCAAACAACTTTAGATTAAATTGAACGTAACGAATTATTGATTTCAGGCCTCTGGTGATTTGGCAGTTGCGGCGAATTCCGGCAAGCAAATCACGCGGAAAAGTAAGTAACATTTAAAGCTAAAAATAGTAGCAAATTGTTCAAAGAATTAAAAGCTTAAGTAAATGCTCAGATTAATTAAGTTTCACTTACCTCTGGGTTATATAGCACTAAATTTTTAGATCTTTGCAGTCAGAAATCAGAGATTATGTATCTATCCAATGATTCTTGTTTTCTTCAGATTTAGTCAACAACAGTGCTCAGCAAAAGTAAATAATAAAATATAAATTAGTTGTTTTTCTTGGAGAGAAGACAGATAAACCAAAGCTTTATCATAGTTATGCCCCAAGATATAAAAAACATATTAAATTTGCTACTAAAATAGGAAAGTTCTAACAAGAAATTGTATTTAAAAATTATTAAAATTGCATTTGTATTTATACGTTTCTATCTAACAAGTGTTTCATAATTTTTTTAAATGGAGTGTTGATTTGCTATCAGAATACTTTTTACGATAAAACATGATAAGAGCAAACATTGGTCATTTTCTAGCTTTATATTTGCTGGAATATACGGCTGCGGAAAAGGGGAATTTACAAGTAGAAAAGGGGTCGAAAATAGGAACAAATAATCTCGAACATTTCGTTGTGGTGCTGTAGGCGTGAAGTCCAAAGCTACAAATGGGTTTGTAGATGGTCAAGAGAACTGAAAACCAATAGCTTTCATTGCCAGTGAAGAGCTTTACTTCAGCGAATACCTTGGTGTAAAACATGTTCAAATGCATTGCCAAGTGAATGTAAATCTGCTCTTCATGCATGAAATGAATCATATCAGTCTTTTAAAACAACGGTATAGTTCTTATAGTAGATGCTAACACTTGGGTTATTTAATTGAAGATCAAGTGCAATATTGGTTACTGAAAATTATCGTTTTTAGTTCTTAAAACACCTTACCATTTTCACGAATATCAGTACACTAACTGACCTTGCTTGATCTCTGTTTAGATTTATGTGCAGCCTGCTTATGATATTGGCTTACATTTGACTATGAGCACACGTCATATCACAACATAGCTATGACATTGGTTGCCTATAAATATTGAAGCTTTTGAGACCATTCGTTCCCATTCTCAAAATAGTGTCAAACCCCCTTTCTACACGTAAATTCTTGGTATACAGTTTTCCCCGCACTATATTTGCCATCTTTATTCTACATTTGCAATGAGTAGTATAAAATGAACTGGAAAAAAATTAAGAAATTAACATTGCATCTAAAATCGAAATCACCAGAAGAATGTGAGTTGTGTTGCCAGTTGTAGCTAAAATGTGTTAATGTACGCAGGTAGGTCCACAAGTTTCCGGCTTTGCGCATAAGAATTATCGCCTTCGCAAAATGCATATCTGGTATCATACCTTGTCTTTAAGTAAATAATTGCAGCTCCGCTGTGTTCAGTTGCTCAGATATAGCTGCATAAAGAAGGCTATGTGAAGAAGATTGTGACATGTTCAAAATGGAGTGTCGACCTGTTATTAAGTCCTTCACAAACGAAGAACTTGCTCCAAATAAAAGTGAACAGCGATTGGACGGTGGACGGTGTACATGGGGAAGTATCTCCTTCATATTTTCCGTAAAAGTTTCGAATGGGTCGAGAAAGCATTGAAGACGAAGAGCCTGCAGGTCGGCCCTTGGAGGTGCTCAATCCTGAAAACATCGCTCTTGTGGAAGGAGAAATGATGGAAGACTGGCGGTTCAGAGTTACAGAAGTAGCAACAAGGTTGGGCCTTTCTTAAACAACGCTCCTTCAAATTATTCCTGAAAATTTAAACATGAATATGGTTAGTGCCTAGACTTCTTTCCTCAGTCCAAAAGCAGCAACAAGTCATCTGTTGTCAGGCATTTTTGGAGCTCTGGCGTGGCAACGAGAGATAAGTTCTGCAAACTATTGTTACAGGAGATGAAACTATGGTCCTCTATTATGCTCCCTTGTCCAAAAGAGAATCAATGGAATGGCGTAAACTTGGCGAAGCACCGCCTCTAAACGCCAAGGTCACTTGGTCAACCAAGAAGATCATGACCACAATCTGTTCTGACTGTGAAAGAATATTCTTCATTGACTTCAAGGAGAGGGACACCACAGTAAATGGGGAGTACTATGCTGGTCTACCGCAAAGACTACGCGCTTCCATCAAAGAGAAAAGGCGAGGAAAGCTGAGTGGTGGTGTGCGCCTTCTTCACGACAACGCGCCTATGTACACAGCTCTTGTTGCACAGGAAGCTGTGAAGAAATGTGGCTTCAAAGAGATCGACCATCCACCCTACAGCTCAGAAGTAGCTCCCAGTGACTATTTCCTCTTCTCAAAACTCAAGAAGAACCTTTGAGAAAGGAAATTTAAGTGTGACGAAGAAGTGATGGGTGCTGTTTATGCCCATTTTACAAACAAGAGTTCTGACTATTTTTGGGGAGGATTGAAGTGTTAATTGTGAGAAGTATATTGCAATAAAGGGTAACTAACTATATTGAAAAGTGAAATATAGTTTTTTTGTCTTTATCAACCTAGAAAATACGATTAATCGTAGTTACTCCGGAAATTTATAAACCTATCCTCGTATCATGAGAAATACTGAAAAATTTAAGGACTTTGAGGTGTAAGCTATACTGAGTCATTTTCTATTAATAAATACAATTATTTAAAAAAAAAAGAAATATGTAAGAGGGCTAATGATCTTCCTTTAGTGTTATTCCTCAGTTGCTACCCCTAATAATCTAAGATGTATCTCTCCAAAGTATATGCTCAACTGAAAATAGAAGCATTAAAAATGTAATTTAATAACCAACAAATGTGAAGAAAAGTGAAGTTATTCCCCAAAGATAGTGAATGATGAAATGTTTTCTAGTTCTCTGAATTCTCTTCATTCTAAAACACAAAAATTATATTTTAATTTTCTGTTATTAACGGGGTAAGGTATAACATTTCAAGCTTTTCCTCTCTCTAGTAATTATCAACTCAAAACCTTCTTATTTCCTCTCATTCTGAAAGCAAATGTCATGCTGGTAATGAATCGTGGAGAAAGGCTACGAAAAGTTGATTAATGTGGTGCACTGTCGCGCTCGTGTGGTAATTTAAATCTGCTCTTCAACTTTGCTACGTGTCCGCCCCTAAGAAATTACCCGCGGGATGTTTCGCTTCGTATTAATCGTTTTATGGGCGCTATAATTTTATGGTTTCGCAAGGCGGTAAAGAAACACTGCAATTATTCAAAGCCCACTCCAATTCGATTGTAAAAATTGGAATAATGCAATGCTACAGAACTGCGTACTCCTCTTTTTAAAGTCAACATTCTGTCTGTGCATTTTCCTAACTTCTGAAGTTAATTTTCTTTAATTCCTGTCCATTTTATTACGTAACCAGGGTTAACTGGAATGGAAACGTGCAATTTCTGAGGCGTAAATAGAAATATGCGGCACAAGCTATTTAATCTGTATACTACTTTATTAATATTGAGGTTTAACAAATTTATAAATATTGCTTTATAAAAGAACAACATATATAAAAAAATAAAAGTTTAATTTTTAAGTAAGAGATATAAAATTTGAACTCACAATTGTTCTTTTCTCTTAAACGTTTCATTCACATTCTAGTTTATCTTTGTGATATGACACCTCTAGTTGTTCTGACACTTCTCACAGCATGCAGCAGTGGAACTGTTATTGCTTATCTAAGCGTCAAAGTAAATGCCCTTATCTCATAAGCATAAGTATTATAATTTTGGTCAACTTTAGCTCGTTGTATTAGAATTTCTTTATTTGTGAAATTTGTAACATTCATGATGGTCTTCGATAACCATTATTTCCTTATGACATAAGAGGGTAGGTCTATAAGTTTCCGGCCTAGCCATTTTCTAGGTATGATAAAGACAAAAACTATATTTCACATTTCAACTTAGTTACCCTTTATTGCAATGCACTTCTCACATCTTTGAATTAACATTTCAATCCCCCCTCCCAAAAATAGTCAAAAGTCTTGTCTCCAAAATGGGCGTAAGTAGCATTCATCACTTCGTTAATCGAAAGTCCTTCTTGAGTTTTGAGAAGAGGAAACAGTCACTGGGAGCTAGATTTGGGCTGTAGGGTGGATGATCGATGACCTTGAAGCCACATTTCTTCACAGCTTCCTTTGCAATAAGCGCTGTATGCACAGGCGCGTTGTCGTGAAGAAGGCGCAAACCACCACTCAGCTTTCCTCGCCTTTTCTCTTTGATGGAAGCACGTAGTCTGTGCAGTAGGCCAGCATAGTACTCCCCATTTACTGTGGTGTTCCTCTCCTTGAAGTCAATGGAGAGTATTCCTTCACAGTCCCAAAAGATTGTGGCCTTGATCTTCATGGTTGACTGAGTGACCTTGGTCTTTAGAGGCGGTGCTTCCTCAGGTTTACGTCACTCCATGGAATCTCTTTTGGACAAGGAATCATAGTAGAGGATCATAGTTTCATCTCCTGTAACAATGGTTTGCAGAACTTCTCTGTCGTTGCCACGGTAGAGATCCAAAAATGTCTGACAACAGATAACTCGTTGCTGCTTTTGCACTGAGGAAAGAAGTCTAGACACTCATCTTGCACTAACCTTATTCATGTTTAAATGTTCACAAATAATTCGAAGAACTGTTGATTTAGAAAGGTCCAAACTTGCTGCTATTTCTACAACTTTGAGCCGCGGGTCTTCCATAATTTCTCGTTCCACAAGAGCGATGTTTTCAGGAGTGAGCACCTCAAAGGACCGACCTGCACACTCTTCGTCTTCAATGCTTTCTCGACCCATTCGAAAAAGTTTGACCCATTCTTGCACGGTAGAATATGAGGGGAACATTTCCCCATATGCAACATCCAATCGCTGTTTAATTTCGTTTGGAGTAAGTCCTCCTTTTGTAAAGAACTGAATAATAGCACGAAACTTCGTTTTGCACACGTCACAATCTTCTACACATAGGCTTCTTTATGCAACTATATCTGAACAAACTGAACACAGGAGAGCAGAAGTTACAGCTGCAATTATTTACTTAACGATAAGGTATGACATTAGATAAGGATTTTGTGAGGGTGATAATCCTAATCGGCGAGACAGGAAACTTATGAACCTACCCTCCTACACTATTAAATCCATGCTCATATATGAAAATACATGGTCTAATATTTTTAAAAACTATATTAAAATATTAACATTACCAAAAAATAAACAAATAAAATTATTAATATTGAAACGCTAATATATCTTTGTGTGTAACCAATATTGTATAAAATTACAAGTAGGTCCTTTTGGGCAAGGATAAAATTTGATGTCATTGTAAAAGCAATTGTGTTAGTGGTTTAATGGGAGACTTCATGAATGGCACTGGCAACAATCAACAAGTAGTGCCCATGGAGAATGTGAAATGGAAATAGTAAATTATTAAAATGCTGCTGCAAATCACAAGAAGCCAAATTTTTTCTTCAGTACAGTAAATTTGGGAGTGTTCTACAAGCTCAGCAAAAACTTCGTTGTTAGCATTGTGTAGAGATTGTACCTACCTAAGTACGAGTCTATAATGTTATGGTATCGATCATCTGAAAAAGAGGCTTTGTGTTTAAAAGACCAGAATGTGCTCGCTCGCAGGCGAAATCCATCATGAGAAGCAGCTATGTCTAAAGCCATGACAATGAGTGTTAAGAATAGTAAGACAACTGCACCAGAGGTATGTCTTGCCAGAGTATTTTACCTTAAACTGTTTCCAAATCGTCTACAACATTCACAACTCTTAGGCGATGAGCATCATGAAACTTTTTTTTTCAATTTTACTGGCAAGAGAACCAGGGGATTGCAGATGACGGCTTCTTAAACCGATGACATTTCGACAATATGTACAATTCATTAACTGGACAAGGGAATATCCGCATATTTTTCTGCAAAATGGCAGAAGAGTATAAAAATGGCAAAAAACAAACAAGAGAAAAAATTCAAAGGCCAGAAATGGTATATTCCCCTAGAAGATTCGAGAGAATCAGGGAAAGGCAAGAATGATATTTACAACCAGAATTAGAAGAAGATAAAACCCAATTCGAATCAGAAGAGAGTAGAATAGATAAAATAAAGGAAAATGATAGTTCTCGGGCGGAAAGGAAGCAGGAAGAAGTAGACGGAAATCAAGAGAAGGAAAGAAGCGCGGAAAACTGCACTGTCAGCACACCACATAGCTTCAGTAAAGTTGCTGCTTGAGACCGGCAGCTACTCCATTGATGCCCAGGTTCTGATGCCAGGACTTCCAGTGGGGAGCAGCCTGGATACCGAGCGCTAGTAGAAATGAAGACAATATATTAAATAGGATAATAATTGTAAATTAATAAAGTTAAATGTAAAATGTAATCATTGCTACTGAATACCAGTAGATGAAATTATAAATTATAGTAAAAAGCAACAGTGCTGGATTCCAGTACCGGTTTAGTTCAATTGAAGTTTTAATTTTGTTCAGTTATAGTTATAGTTTTTTATTTTTTAGTGTAGATCTTAAGATCTGTAGAATCTAAATTGTAATTTTAAATTGTATTGAAAATATAAGTGGAATAAATAAATGAAATCTGGAGTATTACATCCTGATGTAGTAACAAGATATCAGGATGTAAGTATCGCAGAATAAAAATAAAAAATAAAAAAATAATATTCGCATATTTCCTACAAGTTTGAAAGATCCAAAAGTTAACATGTTATACAGTAAGCCCTATATAATAAATGTTCCATACTTCTTTGCAATTGTTTCTGTTGTCACAAAGCGAGAAAGGCAAAAGTATAAATATTGTATTCCAGGAAGATGGCGCACCCCCTCACTATGCATAGGAGATTTTGCTAGTTTCTGAATATTACAGTAAGGTTTTTTGAGTTACGGTCCCCCTGAGCACTGCTTTTTACTGGAGAAATGTAGCCACCAATTAGGGAAAATAGAAATACAATCGCCACGTAAAATTAGTATTTTTATTTAAGTACTCATATTTTTACTAAAAGTACAAAATGTTACTATATTTAAAACTGATAATAATACGCTCTAACCTATGTTATGAGTGTTATTTTTTTCTTATTTTATTCTTTGTTCATAGATTTGACTTTTAAGTTATAAACCTTTTTGTTTTGCAATTGATATATTAGACTTTTTTTAATATTTGTATACATAAATCGGCTTCCAAAATATGTCCTCACCGCTCGTACCGGTTTTGCGTCCCCGCTAAAGTCAGCTCATTTCCCCAATCACATCTTCCTGCCTGCCTGTCTATCCTTGAACCTCAGAGTATTCAGTCTACGTATTTTGTTCGCACAGATGACAAGAGAACTGACTTTAGAACAACGTATTTTTGTGTATAAATATTATTACAAATTCGAATCAGCTCACGAGGAATTTACTCACAAGTCCCCTCCTTTCAGAACTGCAATTCATGATCTTGTGAATAAATTCGATATTAATGGTTCAGGAACACGCGGAAAGACGTACAGTATTAATAGAAGACAAATTAGACGAAATTAGCGAAAATCTTGAACGTGCGCCAACAAAATCATAACACAGAACGTTGGGGTTTCAGTGTGTTCTACACATACATCAATAAAATTGTCTAAACTCAAACTGTCGATTGTCTACGATAAGGTGATCCCGTAGCAAGTGTACGTTATTGTGAATGGTTTCTTTCATCAGCGATTAAAGGGTTGACCGACCCACAGTTTGTATTCTTTTCAGACGAGGCATATTTCCACCAAAATGATCATGTGAAAACTATTAATTTTCTGAAAACCCAAATTGTACACAAGAAGTTTCTCTTTATGATAGGAAAGTTATAATTTGATGTGTGATTAGCGCAAGACGCACAGTCGGTTACGTTTTTACAGTAGACATTAAATGGATAAAGGTAGTGAAAAAAAAGTACATTCTGGCCCAATTTTGTAATCAGCTGACGGAATAAGAAAATTCATATGAGTGGTTTCAACCAGACTTCGCCACTGCTCATATAGCAAAGGAGTCCATGAATAAATTTTGAGCTTGAATAAGTGCTAGTGTGTTGCCTTCATCTCCCTAGATCTAATAGACTGTGGTTTTTATTTGTGGGGTAGCCTGAAGGTAAAGTGTACAAAACAAATCCTCAAGCATTCAAAGATCTCAAAGGAAATAAAATCAGAAACATTACAGTGGCCAAATGTCCGGTTAATCGGAATGCGTTTACCCCGGCACAGTGTTTGTTTAGCTGAGGGAAGATAAACTATCAGTGACGCTTATTCCAGTAAAAAAAAATATAAAAATATGGTTGATCAAAAAATTGTACTCCCAAAATACTGAATATACGACCGCATTTTATGTTAATTGCCGACGACAGAATCGGTGCATTATTGATAAACATCGAACCAACCCTTATTGAGGTAAGTATTCACAAAGTAGAATTGTCACCTGTGCAGCAAAACTGAAGCACACTTGCTTATTTCGTACAAAAAGTGTGTGATCAATTTACATTTGCACCGTAAAAGGCTAGTTATATGATCGGCCATCGAGCTGTTATCTGCCGGGAAGTTAAAAGGAGCATTATCGGTAAAATAACGAACATAATATTATAATATTGCCGAACTAACTTGTGCACAGAAATTGAATCTGTGACCCCTGTTTCAGTTAAAAAAATTTTTTTTTGATTAACTGAAAATTCAACCGCCTAAATATATAACTGGCGTTCGAGTTCTTATATGTCGGCAACAGAATCTTGCATTATCGGTAAAAACCGACTCCAATTCCTGTTGATGTAAAACATTCTATTGTCATCTGTGCCGAAACTGATCCAGTGATGGTTTTTTTCATTTTATAAATGGGTAATACATTTATATTTCCACCTGAAAAAGGAAATTTTATTATCTGCCGACTAGTGCATTATCGTTATAATTACGAACCTGTTATTTTAAAAACTTGCTAAGCTACTCATGATAATGTTACTCAAATTTCCAACAAACACCTCTTTGTTGTTTCAACGGATGAATTGTATCAGCTTTATAGTGCGCAATATCGTTTGATGCTGAACAGTGGAATACACAAGCTTTCAGAAAATTGAAATTTAATAGACCCCCATCGTCTAGTGGTTAGCTTTGCTGACTGCTGGCCGGGAGGCCTGGGTTCGATTCCAGGTACCTCCTTAGGAATTTTTCTAAGGTCTGGAACGAGGTCCACCCAGGCTCTTGAGGATAGTTTGGAAGCTGTCTGATGGAGAGAGGGAGTCGCTGATTATTGCCCCCCCCCCTGCAATACTCCGCTCTATCAGTAAAATCGAAGCGAAGACGGGGATAGAGAGAGTAGACCGCCACGGTAGGCCAAGGCTGTAGTGCCAATAAGAAGTAAATTATTGAAATTATTTATATTTCATTCATGTCTAAATGGATTAATTTGTACTAAATATTTTATTTTCGCTCATTAAAATAGTTATACTTTTAGTGTATGATACTTCAAATTGTTGTATAGAAATTTGACTTCATAATTTTTGTAAGATTTGCAGTCGTATAAGGAACACAAAACACATTTTA
Organism: Metallyticus violacea; assembly: GCA_030762175.1. NCBI lineage: Eukaryota > Metazoa > Arthropoda > Insecta > Mantodea > Metallyticidae > Metallyticus > Metallyticus violacea. The sequence goes on from CM060843.1 coordinate 5,414,067, forward strand.
GAATAATTATAGTTATGTAATGAATAGATAAATAGATAACGGTGTTTATTTTACAAAACAATATATATTCAATTTTACATTATATCCATCGCACGAGTTCGTACTTTAGTGATATTGTTAGTTTTATGTGGCATATTTTGGAATATCTACTACTCGAAAGTGCAAAATCTCGGATTCGAGATAAGAATTCCCCACTCATTGATGAAACTAAACGAAACGAATTTTTACATAATGCAGTTTGTAATACAGCCCTAATCTAGTTAACTTCATGTATCAGGAGTGTAAAACAATATTGTATTGCAAGATATTACCATCGTTTTGGATTCAGATATTGGGAAAAGTAAACCTCAAGACGGGAAATAAATTTCGTACCCTTTTATTCGTTAATTGATGTATTTTTAGTTGAGTCCCTGATCTCGGATTAGGATTATATTTGCTACAAGAATGGTATTTAACGCCCGTTTATACTACTGAGGCACACAGGCGGTGGACACTGATGATACATGAAATGATATATTGGGAAAGGATTTTTTTTAAGGAAGGAAACGTTCCAGGACTAAGTTTAGGGTACCTCTCCAGAATTTGCCATTTCTGAAGACTGAGGAAAACCTGTAAAAAACCTCAATCAGGACGGTTCTGGCGGGATTCGAACCCCAGACCTCCCATTCACGAGTCCGCGCCTTAACGACCTCTGTCTTCCGAGGCGGTATTTGCTACAAATGGCAGTTGGCCTGGGTATTAATTATTTTATTTATATTTCGCAAATATTTTATATTTTGACAGTACAAGGGACCAACTTTCCTTAGGAAAGAGGTAATCCCTCCTAACCCCTTAGTTTAATCACCGAAACCCTTTTGATTTTAAAGTCCATAGTGGTTTGGGTATTCAGATAGAGATAATTAATGAACCAAGCCTTTAAGTTTATTTTTTTCTGATATACCCAACATTGGCTACAGCTAAGAACATCACAACTATCTCTAAGAATCCTACTCAAGTTGAGGTCATACATAAAACTTAGCTGAGATCCCCGCATTCTTGAAAAATACTTGAATGAGCGAATTTACAGTCATAGTGTGCTTAACGTCTGGGTTCATCAAACACGGAAAGTTAGGAACAGAAATAATACATAATTAAATTAATTTTCAATTCAGATAATAACTGAAGCCCTTTGATAAAATACTTATATCAATTTTGAAACTCTTCTCGTAAATGCGGCAAAGTTAGTTCTGTATTCTTGTTCCTGCCAGGGTCTGCTTTCCGTTACAACACCAGCCACTCCTATACTGTCAAGTTGTATAGATCCTAACGAACGGTGGTAGAATATTAATCATGCAGCAGTTACTACACCTGTCGGCCATACACAAGAGTGCACCTTCTTTTCGTATTCCTAAATCAATGAGTAACAAAACTCGGTTTCAGAATTGCTCCACAATACTGGTGTCGTGATTTCACTTGTACTTTGAAAAGTACTGCAGCCATTTCGTTAATAATGTGATCTTACTCTGTTTTAGATATGTTTGTAACTACTGTCGATTATCTGTTGGGTACCGCCAAGAGTGGCCGAGGAAGTAAAGGCGCGGACTCGTGAGGGGAAGTCTGGGGTTCGAATCGCTCAAGTACTGTCCTGCCTTATTCAGGTTTTCCTCAGTCCAAATAAAGGGCAAATGCCGGAGAGGTACCCTAAACTTATGCCTGGAACGTTTCCATCCTTAAAAAAAAAAAATCCTTTCCAAATATATCATTTCGTCTCATGTACCATCAGTGTCTACCGCCTGTGGTGCCTCAGTAGTCAAAACGGCTGTTAAATAAAATTCAAAATATCTGTTTGTTTAATTTAGTTTGCTGCAGCTCAAACTTTTTAACTCAACCTGTATCTGAAATCACTGTAACTTAAAATTGAAATAAAAATAAAACAAATGCAAATCAAAGGACTCGCACAACTAGAAACTCATCTATAATCTCATAGAACACATATATACTGAATATGTATATATATAAGCAGATATCATTATTTATCCCTCAACAAACCTGGAAACAAAGCACACAATAACAAACCCAAAAGCATGGTTTGTTGTATTTCTGAAGCAACTAATTTAATTTTACCTTATTCTTATCCCTTATGAACAATATATATACCAACACTGTCAAAATATATCTTCCCAAATGTATTTGTTAAAATGAAAAGTAAAATTGCGAGAGAGTTTACATATATAAATAATATATAAATGAAAAATAAAAATAAAGTAACACTATTAACAATAACAAATTAACAGTAATTATAATAGTAGAAAAAGATAACACACTAAGAAAAAGTCACACTTGAAATTGCTATATTTCGGATTCGTGGAGTCCTTCTATGGCAAGAAGACAAGTGACGGTGATAAAAGTAAATATTGAGTATCGAAGGTAACGTTATGCCTTTGTAACAGATGAAATTAGAAATGAGAGCATGGGAAGAAAAAAATTAATATGTAAAATTTAAACCAGGTGGTATACGCGCTTTATGTAAAAATATAGCTGCCATTTCTCTATCTCTGAGTAAACGTTCAGAGCATTGTGTAGGTAACGCGTCAATAAGTGTAAGATTAAAAGCATCATCAAAAACCTTACAGTGAGATAAGGCATGTTGGGCAACCGGCAAGGGAGACTTGGTTTAAACAGAACGTCTATGGTTGTTCATACGTAGCGAAACAACAGTAGAAGTTAAACCAATATAAAATGTTTTTCAAACCTTACAAGATAAAATATATGCAACATTCTTGGAAGAACAAGTAGCAAATGAAGAAATATTAAATTCTCTGGATAAATTAGGGCTGCGGAATGAATTGCACGGCATAATTAGCGCACAGGTTTTACATTTAGGGCGTTGGCAAGGATATGAGCCAGCAAAGGGACGTGGTAAATTCGGAGAGGATAGGTTACGGTGAAATATACTTTTAAGGTTAGGGAGTGTTCTGAAAGAAGTTGGGGTACAAATTTAGAAAAATCATTTAAAGATGGATGCATTAACAAAGTATCATGACATTCTTTCAAAAAAGATCTGATGCTTTCAATTCCAGGCACGTAAGTAGTAACAAAGTTAATGAAGTTCTTGTTAGAGGTTTTAGGTTTGCATTGAAAAGTTTTGTGCGCTGGAATTATACACGATTTTAAAACAGCGGAAGGATAATTTTGATCTTGCAACTTTTGAGCTACGTTTTTAATATACTTGTCAAGAGATGAAAAGTTGTTACAAAGACGATGACCACGGATTGAAAGAGAAAAAGGAATAGATCTTTTGATATGCAAGGGATGACAGCTATCAAAATGAAGATATTGTTGTAAATATATATATTACGGTAAGACGATGATAATACTGCAGTTATCCAAATTTCTCCATAAGAGTTGGTTTTAATATACAATTTCCTGTTCTGCTTTTTATCAACTGGTATTCCTTTTCAGGCTTCAGCTCCCATAAAATTTTCCGATACATTTGTTTTTCATTAAGCTTGCCTTAAATACGTTTCAGTATTTAAGGTTCAGTTTGATTTTTAATTGAAAATATACCGATAGTGCCAAAAAAAAGGCACACGCACTTTCACAGTAGATATCTATTTAATGTGTTTCCAAGTTGAACCGAAATAACAATATCTTCGCATTCGGCACCATTTGATGAACGCAATAAATTTACGTGTTTGCCAAGATTACCTTGCCTGTAGTTCGACGTGAGACGTGAGTTGGCTTAAATATTCATGTTTTTGAGAGTAAACAACCTCAGCAACTAAATCACGAGGTGCAATTTATCGGTGCATCCCATCAAATCTCTTTCACTCTGCCCTGGCTAGCTTACAGCTGCCAGAAATTAGCGGAAAGCCCTAGGGAGGGAGAGAGTCTCATGTAAGCAGAATTGGTGGTGCAGTAGCCATGGCGAAATCTGCGATCAACGGGCTTAAATTAATCAACACATCTACCATACAGCCCAATTCCATCCCTCCTCTACAGTCCCATTAAAGCCTACTGTAGAAGTTTGTTATTGGTCTGTGTGTTGCGCATTTGACTCAACATTATCTTAAAATTAACGCAGAACAGATCGACGTACCACTTGTATGCGCAGGAACATGATAGAGTCCCACCGCATTGATGCGCGCGCACAGTTTACCGCATAATCCAGGGAGCAGTAGACAGGGAACCTATTGCATGGCCAGCTCCATGGTCCAATTTAAAGCAGAAAATACTTGGAAAATTTAATTTAATTTGTGCAAAAACGTTTTACCGGAGGTCTTACTTTTTGGAAGCAAAGCTCCTTAATGACATGGCAATATGTAAATATGTTCGTTAACAAACCGTCTTTCAGTTTATTACTAAGATTCTGTTACACATGTACCTATATATTGCTTATTTCAATAAAGCTAAGTTAATATTACCTATGCAAGGAAATGTTTTCTTGTAAGTGTGTTTTTAATGCGTCTCCCAATAAAATTAATCTATTATGATATTTTTTGTTAAATTTAGTAACGAATGAGTATTATCTACAGTAATAAAAGCGTTATTAAGTCGTTTCCTTGGCAACAAAAGGAAAATAATGAAAGGAAGCGAAACAGCTTTAACACAACTCCATTTTGTTTTAACAGTATAAAGCTTTTATTTTGGAAAATTTACCTTTTAAAAATTATAAAAATCTTCAGAGATTATAATAACTTCAAACCATTTTTTATCATTCCTTCTTTGTCTCTATACTCATTTATGCTCTAAAGTTGACTCAATCTACAAATTAAACTCTATAAATTATACTGAAATATCGTACATAAAATTACTTAAAAAGTGATACACGGTGATATTTTCTCCCATTTGTGTCAAAAATGTCGCATGCATTTCTGAGTGTAATGCACGCAGCCTTCGGATAACAAATTTTAAGTAATTCAAAGTGTCTGTTATTTCCTGATTAAAATTATTCCTGTGACACCGTTAATCATTTTACGGACCGCCAGTAGCAGGTAGTTCTTTGTTCCCCCCTTTAAGCCGGTGGCCGCTTGTTTGATAGAAATGATAATTTTATAATAGTTAATGGAGTGGAATATTACTCCCTGGAGGAAATATTTGAATACAAGTGCTTTCTTTAAGGGGTAGATAAAGAAGAATGCTATTTTTTCCCTTTATCATTGTTAGAATATGTGTAATGAGTTATTATCGAGAGTTAATAAAATCTGTAGTATAAACCTCCGCATTAGTATCATTACTTTTATTAATACGAGGATAAATCCATAAGTTTCCGGCCTCGCCCATAAGGATTATCGCATTCACAAAACCCTTATCTGGTGATATACCTTATCTGTTAATTAAAGAATTCCAGCCGTAACTGCTTCTCCGCTGAGCTCAGTTCAGATATAGTTGCATAAAGAAGGCTATGTGTAGAAAACTGTGACATGTTCAAAATGGAGTATCGAGCTGAATTAAGTTCTTCACAAAAGAAGGACTTACACCAAATGAAATTAAAGAGCGATTGAACGGTGTATGTGGGGAAGTATCCCCCTCATATTCTACCGTAAAAGAATGGGCCAAACTTTTTCGAATGGGTCGAGAAAGCATTGAAGACGAAGAGCGTGCAGGTCGGCCCTTGGAGGTGCTCACTCCTGAAAGTATCGCTCTTTTGGAAGGAGAAATTATGGAAGACTGGTCGCTCAAAGTTGCAGAAATAGCAGAATGATTGGGCCTTTCTAAAACAACAGTCCTTCGAATTATTCATGAACATTTAAACACAAATAATGTTAGTGCAGGATGGATACCTAGTTCTTTCCTCAGTCCAAAAGCAGCAACGAATCATCTGTTGTCAGGCATTTTCGGAGCTCTGCCGTGACGAGAGAGAAGTTCTGCAAACCATTGTTACAGGAGATAAAACGATGGTCCTCTACTATGATCCCTTGTCCAAAAGAGAAACAAGGGAGTGGCGTAAATCTGGCTAAGCACCGCCTCTAAAGGCCAAGGTCACTCAGTCAACTAAGAAGATCATGGCCACAATCTTTTGGGACTGTGAAGGAATACTCTTCATTGACTTAAAGAAGAGAAACACCAAAGTAAGGGGGGAGAACTATGCTGGCCTACTGCACAGACTACGTGCTTCCATCAAAGAGAAAAGGCGAGGAAAGCTGAGTATTGGTGTGCGCCTTCTTCACGACAACGCGCCTGTGCACACAGCTCTTGCTGCTAAGGAAGCTGTGAAGAAATGTGACCTCAAGGGGATCGACCATCCACCCTACAGCCCAGATCTAGCTCCCAGTGACTATTTCTTTTTCTCATATCTCAAGAAAGACCTTCGAGGAAGAAAATTTAAGTGTGACGATGAAGTGATAAATGCTGTTTATGCCCATTTTGTAAACAAGACTTCTGACCTTTTTTTTTTTTTTTTTTTTTTTTTGATGGCGGGGCGAGTTGAAATGTTAACAAAGATGTGGGAAAGTATTGCAATAAACGGTAACTATACTGAAAAGTGAAATATAGTTTTTGTCTTTGTCATACCTAGAAAATGGTTAGGCCGGAAACGTATGAACATACCCTTGTATGTTTAAATATAAGCTTTCAGCTTTCTTTCCTGAAAGAAAGTAAAAAGGACGAGAATATGGTTTTTAAGTAAAAACTACAAATTTAAGAAAAGATTATCTCTATAAAGCGTGTGTGGAATAAACAGATTTAAAATGAAACTAAAATGTTTACGTCACCGTTTAGATGCTTAGCTTAATTAAAATAAGACTAAAATAATCTTACGTAAACCTTACCTAAATTCATCTTCTAAATCTTCAGATGCACTTATTGCTAAAAATTTCTTCTATAACCACTAAATTTCTTGTTATATATATTAAATTGGAAAAACATGTTGCACAATCACTTTTTAAAATAAGTTCAGGAGAATTCGATTAGATCTGTATTAAGTACTGAATATCATTACTTCAATACATTTTAACACTCAAAATATTTCGAGAAATTCTGCCGGCTGTATAAATTTATTCAATTTGGAAAAAAGAGGGAATAAAATTAGGGATCAACTCTAGGAAATAATGAATGCTTTTCCAAATTTTTTCTAGTATATCAGTCAGAATATGTTTTCATTTGTAAAATTTCTCCTATGTAACAATGAAACATTTGCAGCTTTATCACTACATAGTACAATTCGCCAAAAAGTGTTTTCATATGTCATCAAAAAATTTATCAAAAAGGGGACCTATGAATTTCACTGGGCGTGATAATAAAAAAATCACTATCATTTTGCCCTTTTTGAGAAAATGTTTGTTAAACTTTTATTCTATTGAATTTTGGAAATCTTGCAAGGTGTTTACCTCAAATGTAGCGTCACAAAGTGACAATACTACAGATCTAAGACTCAAATACGTCATGTCCGATATTCATTTTTTTTAATTAATGTTTTATTTATTGTGGTGGTTTTTCCCGACATCTGTACATTGTGGACATGTACTGTAGGTGCAAGTCTGTAGTCATGAATGAAATGTAATGAATTAATGATGATGTAAATGAGCTTGGAGTTCTGGCACCTTAAAGTTACCTGGTATTGACCTTCGGAGGTAAAACTCCGAAAAAAAACTTACCCCTTCAGTTTTTCCTGACCAGGAATCTGGCCCGGAACCTCCGGATTAGTAGTTGCATACGCTACCACAAGACTGCGAAGGCGGTGTTATCTTCAGTTGGTTGCGTTTGTTTTAATAACTAACTTCAACTGTTTGTTTATTTGTAAGTGAAACAAACCATGTCAGTTTGTAAGATGGCGTAGCTTAGAATTGTAGACCATGTTGAAACTGTTACTTATTAATGGTGAAACGCACCATAACGGAACTGCAGAGGCGGGAATCTATCTTGAAAAGTTACCAAACAAAAGAGCGCCGTATTTATTAAGGTTTATTAGCCTCCGTCAGCTGTATACGTAATTAATTGCAAATATTCAAGCTCCTTTGTTTATACTATACAGTGCATAATCCTTTAGTGTTTCTCGCTATATGGGAAGAATCTGTTAACGACCTTTCTTTCGTTCATTGTTACGGCAGTTTCAGAAGGTAAGGAATTAAAAGAAAATAATTTGATTTATACGTTGTAGGACGTGTAAAGTAATATACCTATTATCTCAATAATGTTTAGCACTATTTCAAAATGTTTTTAACCAAAAGACCCAGGAACAGCACTGCTACAATAATTATTTCGACAATGTTTTATCAGAGCACATTATTGCCCCATTATTAATGCACATTTTTCATTGTTTAACTCCCATATGTCACAATAGTTAATATAATATTTATACAACAACTATAAGATGTCCTTCGTCCAATTTCTGCACTTCTTCTCTCGTTCAGGATGTCCTCTTTGCAGGTTCGTCCTTCGCACTTCATTCTTACCGGCACATTCTCGTCTACAAGTTCTGCGCCTTTTTTTTTTTATTTTCTTTGTCCCCATCTGTTGTCTAACGTTTCGTTTCCGCACCTGCATTTTGCTATAACAGTTTGGTTTTGTTTGTAAAATGTTCTGCTCAAGTATTTTGGGAGTTTCTCTATCTGCATTCTCTTGCATATTTACCAACACTGAACTTTTTCGATCTTGCTGCATCTAATTTGTGCCTGTACATCCTTATCCAGAATGTCCTCATATTCCTCCTTATCTGGTGACGTCGTTTTCGGTTGTAGTATTTTTCGTCGCTTCTCCGTCCTTTTATTCTGCCACCTATCTCTTTTAATCATTCTTTAAGATTCAAGTTTTGTGACTCTTGTCATATCTTTATTTCAAAATCTTTTGTGTCCTATTATTGTTATTCTGATTCTTATTAATTTTTCAAATACTTGAATAATAAAGTTAATATTTTTCATTCTTTGTTTTATTACAGCACATTTGTTTCCATTGTCTTTTATTATTTACGTTTGATTACATATGTATAAAATGATTTTGTTACTATTTGTATTATTTTTATCATTACTTTGATGTTCTTCATAATTTCTTTTATTTTTCATGTTTTACTAGCAAATTTATTTATATCCTCTTTCATAGGTTTATATGTGAGATGTCCTTGTTACTACTTATGGTATTCATCAGGTACTCGTAATTTTTTTGAAAAGAAGATACTGCCAAAAATACCCATTTCATTTGAGTCCACGCTCAGGAAGGCAAATGATTTTAACAAGCAAAAGACATAGTCTACCTGTTGAAAATTTGGAGAAAATCGTGATATTATATTGTGATGCATATTATGAAAACAAATAATATGTGATACTTATATTCATTACTATAAAACTTTTAAAATACTTACATCCCTGCATAATTAAAAAAGTAATACTTAACTTTGTGGCCCATTTTAGATGCCAAAATCATAAGTATTTTTGGCTAAAATTAAAATAATGCCTAATTAAATTATTTTGTAACCCATTTTAGGTGCCTAGAATTCTAAGGTCTGGTTATAGCTGTACAGTAAGCGCACATTGTTGACCCGCTCCGTTATCTTTCACAATCACATCGTCACATGTAAGCAACAGGTCTTCACGTACAACCATCGTGATATAACAGCGTTTGCACATTATTGTGTATAATACACCCGACAAAAGTTTTATATGCTACTGGGTTTCGCACCTAACCTGCTCATTTGCCTAATCATACTGATATCTGCATTCTATTTGTTTAATTACTGCAACTAGATATTCTGGAAAGTAAAAACGACTATTCTGTTGTTAACATTACGAGAATATAAAACAATGATAAAAAACGAACAGTTCCTACCCATGTGTCTCGATGGATCGAATCTACTGCATGTATGCCTACATATTTTCCAGAAATTAATTAAAAGAATTGCTCTAGCATTAAAGACACTTTGGTCACTAATTTAGTGTTTAACGCCCGTTTTACTGCCAGATGGTGGACGCTGATGATGACATGAAACGAGAAGACAAATTCAATTTTTTGAATGGTGTTTCAACACCCTTTTTGCTACAGAGGCACCACAGGCGATGGACACTGATGATACATGAAATTAAATATTGGGAAAGGATTTATTTTTAAGGAAGGAAACGTTCCAGGCCTAAGTTTAGGGTACCTCCCCGGCATTTGCCATTTATAAGACCGAGGAAAACCTAGAAAAAATTTCAACGTTTTCAGAGTAAAGAGTTCCTGAGAAAATACTGTTACTTCCTTCTGATAAAAGCAGTCTTCAATAAAGGTCACAAAGCTTATGTGAGCATAGGTAATTTGTATTACATGTACCACAATGTACAGTTTTTAATAGTACTATATGATGAATATATGCTGGTGGAATCGGTCTATAAGTTTATCACTCACATATCCTAAATTTTTAGGGAAAAATCCCAAACGAAAACGTTAAGAAACATTTTGCAACCAAATTTTTACTATTGCAAACACTAAAAAGTCAATTCTTGAAAGTTTTGCTTCTGAACGACATACATTCCAAGCGACGTTAGCATATTTAGAGGGTGCCCTTAAGTTTTATGTTTTTTGCTCCTTATAAAAGCACAAACAACTCAATTAAAGCCTTGCCAAGCATTAGACTTGATTTTTATTAAGAGCATGTCAGATTCTGACTGTTGAAGTTTGACAGTGAGAGCCCAGGTTTGGTAGCCATGCAACAGCACTGGAGTTTACAGTGATTAGTCTTGAAACATGAACTTCAGTGACATTTGTCGTGGATGACAACTCTTGCAGTGATTCTTGTGAGATTTTGCTTTCAATTTAATTCAATATTAATGGGATTCAACATGGTGATTTTAATATTTTTTGTTTTCAGATTTTCATATGATTTGAATATTTTATATTTATTTTATTCCTTTTTATATATTTTAAAACTGTAGAACATGTTTTAACTCTTTTTAAATTTGTTTCAAAACTAAGTGTAACATATTTTCAGGACGTTTTTCTTGATAATTCACTCAGCTAAACATTAACGATGTTGTAAAAGTTTGGTCTACAGAGATATTTTCCCATTTGTTCGGTAAATAAAGAAATAAAAAGAAGGAAAGAAATTCTGAATCAAAAGAACTACTAGGCTGTAAAGTTATGCGTTTCTATTTCTTCTTGGGTGTTCTTTAAAAATGTACGTTTAACATAATTTCTGAAAAAAATGCACATTTTTTATACAAATGCCCCATGGTATTAGTATTTGTGTGCCTAAAAATGTGAAAATTTTACATACTATTTTTAACATAGTAACAACTAACTAAATGTAAAAGTTTTAAAACATAACAAATTGCTATTTTCAAAATAATGAAAATCCAAAATCTAGAGTAACAACTACATATCGTATTTAAAAATATTTTTACTCTCTTACTATTGAATACAATTTCTTGCATGAGAAAATATTCATAAGTATATACATCACGCAAAAAAAATCAGCTAACGATCTTTTAATAGTTTCTGTAATAATAAGTATGAATTTGGTAAATGTAATATTGGTAAGGATAGAATATTCTAAATAATTAGTAAAAAAATAATGTAATCAATGAGTCCTCACTCAGTTTTTTTTTTTTTGTTAGATTATAAATTTCGTTTAAAATAGTTAATAAATTTAACCTTATTTGTTTCTTATGGGCTAAAGAATTAAAAACATATTTTCTCAATAAAGATGTTACATAACATTCATTGTTTTCCCACTAACCTACTTTCGTAGTTCGTCTTTCTTTATCATCTAGTTTTTATTTACTTTTTAATTCCTAATCATATAAGCCAATTAGTAGCTTTTATGAATTAATAATCATAAACGAATAATTTTTTTTTTTTTTTTGAAAATGACATTAATGAAAGCTATAGTGACTGAGATAGGCGAATGGAGAGAAGGCATTTTGGAGTTATACCATTCTTCCATAGCACAATTTGTTCCTCTTCATCGTGCTCTCAGTTTGCAAAAGTTCTTGTTAAGAGGACATTAGACTCCAGCTCCACCCTCTGCGTGCCTAAAATCCATCAGGTAAGACCCCTATAATCTGCACTATCTAGAAAACAGAGCAAAAACATTCCTTGGTGGCATCATAAATACTTTCGTTCTGTAGCCAAACAAAGTGCAACCTAACGATTGTCTTTTGTTGCTTCCTCAGGATGGAGAGCTGCCCATGCTACTTTTTGTACTCGCGAGTTAACCCACGGCAACAAAAACATAATATACCGACACTTGTTGCACGGTTTATGACTAGGGCGGAGGTAACAAAGCTCAGATATGAGGCTATCGTGTCAGAAAGGATTATTGTCTATGCATTTTTATTCCTCTAAACAGACTTTAGGTTTTTATCTTTTATTCTTGCATAAAGAAGAGCAATGATTGGTAGAATTAACGAGTATTCTCTAATATTACCTGCTGTGGTAATGGATGACATTGAAGCAGATATAATATGCTGGCATCTTTGTCTTTTTGGCAAACAAGTGAAATCTGAAATAAAAGAGTGAACAAATAATATACATTCAAATCTGGGCACCACGATAATTGGTGAAAGTGCATCTGGAAGCTACTAAAGTAAGCTTATAAGAATTTTATAGTGTTTGCGTGATTGCTTGATTGATTTGGTTCATTTACGGACGCTCTTTAATGTCTCAGGTCATCAGCGTCCCATTCAAATCAGGGCGTGAAATCAGAGGCCTCTTCTTTCAGATAGTGTTTGCAAATGTACATTATATAAAAGGAGCATTTTATTTAAAAAGTAACAAAAATTGACTAATCTTGAAATTAATTAATTTATTATGGCTAAGCTATGCCCATTGGGCCTTCTGGTTAATTTGGTTTATTTACGGACGCTCTTTTAACATCTCAGGTCATCAGCGTCCCATCAATTCAGGACGTGAAACAGCCGACAAATTTTGCTCAGAGGCCTCTTTTTTTCAGGCTTGAGGTTCTTTTTCGTGCCGTAAATGTTCGACACGGGACCCACGGCTTTACTTCCCTTCCGAAGGAAGCCATATTTATGATTTTTACGCCCGAAAAAATCCATCGATCCTAGCCCGGTTTAACCCGCGATCTTGGGTTTAGGTTACCACTACACCACCAAGACTGAAATCAGGCCTTCTATTTCGCTGTCTCAAATGATTTTACAGAGTGTTCCTTGGAATATCGGTTGCTAACATTGCCTTGAAAAATCTGAATTGAAATTATCATTTGTTGTCAAACTCGCAGAAGTTTTGAGACTGTAACTTTGTTTCGAAAAGTCGATTGTTTAACTCTTCCTGTATGTCCTGTAAGTAACTTATAATAATAATAATAATAATAATAATAATAATAATAATAATATTAATGTTTAAAACTTCAAAGAAAAGCTCTACAATTTTACATTTCTTAAAAATTAGTTACCAGCTTGCCTACTGTAACAAAGAAAATGTCAAATTCTTACCTGTTTGTTACGTAAAGGACAAAAGAACTCATTGTAATCATCATCCAGGAACGAATTAAAGAAGTTTTCGAGAGGAAAATTAGAAATGAAATTTAAACTAGGATTTGCGCATTGTCATTGAAGTATTCAAGTAGTTAAAACGTAAAGCTTGTCAGTTGTTGGCGCGCCAAGCCATGGATGGTTAGCTTTTAATTGTTGACACGAATTTGCCTGTAGACTTCGCACGACAATGTGGTGTCGTTCCTTAATGGAAACAAATTTAAAAATCAAGTGATTTCTAAGTAAACTATATTAAATTATAAAGAAATACATGTGTAGGCAGTTTTAGGCACTAAAAGGCAGAAATAGACACCGACTCCCATTTTAGATCATTTTAGGCACTATAAAAGCTCTTCTGTTGAATATAATTTTCAACAAATTGCAAACATCTGTAACTATTTCGCACATTTTCCTAATGAAACTAAATAGACATTTATCTAGAAATCCAAGATTTAGGTACAACCAGGTGTTCTGTCAAGAACATAGAACGTGTATTAGATGAAGTAGGCAAAGAATTTGATGAAAGTTATGGAATCGATTTACTGGGACATCCACAACAGAAATAAAAGAACAACTTTTTAGCTAGTTCATAAAATAGCAGATAATACACACAGTAAAACTACTTGAGAGAACAATAGCCCGTATGTGTGTGTAGTTATTAATAAGTGGTAGTTACAATACCTATTTATTAAATGACATTAAAGAAACTCAATATTCAAATGATTTATCGTATGAAAATACACTCAGTGCGCTGATCAGGACAATACTTATGCAGGATGAATCAACTGAAACTGCCATAACAATATTCCTGAAACAAAGGGTCTATTGATGCACTGTTTTCATCAATATACGTCAGCCAAGGGCTCATCCAAAGATTCCATTAATTAATAGTAAGTTTTCATTTTTCAAACGGAGCTTTATCTATTGACTTCAAAAAAATTAAATTGGTCTTGTTAGATTAGTGGTAATCATACTTGCCTCGTAGACCCAAGGACGCCGTTTTAAATCTGATCAGGATTGATGCTTATTCTTTCCTTCTTTCTTTCTTTTTTTATATAAAAATTCTAAGTATAGCTTCGTTCGGAAGGGAAGTAAAGTCGTGGATTCCGCGTCATAAATTTACGGCAGGTAAAAGAACGTCAAACCTGACTGAAGAGGTCTCTAAGCAAAATATATCGACCATTTTAAGCCCTAAATTGAATGGATCGCTTATGATTATAAATTTTTAAGAGCGTCCTTAAATAAATTAATCAAATTCAAAATCATAAAACTATGTTAGATTAGATATAATTTATTGCACAATTTGGGCCAAATTGTTTAAAAACATCATCATATTTTAGGGTTCGCACTTTCAGATTCTGTTTAGAGAATTTCCGTGATATTCAGAAAGCAATACATTCCTCTGATTTTCAGGCAAATAAAGTTTGTTTTCAGGCAAATAAAGTTTGTATTTGCATTTTGCCAACAATTTTATAAAACGACAGAAGTATACTTATAAGCGTATTTGTGCATTCTAAATAAGTGTCAATGAGAAAAGACAAAAAATGCAAAACAGATATTCTCAGGGCTATAAAGTAAATTGATATACAATGAACATTTCTAATATATTTTCTACCAATAAAATGTTACAAAAAGTTTAATTTTAACCAAATAAATTTATTGTAATTTTTTACCGTTACCATTTCATATATGAACGCTCATTTGTCTTCTCGGTGTCGCCATTTGTGTTTTCCTAAGCTCCGTAAGCAAGAATCAATAAATCGCAACTGCCAACAATCATAGCACAAAATGGACTCTCGTATCATATTATGGCACAAACTGCAACAATGAAAATGTACTTCTGGAGGAAAAGGAAAGCACAGTAAACGAAAGCGTTATATCTGTATTTTGCTTTACTCATTTGCCATTAATACCTGCTCATGATTTATTCTCGTTTTATTAATGAAGTTGTTCTGCATAGCGAGCTAAGTGAATTTGTCAGTAATCTCAAAATATCTTGTAATAATAATGTTAATAATTAATATTAATGTATACATTTCCAATATTGAAAATAAATTTCTATGCAATAACTTTCGAAATAATTTTAAAATGTACTGTTTTCGTTAAAAAAAAAAAAGTTGAAATATAAAGATTGTGTCCCATTGTTTTTTTAAATGATGTGCAGCTTAAATTTAGTTGAAAATATTTATTGATTTTGAAACATTCAATGTAAACAGGTGTACTCTATTACAGCATTCTGTTCATATATTAATTCCGTTGGAAAATAAATTAAAAAAAAACGCGCGAATGCTAAATCGCGTCATATATTAATATGTACTTGGATCGCTTTTGTTCCACACGCTTACAATTCAGTACCACTAGATGGTGTTCGTGAGAGTTTCTAAGAACGCAATAAAAGTTGTTAACTTTGGGGCATGTGCACCGAGCGCATTTCCAGAACACCTTGCAGGATGTTTTCGTTGAGAGTTAACACGCTTTTATGCAGTTCGTTGTGTAAATTAGTCATTGCCGGCAAGCCTAAGTGAGGCCATCACAGACGCCATTAGTCTTAGCAGCAATTGTAGCCACATAATGTAACAACCTTAATCGCACATCTGTGGAGCTTGTGTCCATAACAGGTCATCAAGTTGTACACAAAAACGGTACGCCGGAGGAGGGAACAACGCAAGGTGCTTTGCTGTTTGCGAATTTATTGAACTCTGAAAGCACTCCTCAGATCACAGCTAGAGCCGCTATGTGTTTACAGGCAGATGTTTTTGTTTGTGTATAGCCCCAACCTTCTTTGTTCGTGTAAAATGTTTGACTCAGGTGTGTTTATATGTCGTTCCGATCATTAGTTCTAGAAACTGCACTGCACAAAATAACAACGTACTCAGTTTGAAACTGGCACTTTCAAGTTTTACTGTACCCTTTCCGCCTTAGAATGTAGAATACGTATCATTACGTTTTCTGTGCTTAAAGACATTGCTGAAGACATATGAGGTTAGGTCCATAAGTTTCGGGCCTAACCATTTTCTAGGTATGATAAAGACAAAAACTATACTTCACTTTTCAAAATAGTTACCCTTTATTGCAATACACTTCTCACGTCTGTGAATTAACATTTCAATCCCCCCCCCCAAATAGTCAAAAGTCTTGTCTGTAAAATGGGTATAAACAGAATCCATCACTTCTTCGCTACACTTACATTTCCTTCCTTGAAGGTCCTTCTTGAGTTTTGAGAAGAGAAAGTAGTCACTGGGAGCTAGATCTGGGCTTTAGGGTGTATGGTTAATCTCCTCGAAGTCACATTTCTTCACAGCTTCCTTTGCAACAAGAGCTGTGTGCATAGGCGCGTTGTCGTGAAGAAAGCGCACACCACCACTCGGTTTTCCTCGCCTTTTCTCAGTGTTGGAAGCACGTAGTCTGTGCAGTAGGCCAGCATAGTACTCCCCATTTACTGTGGTGTTCCTCTCCTTGAAATCAATGAAGAACTTTCCTTCACAGTGCCAAAAGATTATGGCTATGATCTTCTTGGTTGACTGAGTGACCTTGACCTTTAGAGGCTGTGCTTCGCCCGGTTTACGCCACTCCATTGATTCTCTTTTGAACAAGAGATCATAATAGAGGATCATAGTTTCATCTCCTGTAACAATGGTTTGCAGAACTTCTCTCTCGTTGCCACGGCAGAGCTCCAAAAATGCCTGACAATAGATGGCTCGTTACTGCTTTTGGACTAAGGAAAGAAGTCTAGACACCCATCTTGCACTAACCTTATTCGTGTTTAAATGTTCATGAATAATTCGAAGGACTGTTGTTTTAGAAAGGTCCAATCTTTATGCTATTTCTGTAACTTTGAGCCGCCGGCCTTCCACAAGTTCTCCTTTCACAAGAGCGACGTTTTCAGGAGTGAACACCTCCAAGGGCCGACCTGCACGCTCTTCGTCTTCAATGCTTTCTCGACCCATTCGAAAAAGTTTGGCCCATTCTTTTACGGTAGAATGTGAGGGGGATGCTTCCCCATATACATCGTCTAATTGCTGTTTAATTTCATTTGGAGTAAGTCCTTCTTTTGTGAAGAACTTAATAACAGCTCAAACTCCATTTTGAATATGTCACAATCTTCTACACACAGCCTTCTTTATGAAACTATATCTGAACAAGATGTTTTGAAGAGGAAGCTCCTTCCAGCATTGTGTGAAAACTGCCGGAAAAAGGCTGCACGTGTGCTCTTTCACCAAGACAACGCTGCAGCTCATCGGGCGAACATGGCGCAGCAGTTTCCTCATGAAAACAAATTTGAACTGATACCTCATGCTCCCCTCTCACCTGCTCCTAAGCGACTTTTGACTGTTTCCAGTGATGAAAGACACTATCCGTGGTCGCATATTCGCTAACCTTGCCGCTATTGCATCAGCGATTTTCCAGTAGGCACTTATTACACTACATAAATATAATCTGTAAAAACGTGAAAAATGAGTACGGCTGCAGGGAAATTACGTCGAGAAGTGACACAGGGTTCATAGTTTTCGTGTGATTAGTTAGTGAGAAACTAACTAATCGATCCTGACTGGAACTGAACCTGCGATTTTGGGTTTAGGAGGCAAGTATGGTTACCACTACACCACCTGGACCAACTCTTTCGAAATGCCTTATCAATTCTCTGCAATAATCTGTTTTTATATATGCATCGTTCATAAAAAGTAGTTTTAAAGACTATATTTATGTAGTGGAATAACTGATCAAAGTCTTCCTCAAGCTAACTGCAAAGTTTTATTTGCACGGTCTTGAGGATTGGCTCCTAAGTAGTCATGCCCTTAGCTCAAATAACCTCACTTGGCTAGTACTTAATAAAGTGACCAAAGTATCATACAAAAGTATAACAACATACTTTCTGAACAAAGGTCATAGTTTTTTTTTTTTCCTGTAACAGACTGCCCAGAGGTAAATTGCGACAAACCCTTTGACAAAAAAATCGTCAGATTCAAAGTGTCAATCGGAGAAATTCGGGAACACTCGTAAATGCTGTATTCACAAGGGCATGCAGCGAGTGCATGCTGCAGTGTGCGCTTTGCTTGTAAACTTAATAATCATAATCACAGGCCTCTAGAAAGAGAATGTTAGGATAGAGTAGCGGTGGTCGAGCGGTTTAGAAGGCATTATTATTCCGCATAACCTCCTGGGTTCAAATCCCACATTTTATTGTTGGTTTTATAAGTAGAGCATTATGTAGCCTTATATCTACATTTTAACGTATCACTCGAGTTTTATGACATTGTCTATGCACACGCAAAAACATATTCACATACCGACGTATTCTTTACAAATAATTAAATGAATTAAAAACGGGAAAAGGTATGTTCTAAAGTAAAAATACGTAGCAATAAATACAAATTGACATGTATTAAGCCCCAGCATGTATAACTATCCTCAATCTTCAGGACATAGATAATGTCAGATTTCTACAGTAGTGTGGACGAGAGGCTGCAACATCCGACATTTTGAATTTGTGCCCATAAGTCAACTTTTGTCCTTCTTTCATATGAAGCATATTGCATTTAGATAGAACAAATATTTACATGTGTATGTATATTTATAATATGCTAATGTTAAAACTTGCTTATGGGAAACAATATTACGAAACTAATTTGTCTTAATATGTTACAAATGTTTATTAAAAAAGAAAAAGTGCTCTATACGGGGCTAACTTGAGCTTTTAACCGCATCACTGCACACTCCGCCACAGAGCTAACAGCACACACATACTAGACAGTGTCTTTAGTGCATGTCATATAATACAACTGCATGGTCTTTCTAGTTACCTTGTGAACC
Organism: Metallyticus violacea; assembly: GCA_030762175.1. Classification (NCBI taxonomy): domain Eukaryota; kingdom Metazoa; phylum Arthropoda; class Insecta; order Mantodea; family Metallyticidae; genus Metallyticus; species Metallyticus violacea. Next base: position 5,433,257 of record CM060843.1, read on the forward strand.
GCGCGTTGTAACAAGTAGGACATAGAAGAATTTTGTGTTCAAGAGATGATTTTTTTTTCCAAAGGTTACAATGAAAGTCAAAAGGTTTCGAAAAAATTGACAGCGTATAGACGGAAGATATTTTGAAATCGAGTGCGATGCTGGAATAAGCGAAATAAAGCAACATGTCTTTGTGTTCTTCATTATTCTATGTAAATTTGCTGTCAAAGATGAACTACGGATTTAGACAATGGGTTCATATATAATAATATATTGCAGCACAACACAAACGCCCATTTTGCTCTACAGTGGGCCGCATGCTTATAATTGAGACATTCTCTGCAAGTGATGCTCGCTAAGAAGACCATTTAATTTCCACTTTTTCTCCCCACAGGTTCTAATTAGCAGAGCTCTAACTACCGTGCAGACATGAAGGTAAAATACCAGAGTTTTGTTCTTTTCGTTTCCCTGCTCCTATTCTTCAAAATTTAAATCCCCATTGTGTCTGTGTTTGTAGCTAGAATGGCAAACAACTCACATCATAAAGTGGCCTTAAGTTTGAAAGAACATAGGCCAGACAGGTTAATATTCTTCAACGAAACGATTTTGAGCATTTTTTTTCCCCCTCCATTAGGTTAGATTTGTTACAGCATAGCATTGGAAATATCAGCTGCAGCGTTTTATGGGTTCGTTCGGCTTAGTATGTGCATTGTGGATTACTGTGAAAGAAGAAAACAAAAAACACTCAGACAGCACATAGATACCCAGTTAGAGTTGTTCAGCGAGTGCATTTTCTTTAAAATTTAAATTATAAGGTATGGATGCCTTTTGAAACACCAAAGTAAGACCGTTGGGGGTTAAATCTAAAACGTAATTAGTAATGATTTTAACTACGCGCTCCGCATTTTCTTAAGTTTTGAAATTAATTCATATATAAAATATCTGTGAGTTAGCGCATGGCGTACATAAATTAATTATGGACAATGAAAAAAATCAAAAATGTATATGAGTTAGCAGGAACAAGGTTTTCATCCTTGATGAAATATGAAATTTGGCGCGTAAATCTGTGATTGCCAGCTGTTCTTCTTTGTAGAAAATATAAAATCGGCAAATATTTCGAATAACTGCAGATTGCCCCACCTATGAATAAAATGTCCCTCGTTTATGCACTAGATTTCGTTTTCCTTCTTTACCTTCGCTATCTAATTCTCGTTTATTCATTGCAAATAACAGAAATATTTAATCCAATACGTTTTATTTTTTATTTTAGCTTATTAACAATAAAATGATTAATTGTTCGCATATAAAGTTTAAGAAGTTATTTTTGAAATTATGTTAAACATAATAAACGTAATTTGCATCGGTAAAATAATTAATTAAATAGATAAATGTTTATTATTTTTGCAACTAGTAGTGCCCTCCTGTTAACAATAAATAAATAACATTTTATAATTTTATACATATACCGAGGGTACCAAAAATGTATACACACTTTCACAGTAGATATCTATTTAATATGTTTCAAAGTTGGACCGAAAAACAACAGTAATATGTAGTATGGTGTCCTGTAAACAGATGTAACTCACATACATTATGATAGTGTTGCTATGTGACAGGTAAATCAACAATGATCAAATATAAGTCCAAGATTATCGTAAACAGATGTGACTCACATTACACTATACTAGCGTTGCTACAACAAAATGGAGTCAAGATTATCGTTTGTACAGCGGAGAACAATTTTGAAGTGGTATTGGAAAACAGAAAATGTTGAAGTTCAAAGGCAATGGAGACGTGTGTACAGAACAGAACAGTCAACGCGAGTAACAATTGCACGCATTCGAGACAAATGTTAGATTCATGTTACCGTATGCGATGTTGAAAAGGGCAAATCTGGGAGACCTCGCACAGCAACAAGCCCCGCATCCTCGGCTATGGCTGCAGTCGCTGAGGACACTTTCGTAAGCGTTGCTCAGTCGGTAGTTCAACGTACTCAGAAGTGTATCGACGCCGATGGTTGTAGCTGTAAAAGTCTAACAGATGATTAGTGCTTATCATTTTCTGTTTGTGTGAATTTATTTTGTTATGTTAACACAGTTTTTATTTGCTTGAATTGAGCTAATTAATATAGCAAAAAAAGAAAGAAAGAAAGAAAGAAAAGAAAAAGAAAAAAGAAACAAAATAATTAAAAAATTTAAAACCGAAAAAAAAAGGAAAGCCAATAATATACATAAATAATTAATAAAGTAATTTAAATATATGAACAGATTATATTTTATATTTATTATAATCAAACTTCGGAGACATAAAGAAATAAAAAAAATAGAAAAACAATGAACATTTTCAAGGCATTCAGCTTATAACTTCAAAGGTAGAACGCTGTACAATATCAGACCTCAATGTTATGCTTAGGTGTAGAGCACATGAGGCAATCAGCAACCACCTTCACTGGGTGTGGACATTTCATTTTTCATTCTGACATAAAACTACGACAGGTCCGGTTGCTTCAAGCATGCCGCCCATGTCATGTCTGTTCACGCCATTATAAACATTAGTAATTTATGGTTTTACATCCCTGAATTAGGGTGTGCATAATTTGGCTTTTTAATGTTTCTCTGCACACAGAAGGTGTAAAGGCGAATTGATTTTAAGTTCTCGATAATTCGATACTCTTGATAATCGAGAAGAATCGATATCGAACAATACCTCTGTACATGGGCTCAATACTTTTTCCATACTTTGTTAAACAACAATTTTCCATTAATATTGTCACAAGTGGTCGCAAGAAATATGTGCCTCATTCACAAGCTTCTGAAAAGCAGATAGCAGGTACCAAGAATTTGGGTGCGCTTCTATCTAATGCTTTAATAAAAATGGCGTCCTTTACTGACAACACATGTCAGCTACAATTTTTTTAAGCATTGAAACGTGCTGAATTGCAATTTGAAATATATGTTTTCGAATGCGCTATTTTATAATTTTCTAGCGTGTTTTCCGGGTTCCACGAATATGAAAAAGTCACATTCCTATTACAAATAATCTCATTTCTGAATCAGAGCGATAATAAAAACGACTTTTGCCAAACAAATGTGAAATGGTAATGATAAATAATTTATTCTAGCCATATCGTCTTTAGCATAAAAGCTGATTTTACTTTACTATTTAATTGTTGTCGTCATCTCAGTTGACGATGAAACCGCCACCGGTGGCCGAGGTCGTTAAGACAGTCCTGGGGGTTCGAATCCAGCCAGGACCGTCCTCCCTGATTGGGTTTTTTTCTGGGTTTTCCTCAGTCCCTATACATAGCAAATGCCGGGGAGGTACCCTAAACTTAGGCCTGGAACGTTTCCTCCCTTAAAATCCTTTCCCAATATATCATTTCATCTCATGTATATATTGTCGGTTCTGATGGTGTAGTGGTAATCATACCTGCCTTCTAAACCCAAATCGCGGGTTCGATGGATTTTTTAGGGCGTAAAACTCCTAAGAATGGCTTCCTCCGGAAGGGAAGTAAAGCCGTGGATGCCGTGTCGTACATTTACGGCACGATAAAGAACCTCAAGCCTGAAAAAAGAGGCACCTAAGCAAAAAATGCCGACCGTTTCACGCCCTGACTTGAATGGGACGCTGATGACCTGAGACGTTAAAGAGCGTCCGTAAATAAACAAAAAAAAAAAATCCCATACATCATCAATGTCAACGGCCTATGCTGCCTCAGTAGTAAAAACGGGCGTTAAATACTATTTCTATCATTTAAAAGATACCAGTTGATACGGTGCGTTTTGTGCTCTGCGTTTTACGGATGAAGTTTGGAACTATTTTCAAATGGATCCTTGTCGCATGTCACATATTATAGTACTTTAGATCTCCAGGGCTTCTCCAATCATGCAGTGTTTTACTTCTCGGCTATAAAACCATGCTGCAGCCAACAGTAACAAGACTTCCACTCCGCTTCTCCATCTCTTAGTTCTTAGTTTTGTGCCAGTCTCACAGAAGTATGCATTCATTCGCAAAAATGATTAGCTATAGAAAAAACTAATTTTTGTTTGTAATTATTATTTTAAATAAGAGTCTACTCTTGCAATCAATTGTCTCTTTCTAAAAGTGCAATTCACGATATTCTGACGTCGGTCCTGGTGGTGTAGTGGTTACCATACTTGCTTCCTAAACCCAAGATCGCGGGTTCGAACCCGGCCAGGACCAAGGGATTTTTTCGGGCGTAAAAATTCAAAGTATGACTTCCTTCGGAAGGGAAGTAAAGCTGTGGGTCCCGTGTCGTACATTTACGGCACGATAAAGAACCTCAAGCCTGAAAGAGAGGCCTCTGAGCAAAATTTGTCGGCCGTTTCACGCCCTGAGTTGAATGGGACGCTGATGACCTGAGCTGTTAAAGAGCGTCCATAAATAAATCAATAAAAAAAACGATATTCTGAATTACTGGTCCAGTGCAAAATACACTTTCAAAAGAACAGAAGAATAATAGAGCAACTTTTGAACTTCTGTCAACAAAATCACTTTCAATATTAGATAAGTGGAGGTTTTGGAATGTAAAAGCATTAGTAATAAAATAATTCAAGCGTGGACTTTTGCATGGGTGAACTTTGTTATTATAACCTCTTTATCCGATAGTTCTAGAAGGTTAACAATTTAATAAGACTGTCCTTATTTATGTTACTGTCAAATAGAAAACGGACTATGATGAATACTTTCGGGTAAATATGAATAGACTCCAAAGAGACAGATAAATGTTGGAAATGGTTTTATTTTGAGGGAATTGTTTAAACAATTGCTATTCGCATTTAGTGAAAGTTGGAAATGTATAATTGTGTGTTGTCACGCTTGTTAGTTTACCACTCCCCCGCTGAGCAGCGCATTGCCTATTGCACTTGTATCAGCAGAAGGAAATAGTTAGAACATTATCTATTTATGTGCTTCTAGTTAGATGTGGATTTGTGTATTTGAACGTTTTGTTCATCAACAATAATTGCTCAGTGCCTAATTTTTTTCTTACCAACTCCAATTACTTTTGTTTCCTAGCGAAATTTGTTTCAATGAGAAGGTTCTCGGTTAAAGCTGCGAAAAATCATTGGCTATCTCTTCCAGCAGCATTTTATTTCACTTCAGTAATGTTTCTTTTAACCGGCAGTCAACTGGATTTTTACATTAACTTGAAATGTTATACTATGGTGCAGTACTTTCGTAAACTAAAAGTGTATGCTAAATCAATTGGGAATTGCATAAACTACTACACTCTACTAAAATGTTTATGAATATGTATCGATATTCTCCATCATTTTATTACAAATTATAATGATAATGATAATTACATATATTTTTATGTATAATCATATAATAGTGTCTGTACAAAAGGTCTACCATCACAAAAGAACTTACTCCAAATGAAATTAAACAGCGATTGGGCGGTGTATATGGGAAAGTATCCCCCTCATATTCTACCGTAAAGGAATGAGCCAAACTTTTTCGAATGGGTCGAGAAAGCATTGAAGACGAAGAGTGTGCAGGTTGGCCCTTGAGGGTGCTCACTCCTGAAAACATCGCTGTTGTGGAAGGAGAAATTATGGAAAACCAGCGGCTCAAAGTTATAGAAATAGCAGCAAGGTTGGGCCTTTCTAAAACAATAGTTCTCGAATTATTCATGAACATTTAAATATGAATAAGGTTAGTGCAAAGTGCCTAAACGTCTTTCCTCAGTTGAAAAGTAGCACCGAGTCATCTGTTGTCAGACATTTTTGGAGCTTGGCTGTGGTCACGAGAGAGAAGTTTTGCAAACCATTGTTACAGGAGATGAAACTATGATCCCCTACTATGAACCCTTGTCCAAAAGAGAATCAATGGAATGGCATAAACCTGGCGTAGCACCGCCTCTAAAGGCTAAGGTCACTCAGTCAACCAAGAAGATCATGGCCATAATCTTTTGGGACTGTAAGGAATACTCTTCATTGACTAAAAGGAGAGGAACACCACAGTAAATGGGTAGAACTATGCTGGCCTACTGCACAGACTACGTGCTTCCATCATAGAGAAAAGGCGAGGAAAGTTGAGTGGTAGTGTGCGCCTTCTTCACGACAACGCGCCTGTACACACAGCGCTTGCTGCAAAGGAAGCTGTGAAGAAATATGACTTCAAGGAGATCAACCATCCACCCTACGGCCCAGATCTAGCTCCCAGGGACTTCTTCTCAAAACTCAAGAATGACCTTCGAGGAAGGAAATTTAAATGTGACGAAGAAGTGATGGATGCTGTTTATGCCCATTTGGCAGACAAATCTTATGACTATTTTTTTGGAAGGGGGATTAAACTGTTAATTCAAAGATGTGAGAACTGTATTGCAATAAAGGGTAACTATAATGAAAAGTGAAATGTAGTTTTTGTCTTTATCATACCTAGACAATGGCTAGGACGGAAACTTATGTATCTACCCTCGTATTTTCATTTCGACAAAAAAGTTTTTCATTTTAAAGAGAAAGAAAATAAACAAAAAGCACAACAAAGTAGGGGATTTTAATCATACACATATTCAAGGATTCTTAGAAAAGTTGATGAAATATAAATATCAAACACATTGCATATTTTCAACGTTTTCTTATTAAGAACTGTAAAGTTTTAAATACAAATGTACACTTTTAATGTGAGATTTGTTCCTCGGTTTCGATGGTTTTTTTCTTCTGATAATTGTTAGTTACTTACAGCTATTTAAAGCAAACAGGATTGGTACGCCATTTTACTTATTATTTTTTTTTGTTCTATTTTCATACCGAGTTTATTCTACTCGAAATGGTTGTATACGCGACATTTCCTTCATAGGAAATTGTCCCTGTTCTCCAATACTTTCGTTCGCCGACAGTTGTCAGTTCATGTCTTACATCTTCAAAAATTGTTAGGAAAAAACATCTTAAATTTGTATTATTGAAACATTTAAAGACATTGAGTACTTTAGCAGAATTTCATAAGCATTTCTTCGTTAATACGTTTCGGAATCTTTAGGTAAAGTATATCGGTGCATCTGAGGACATTTTTCTGATTGCTGCTATAATTTAATGCAGAGCAATGTGCTCTTGTCACCTGCATTGATTGGATTGTTAATAACAACTGTAGAAAATACCATGACATCCTCCGTGGTGGTGGTAGTATTTACGACTACTAATCCGGAGGTCCTGAGTTCGAATCTCAGCCAGTTTAAGCAGCCTGGGTAAGATTTTTTCCGAGTTTTTCCTTGCCCTTAGAAGGCGAATGCCAGATAACTTTAAGGTGCCAAGAACTTCTCATATTTGCGGGGTTTCTTCGTTTCACAAATGTTGGTATTTTCGCTCTTGTTTGAAACATATGTCAAAAGGTAGTAAAGGGAGAGGACTCGTCTTTAATGTTCATTTTCATATTAAATAAATAGCTGGGTATTTTACGTTAATTTTAATATTATATATGACCCGTTTAAATGGGTAATGGTTTAGGTATAAAAGAATCATTTTAAAAGGAATTATTTTCTGTAAAACCCTGTCGAGGGACAGATAATCAACCATTTAGCATAGACCTAAAAAGGTGTGAATGTCTACATTCTGTGCAGTTTTTATGGTAGCATTTGATTTATTTTTAGCTATCCAACTTATAGAATAAATCTCTGAAAAAAGGTTTAATGCTATCCCGTTAAATTTTAGGTATTTTATTGGGATATGCTAGTTGTGTAAAATTATACAAATCTGGCAAGGTTTTAAACGAAACAAATCTTTCCTTGATTCATTGTCAAGAGCTTTCTCGTTGTCGCAACTGCGCAGTCGCCTCAGGATTTCTGGCATGGTTCACATTAATGTCCCAGAAGCCACAAGACCCAGTTGCTGGTGTAATTATCTTAGCCTGACATACACACGGAGCCGTTTATTTCCCCTCGGGACAGCAGACGGGATGGTCCAGAGCGACTCTGCGGTGTGCCATGCAATGACTGAACTGGCAGCGCGGGATAAGAAATCGCAGCTGACCAGATCCCGCTCGCTGAATGAGACGAGGGAGAAGGTTAGGCTCTACTGGTTCCATTGAGTCCACACAGGTCCATCGGAGTGGAAACACCGAAACGGCAACTTCTATTTGACAATTTCCCTGCCGTTTCCATTATTTTGAAACGAAGTTGTTAAAACATGAATCGGTTTTTCCATCCACCAGCTCTCTCTGTCCAGTTCATTGTGCACCTCAGTTTATTAGTTTTAAATGAACATGTCGATTAAAGGCTTTGTTTTCATCTATTAAATTAAATTATGGTTTTGCAATACTGAAATGCTTACTAATAATTTACTTGTATAATAAACATTAAAAATATAACAAAAACATAGATATCTTCTAATAATGATAATAAAATTATTTTAAATAAATATATTTTCCATTTTTGATAGCATCTAAGGACAACTGTTTTAGACATGTAATGTAGAAATGACTTCACTAAATGGTCGCTGGTTTGTGCTACCTCCAAATAGTCAATGTTTAATATTGTATAACCATTTTAATATGTTATTTGTATTGCGGTACCAACTAATATCTCAGAAGTTAGTGGAGGGAGTATTTTGATCAGAGGAGCTGTTGTCAATTAGAGTGCATACGTCACATCTCATCACGTGCGCTTCAGAAATCTTTGCTTTGTTTTATACAGACTGATTCTTGTTGCATTATGAAATTGTCATGCAGATATTTCAGTATCAAACAGTATTACGCGTGAAGTAACAATTCTCTTATGCAGAGCGATAATCGGTCAATTTGTTAGTAATCAGCTGTTTCCGAAGGGCAGGCAAGTGAAATGTCGTTCAAATTTGTAAAGTTGTTGCATAATTTCGTTTCGTGTTAAATGTAAAGAAAATTAGAGCTTATATTTTAAGCTTTATTTATTTATTTATTTATTTATTGCAACTATTTAAGGAAAAAAATTCAAAATAAAAATTGGGTGGACAACTTCCAAGTACCACCACGGGTGGCCGAGATCGTTAAGGTGCGCACTTGTGAGCGGCAGATCTAGGACCAACCTTCCTTACTGAGGTGTTTTCCAGGTTTTCCTCAATCCTCATAAATGGCAAATGCCGGGGAGGTACCCTTAGACCTAGAACGCTTCATTCCTTTAAAAAAAAATACTTTCCAAATACATAATTTCATCTCATGTAAAATCGGTTTCACTGCCTGTGACGCCTCAGTAGTTAAAACGGGCGTTAAACACTATTCATAAAAACTACCAAGTATTAATTGGAGCTCAATTTTGATTTAAAAACATAGAAAATGTACAGCTCTTTCTATAAGAGATTACATACTGTAGTTTCCATACTTTAATCATAATATTTTGTTGTTTAAATTAAGTGCCTTATTACGATATTTCTTTGTTAAACTCCCCTTCACTTCACCTTTTCTGTTATGTATATTGAGCTACTCACGTATGAGTGTATATTCTAGATATTAATATTCTAGGAGCTTGCAATCTATATTTAACAGTAGTAATAGTAAAGGTGTGCTTCCCGGCTTTATGATGCTACATGTAATATACCAAAACACGGTTATATCTATCGAATAATTCATACGAAACCTAGCTCATGCACTTTGGAGTACGATAAGAACATTTGACAATTGCAAGCTGAGTATATAAAGTGTTTCACAGTCTATATATGCCTATTAAACAGCGATTATTGATCCATTCGTATAGCAATTTGAGGAAATATTCCCCAATGTTAAAGTCCGAAGATGAGTAGAGGTTTTTGCAGGTTATTGAAAAACAAGATCTCCGGGGTTTTACAATGCACTACATACAAGGATAGGTCCATACATTTTCGGCCTCGCCGATAAGGAGTATCGCCTTCACAAAAACCCCTGGTGTCATGGCTTATCTATTAAGTAAATAATTGAAATTGTAACTTCAGCTCCGTTGTGTTCAGTTGTTCAGATATAGTTGCATAAAGAAGGCTATGTGTCGAAAATTGAAACATGTTCAAAATGAAGTTTCGAGCTGTTATTAAGTTCTTCACAAAAGAAGAACTTACTGCAAATGAAATTATACAGCGATTGGACGGTGTATATAGGAAAGCATCCCCCTCATATCCTACCGTAAAAGAATGGGCCAAACTTTTTCGAATGGGTCAAGAAAGCATTGAAGACGAAGAGCGTGCAGGTCGGCCCTTGCAGGTGCTCACTCCTGAAAATATCGCTTATGTGAAAGCAGAAATTATAGAAGACCGGCGGCTCAAAGTTACAGAAATAGCAGCAAGGTTGGGCCTTCCTAAAACAACACTCCTTCGAATTTTCATTAACATTTAAACATGAATCAGGCTAGTGCAAGATGGGTGGCGTTTTTCAGTCCAAAAGCACCAACGAGTCATCTGTTGTTTGGAACTCTGCCGTGGCAACGAGAGAGAGAGAAGTTCTGCAAACCATTGTTACAGGAGATGAAACTGTGGTCCTCTACTATGATCCCTTGTCCAAAAGAGAATAAATGGAGTGGCAGGCGTATACCTGGCGAAGCACCGCCTCTAAAGGCTAAGGTCACTCAGTCAACCAAGAAGATCATGGCCACAATCTTTTAGGTCTGTGAAGGAATTCTCTTCATTGACTTCAAGGAGAGGAACACCACAGTAAATGGGGAATACTATGCTGGCCTACTGCACAGACTACGTGCTTCCATCAAAGAGAAAAGGCGAGGAAAGCTGAGTGGTGGTGTGCGCCTTCTTCACGACAACACGCCTGTGCACACAGCTCTTTTTGCAAAGGAAGTTGTGAAGAAATGTGACTTCAAGGAGATCGACCATCCGCCCTACAGCGCAGATCTAGCTCCCAGTGACTTTTTGCTCTTATCAAAACTCAAATGGACCTTCGAGGAAGGAAATTTAAGTGTGACGAAGAAATGATGGATGCTGTTTATACCCATTTTGCAGACGAGACTTCTATTATTTTATGGGGGGGCATTAAAATGTTAATTAAAAGGTGTGAAAAGTGTATAGCAATAAAGAGTAACTATATTGAAAAGTGAAATATAGTTTTTGTCTTTATCATAGCTAGGATATAGACCAGAAACTTATACATCTACCCTCATAGGTTAGAACTGAAATCGTCGTCACCCTATAAAACGTTAATTGTTGTGAATCTTTGGCGTTTTTTTGATTGCTCCGTACATAATTCTAAATGTATTTTGTTTTCTTTCAATGTCCAATTATTTTACATGGTGATGGAATGTCCTAAATTGTTAAAAATTGTAACTTGTTCACAAAAAAATTGTATTCAGTTCAATTTTATACCTCAGGTGCTTATTCTTTAAAACGCCAGAGTATTGGTCTTTTTAACGGATATTTTTAAATTATAAGCTCTAAGTACCTTCTTTAGTTCATAAAAACCTTTGTGTCATTCTTCTCCGAATCACTCACAAGTATCTGATTATCTGCCACTGATGTTGATTTTATTTCTTGATTTCCAACACTTTTCTTTAGGTTTTGTTTTCATCCACACGTTAATGACATCGTTCTATACAAATTAAAAAGTGCTGACGATAGAGGTTATCTCTGTTTAAATACTTAGTTTATTTTTGTTTTCTCTTACTTGTCCCTCCGCCAATGTCTATTGTAATTTTATTAAAATCATACATATTTTTAGTTACCATTGCTAAACAATTAGAGATGCCTTGTCTTTCTGGTGTTTCCCTGATAACTTTTGTTTACAATATCAAACCTTTTTCATAATGCAAGAATACTAAGTCCAGTTTTTTTTTGACTGCGTCTTCTATTACATACATACTATCTACTCCAGAACGGTATAATCTAAATTCATTTTGTTCTTTTAATATTAGCATTTCACTAATTTTGTTACTTAGTTTATCTGAAATTGTATGGGGAATTCAATAGGCTAGCCCTACTATAATTGCTATAATCGTGTCTATTACTTTTTTTTAAAAAAAATAGCATATGTTACTACCATATTCCATTCCTCTGTAATACATACTTCTCCAACACATATTTAGTACAACTTAAAGCCTATGATAAATTTTGACTGGGACATATTTTATTAATTCCACGTTATTTGTACTATTTCCTGGTGATTTTTAAAGATCTTTAATATTGTGTGTAATTTTATAATTCAATTGGATCGGTACATACACAATTAATTATTGTTAAAGTTGTTACCTTGTTACTGTTTAGTTTTGGATCCAATACGATTGTGTCACATTCTAAATTATTGAAGCGCTGCCTTCTTGGATAAGACCGTATTATTTGCTCCGTGTGCATTATATTCAATAGTAGCCACATATTTGCCTCAGCTTTTTAGTTTCAATATCCTTATATCATCTTTTAGTTAATACACGTTTTTCTCTGTAATTCATGCAACGCTCATCTGAAATAAGTTTGCAAATATCGAAAGTAGGATTAAAAATACTTAAATATTTCCTAAAATTTAAAACTGTTAAAACGTTATAAACATTTATTAAAGTTTTGAGTATTTTTAGTAAAAAAAAATGCATCAAGTGAAGATTAATAAACGTTGAAAATGTCTAAAAATGTGAAGCATTTCATTATGTCATGGAGATATAAACTCTTAAACTTTATAGACATACAAAATATATAATTGGAATTTTATTTTTAATTTTTTTTTTTTTTTTGTAATTTTATTATTGCCTTGTCTTAATAATTTGTATTTTGAATATTCTACTTTGGTAATACCTTCGAGATAATGTGTATTTAATGATGTTATAAGTAGAATATCGAAATCGTCAAACTTTAAATATATATAATATAAATATGACAAAAATTAATTTATTCAATAAAGTTCCAAGATCACTTTGTACTATATACTCTTCTGTCTTTTAATATTACTGTTAAATAAACCAGTGAGTTGTCAAAATATGAAATGTGCACATGTGAAATTAATGGTTGTAGATGAAAAAAGTAACGCTTCGTTCTGTTATCACTCAGTTTTAATAAAACATGTTTTACAGTAAAACTTCTTCAGCCGTCAATCTGCGTGTGTACCGCACCACAGCGTTTGTTTCTTCGTGTTCCTCCGATGGAATGTCCGAAGATTTGTCGTCCCCTACGTTAGTCGAAGCTAGTGCAGAGTTGCCGCCTTGTCCACGGCGAAGATGTTTGCACCAGGAATCTATAAGGTAGTGCTTGAACAGCCGCCGGTAAGTTACGCTTGATAAACATAAGGCTATTGGATTGAAACATGCGTTAAGGACGAGGAGGATTGTATGCGCGAAGAGTACGTAAACGACCTCAAATTCATAATGCACCAGTTGCCACACAAGCACTAGCCACAGTACGTGATACGGCACAAAGCTGACGAAGAAAGACAATGCTAGGCCGAGGACGATCTTAGCCAGGGTCTTGCAAGCTCGAACTACCTTCCTACTTTCCATGGCACTTGGGGCAGAAGCCGTCGATTCCATACGCCGTGCATTCTCTACCAACCTTCGTGCCGTCCTCACGTACATCCAAGCCACGACAATCAAGGGCATCGCACAGAAGACCAGCAGATAAAACACTGTAACGACACGATAATATTCGGCGCTATGGAGGGAACAGATTCTATGGGAGCTGACATGCACGGAGAATCCTGAAGGCAAAGAACAGAAAGCAGCAAGAAGCCAGAGGGCAAGTATGGCAGTTCCCGTTGCACGCCGAGAAGACATCGCCGTTGAGGCAGATCCTGGGGATGTCGCTAAATATCGTTGAACGCTAAGAACGGCGACAGAGAATGCTGAGGCCCCGATACACATCTGACGAAAGAAAACAGAAAATTTGCACGCAAACTCTCCCCAGTCCCAAGGGTCTAGTGGGATGACCGAATGGTGAAAGGGTAAGAAAGCAAATAGGGTGAGAAGGTCCCCAACAGCTAGGTTAAAAATATAGGCATTGGACGACAAAGATCTCATCCTACGATTGCAGCCGATGATGATAATTACACCAGCATTTCCTGCGGCCCCAATCACAAAGAGAATTCCGAAAACAGGAGCTTGAACAATCTTTAGGAAGCGCCTGTAGTCGTACAGGTGAGCTTCTAGAGTCACGAACTCAGGAACTACTTCACGGAAATCTTCGCGAAAAGAAATTGCTCCTCCCGCATCGCAATCCGACTTCTCTAGCGCTCCCCACCAGAGACCATAGACAATCTCAGGCTGTGCGCACCGGGGCACATCATGCTCGTAGCTTGTGGTGATGTTTCTATGTCGAATTAGTCGCCAAGTGGCACGTAAAGCGCAAGTACACCGTAATGGGTTGGAACCCAAGTACAGTGTGTTGAGCGATGGCAAGGCTTCTAAAACGTCAACGCCTACGGTTGTCAGGTAATTACCACTGAGGTTGAGCTTGCGTATATGTGGCGTACCCCTAAACGTTTCTCTGGTGACAGAAAGCAGGTCACAATGTTGCAAGTAGAGGGTGTCTAAAGTAGCCAGTTTGAGAAAAGGACGATCAGTTGGAACAACGAGCCGAGAGCTGTTAGATAAATCCAGAAGCTCCAATTGTTTGGTGTGCTTGAACAGATCTAGAGGAATGTGGTCGAAATAGTTGCCACCCAGCCAAAGGTTTTTTAACTTGTCCAGTCCTATAAGCATATCAGCCTTCAAGGCATATAAACTATTGAATTCCAAATTAATATGTTCCAAAGAAACAAGATCTCGAAAAAGACCAAGAAATAGATAATGGATTTCATTGTGGGATAAATCCAGATCTATCAATTTGGTCATGTTTGCAAAAACTCCCGGATAGAGGTCATGTATCCTGTTGTGATACAGATGCAGGAAGCGCAGCGCAGTGACGCCCCAAAAGGCTCCTGGTTCCACTTCCATCAGGCGATTGCAATGACTCACACTGAGAAATTCTACACTGGAGAGCCCTGCGTCGTAGAACGCGAACTTCCTGAGCGTGGAGATGCGAGGATTGTGATCGAAGATGAACTCTCGAACATCGTTGCGCGTAGTGTAATGTATGTCGCTGGGAAGATCTTCCATGCTGACGTTGGAGCAGTCGACAACACTGCGGCCGGGGTCGCACCAGCATCCGTTGGGGCACTGACTGGCAGCCCGCAGAGCCTCCTCCATGAGCCAACCCCAGAGTACGAGGGCAGGTAGAGCCAAAACACATGCTGCTACAATCTGCATTAGAGAGCCCAGCCCGGCGCAACCCTGTGGGTAAAAACAATACAGTGAGAAATTTGTCTCGTTTGGTAGTTTTAAAATACAATGTTCAAATTAAGATTCAACAGGCGTATGAATCTAATGGACCGTACGTGCTTTTATAAATCTGTTAGACTTGACACAGAGCATTAGATTTAGATTATTATATATTCCATATTAAAATATAAACAAAATAAATAAATAATAAAAAAGAAAAATGTGTAATTATGTATTTAATACACATAACTGAATTCACCCAATAAGTTTTCCCAATTCTCCCCTGTTAGCAGCCTTTTCAGACTTGAGCTGTCTCGCTTTCAACAGAAATTTGCCTTTTCTCTCCTGCTCTACCTTCTTGCTACCAGAGTCCAGCATGAGCATCTTAGTCTGGTGGTCCCTCTATTCTTCCGTACCTTTATATTCAATACATGTGTCCAATTTTTCTCCCCACAGTTAGGACAAATTGTGAATATTTTTTGTCGCTGACTTTAATCATTAGCCATAGCTTCAGTCTGAGCCTCTCTTTTGTAGCTAGTGAGTTTTGGCCCCTGTTTTGATGCACTGTTTGAACTCAGCTCCAATTGCACGTCCAGCAGAACTATATCACAGCATTGCGCAATTGTCTGCTGCCTATCCATATCCCTCAAATGATACTTAACCTTCCCCTATGCAATATTTCTATTACTCTGACCCGCTATCTAAATTTGCTCATTTCATAAACTAAGGAGGGTTTATTCAACTATAGTATGTCAGAATGCTGCTGGTTATAACATATCAAGTCCTTAAAATTCTTCTTCTGCCACTTTTGTTTAGATCATAGATGTCACAGACTCATTATTTCTGCAGTTGATATAGTGATGGTAAAAATACAGACAGCAAATACTCTCACTACTGTAACTAACCGAAAAATAATATTTACAGTAATTATAAACTGAACGCGGTAACTCAACTATAGAAATGCTTGGGACTTGCATTGGGGAGACCCAGGTTCAAATCCGTTGGGTCTTGCTATCCTGGCGATTTTTTTTTTTTTTTTTTTTTTTTTGTGGTGTCTCCTTGTCACTTAGGCAAATGTTAAAATGGATATTGCTTTCTACGAATTTTCTGCAATCAACTTTCATTTCATTCCATAGTTCCAGTTCTAGATTGCAAGGTAGAAAGTGCAAGACAAAGTGCTCCGGCGTGGTAACGGATTTGCACCTGGAGAAGTTTCTATTACTAGGTCTGGCAAGTACTGTTTGAGAGACCCCTCGAGACACCGCGCTTGAGTTATACAGCCGTATCTCCCGCAAGTCTACGGGCTTCTGAGGCCTATCATCTAAGGAAACTTAGGAACCCTACTTGTCCATGTGTTGCCACCCCTGGATTTGGCCACCAGGTGTATCCCCTATCTATTCCCTTCCTACTGCTTAAGGGCCGTAGGCATAAAGGCCGTCAGAGTGACCGAGATGCCGAATTATCTTCCAACGTTCAACTAACCCTAGCCCTAACCTATGCCTTAATATTTACAAAACAGATACTGTTCTGCTCATGCGCTCTCTGTAAGATAGATGGTGTAGAAACCTCTGGAGAGAATAAATTCCCGACTACTGTGGTTGTAGTGTTTGAAGTTCATTTGTATATTATGTTCTTTGGGCCTTTGGTCGAGATCATTAGCATTGAGTTGGTTTCTATAAAGATTTTTGAGTCGTTTTCCGCTGGTCCTAATGAGGTTTAATAAAGCTAAGTTCGAATTCTAGCCTCCTTGATATAATGTGAACTAGAATCCCGGCGAAGATCAGTACAATTCCCACACTTACATTCCATGGGATCATTTATCTACGTAAGCCGTTATTTTCTATTGCAACTTGTTCTGATCATTTATTATCCTCAGCCAATTAAATGATGGAGTTTACTGATAGGGGAAAATCCTCTAGATATGGCTAGAGAAATGTAACATGGGAGAAAAATTATTTAAATATTTTATTATTTATTTAATATTTATTAAACAGATTATTAACATAAAAACATTGGCATTGGCTCTCGCATAAAAATGCACTGAACAATATAAGTTCCAAACATGAAACTTTAAATTAATGTTATATATAGAATATAATATTTAACTTTTAAAACTTGAAATCAATTAACGGGCTAATATGCTTTATAACTTGTATCTCAAATTAGGCAAAGTTTAAATGATATTACAGTAATTTCAAAATTGTTAGACCACAAAACCTCCTTAAAACCAACGTTTAATATTATCAATGCAATCAATTAATATAAGCAAACATTTATGCTGTCTGGACCACATGGCTTCGGATCTACCAATTTAGCAGAACAACCAAAAGACTTCTTTTATCCACGGAATACCCAACAGCAGAACAGAGACTAGTTAGAAGGATTACGTCACATTGTTCTCGAAACCCCCTTGCCTCTCCCAACTAACAGGAACAAAGCGCAGGTAATAGTTTTTTCAGTGTGGATAGGGAAATGAGAGAATGGAAAACAGGTGACATAAATGTATGAAACCAACAGGAGCAAGTGCAAGAACGATTCAGTATAGCGTAGGGTTATTTAATGGTGCAAATGAATATCTGAGCATGATATAAGAGAGTGAAATGTTAAATTCCAGATGATTGCAACATATCTATAGCTATAGAATTAAGAAGGAGAAATTGTAGAAGTCAATTGAGCTGTTTTTGGTGTGTTGTTCCAATTTTGTCAGAGATAAGTAAAATTCCTTCCAGTGAATTATTAATGTGGTACGTTTTAGTTATTCTGAGGTTTATTCATTATGCAATGAAGTTATTGTAACCGCGTACATGAGTAGTTGCAGAAGAAAATATATTTTAGCCATAATATTACATTTAATTTACATTTACCATACAGACTTATTATACAATTTACAAAATTGATTATACATAAAGGCGGAAATTTTGTTTCCTTAGCAACCTGCAAAAGGTTTTTGTAGGAAATGGATGGGAATTTGCTTTCTTACCGACCTTCGGGGATGGATGTGTAAAGAACGGGTAAATTTTAATTATTATACAAAATGTCGAAAATTTGCTTCCTTACCACCCTTTAAATATCTGGCGAGGACGAGATTTATTTCAATGATTTGACAAAATATTAATTAAAATTTGTGTGGACATGCATACTTTCATGGGTGAGCATTATTTTTATTGAAGATGGATGTGAAGCATATTGTGTATTTGTAAACTATATTAAAACAAATGTAAATTCGTTTTTATTACGCAAAAAAGTTGTTATTGTGCAAAAACGTTGTCAATATTCTTTCATTCCCTGACTCATTCTAATTCGTTCTTCCTTAAATATCTTTGTTGTTCTCTTTGGTTTTTCTACCGACTGAACCTTCATATCTGCAACTTTCTCTCTAAACACTACTCTGTTTTCTATTACCTCATCCGTGATTCCACACTGTTTTAAAACTTGGTGAATTCCTTCATCCGTGAGATTTGTGTTTTTCTTTTCTCTTGGAAGTTTGCAACGAAACATACAGATTTGATCCCATACAATTAATTAACTAAGATTAAGATTAAACTTGTTTAATCAATTCATTTCCATAGATTAATATTTCATGATGCAATTATGTAGAATAACGTAGATTGTTCAAGAGTCAGAAATCTTTGCTGTAAAAATGAAAACTTGCATGTAACACAAGCGACTTTCCGGTGCCATAAGCAAGGCCATTATTCGATAGTTAGGGTGCCTTTTCTTTCATCCTCGCAAAACAAGTCCTTGAAAAAGATTGTGGTGAATAGCTTTCACCTTGGGGAACCTCCCTTAAAAAGAGAAATTCTCTTTCCTTTAAAACGTCTCTAGTTAATATGTAATGAATTGAATATAGCCAATGAGTTCTTGTATTTCAAAATGTCTTTTCGAGAAACTCCTAGTGGCAGGAGACCAAGTCAAGCAAAAAGCAAATTTGGTGACGCATCTGCTATGTTCAGAAACTTGAATTCTCGTAAGAGACGCGTAGAAAGTCTAGTAAAAGCATTTTTGAAGGCTTTTTACACTCAGTTCGCTTGGGGAGACGAGACAGGACGAATCGCTTCGGGAAGTGAGATAGGCTGTTCAATTTATAAAGTAAGAAATTCAACTCGTGAAGTGAAACGGTAAAGCTCAATTTGTTTAGAAAGTATTAATAGTATAATTTTGTGTATGCGATGCGATAGACTAGAGAATTTGTGAGTACAGCGTCAGGAAATATTTAAACTGCCCATCCTCTTGCTAATGGCATGGAAGTGTCGCCAGAAATAAGAATAATAACGTGAACAGTGAAGTGTGAAGTTTGGTCAATTGTGAAACTTTAATCTGCAACTTCCACAGTGTCTCCTCAGTAATCTTCCTCTCCCTTCCGCCCCTGGTAACAATCCAGAAAAGCCTTAAAGCAATTTCAGCATCCCTGAGACGATCGCGGCAGAAGGGCTCAACGCAGAGACATGCTACTTCAATAGTAAACCTTAGATCCACGCCAATTCAAATCAAGATCAATTAATCCAATCCGCCGCAAACTTGGCTTCCCAAGTAGAACTGACAATTAAATAAAAACTCTTCCAATCCGCCGCAAGGTGAGGATCTTATTGGCTATTATTTCTGGTCCCATTCTTACAATATGCCCGTAAAACTCTTAACTAGTTTTTCTTCATTGTGTTGGAGATTTTCTCAATTTAATTTAATTTAATTTAATAATATTGACCCTTTAAAAGGTTAAGCTCTATTTTACAAATGCGTACAGGAGTTATAATTTTAAAGCATAAAACAATCAAACATCTAACTTAAACATTACGCAACCAATTTGCTTTACAAAGTATTTACAGGGTCGCGTATTTATCACAAGTAATATCACAACAGAGTCTGAGATACGTTCGTGAATTTATCTGGAAAGCTGAGGCCCTGGGGTGATATTTATTACGACTAAACCATGATGTAATAATTATATATTTGTATTATGGATACTTAACCTTTTCAAACCTTCTTGCAACAGACGAATGTCGATCGTCAGTAATGCCATCACAGATGAGCCAAATACGGATTTAGGGCTATTTCATGAATAGATTAAGAGTAAATTAATATATATTTGAAAAGTGTATATAACGTTATACTTGCTTATGAATGCCTACCTATTCAGAAGCCGTCGGTCCTAGTGGTTACTATACTTGGCTCCTAAACCCAAGATCGCGGGTTCGATCCCGGTTAGGACCGATGGATTTTTTCGAATTTAAAAATTCTAAGTATGGCTTCCTTCGGAAGGGAAGTGAAGCCGTGAGTCCAGTGTCGTACATTTATGGCACGATAAAGAACCTCAAGCCTGAAATAAGAGGTCTGTGAGAAAAATTTGTCGACCGTTCCACGCCTTGAATTGAATGGGACGTTGATA
The DNA here is from genome assembly GCA_030762175.1 of Metallyticus violacea. Taxonomy (NCBI): domain Eukaryota; kingdom Metazoa; phylum Arthropoda; class Insecta; order Mantodea; family Metallyticidae; genus Metallyticus; species Metallyticus violacea. The sequence goes on from CM060843.1 coordinate 5,453,752, forward strand.
AACTGAGATGTTAAAGAGTGTCCGTAAATAACCCTCCCCCCCAAAAAATATTCAAAAGCCTTGAGACTTAAATAGACGAAAGTCGATTCTTACAATCCCTTCCATTTTATTTACTAATCCAAGTAAGAAAAACAAATGAGATACTCCTAATATTTTACCATTCTGAACAACGTGTTTAGTAACATTTATGGTTACTTAGGCAGATATTGTTACATAATTTACAAAAAAAAATTTAGACTGTTTTGGTTTAATATGCATAAACAATTATTTAAATATACATTAAGTTAGTTATTAAAAAAGAGTTGTCAAATTTTAATGACGAGGATACAGTTGGCTATACTGACCAAGAGGCAAATGCACTTCGCATTGTAAAGGGATTTGTCGATAATTTCAATGCGATATCGGGCTGTGATTAGTCGGCAATAAATTGTAGAAACTCCTTTAAACTACACTGTCTTCGAAATTATTGTGTCAAAGATTGTGTGAAAGATATATACAAATTTCCAAGATGCATTCCTAGCCATAATCTCTCATGGCCCAGTTATAGGGCCATAAAATAATAAATATTTAACTGCTTGTGTAGGGCGTTGACGAAGACGTGATGTCTATTTTGAAGTGCTCAAATATGACTTACTTTTCCGTGTCCTGTAACAAACTGCATTAATGTGAGAGTCATTTAAAAGACTTTCGGAAAAACTCACAGATTACTGTAGTGGCATCAAACAGTTGCATTCTAACTTACGGTAAACTTTTAAAACAAACTGTGATTTTTATTTTTCTGAAAACGTTCTAGAAGGATTTGTACTAATTTTAAGTCAAACTTATGTAACTTTTAAATATTATTCTAGGAAAGTTATAAGTATTGCCTTCCAGATATAAAATCGCAACAATTGGTGTTTGGACAAATCACAAAATAAATATTTCTCAATTGCGCCCTATGATATTAAAAATTGGTATTGCGATATTTTGTTACCGCTTTTTACTTGATTGTTCTTCTCAGCGAGATGGCCATGAATAAATATGATGGACTGCATTGTTACAATAATGGATTCGTTGTATGATATCAAACTTGATTTTTTGTTAATGTTTCTAAATTGATTTTCAAAAGGAGCATTGGAGTGTATTTTTTTTTTCTCTATCCAGACAGTACCTACAGCAAAACACGATAATACTATTTGTAATTTTTAATTCTGTTTGCCGTTTGAATGGATAAGGCTCAAAGAACTATGCCAAGAGACATAAACAAAGATCGGAAGGCATAACAAGTGACAATCTCGGTTAAAGTTTATAAAACAGAATAACATCGCTCTGTACCGAGAGTTTGTTTCGCTGGCGTATCAAATGGGAAGGTTCTGGAAAACTTCTTGTATCAACGTGCCGGTCTTTCGCAACCAGCCGGTGCTATTCATTGAACAGATCATTCAGGCAGGACGTGGAAGCTGCGACCTTGAACGTATGATGCCGCCAGTGGAGAGAGCGAGTTCAGCGTTAAACTGACCCCATAGCGCCGCTTGGACGTGTGGCTAAATTTATGTACCCTCTCTTTTTTATTGCTGATACCTGCATTTGATTAGAAACAGTTAACTGAAGCAGTATATCGAAAATCTTTTTTAAGATTTGCGCAGAGAGAGAAGACTCTCGTCTTGCATAGCGATGCAAAGCTCCGTTTACTTGCGATTGTACAGGTGCTTGCTTTTATAGTGAACTTTTGAGGAACATTTGTCGGGAATTTAACATTTATTTTACACATTTGGAAGCTGTTTTATATATAAATACAAGAAGCATCTTTTGTGTATGAACATCTACAGAATCTCGAACTGAAGACAATTCCAGAAGTCTGGTTTTTCCTGCGGAGTATTTTAATTTTAATTTTCACTTTCAATGACTAGCATAGCCTATGAAATGAAGATTTATATTGTCACTGGCAGTCACTAGTTCTACTTTCTCACAACAATTAAAAATGTTCAACAAGTGTGGTGAATTGTTGCGTTAGGACATCTCTAGAATGTTTCTACTTGAACTCCGTAACAGAAAAAATTCGTCTAGGATAAATATATCCAGTGATGTAGGGACAACTTCCAGTCACCTTGGGAAATAAAATGGACCATTTTCGCCCTCTCATTGCATGTTTCAAAATAATACTTTTTGTTTGTCTACAATCTTTCTTCCTATTTAAAAATACATTACAATATAATAGACCTTGAGGAGGTTGAAAAGTGAATATTTGGAAAATTTTGGATATACAGTTTTGTCTCTACTACACCTTTCGGATTAAGATAGGCTACTCAAGAATTTTTCCAAAGATATTTTAACCTTTTGGTTAGAGTTAGGTTAGGTTGTTAGAGGAACGCGGTGATTAACATATATGTGTATTGCTACAATACTAGCAAAACGTAAACAATTGTGATTCTATTTAGAATCTTTTTTTTTTCTTCTTCTTCTGCTTTCTTTCTTTCAATTCCCACTCTATATTTGATGTATTATAGTTTCATAGTGTGAGCGCTTTTTCCTTTGGTGCTAATTTCTCTGATTTTAGGATTTAGTTGCAGCTAGACTTTTTTGAGATGGTAATGTTACAGCTATTGCGTAGTTCTAAAACAGGTTTGGAAAGCTTCACATAGAATTTCTTTAGAAATATAAAGCCTCCAAATGAGGTTATCAGATGAATGTATTGTCATTTGAACTATTTCCCAAATCTTGGTGCTGTCAGAGGTTAGTAGAGAGAAACATTTCACCAAAATAACAACTACGATTGCGAGTTTTTGTTAAGAAACCGCATAAGGAAGGGCCGCACGTATCTTACCAGAGAAGCAACAACACGAGATTTGTTGGAAAACGAACAGGTAATTACGGTTCATTATGGTTTTCTGTCAAATATACGAGAGTAATTTCAAAAGTTCTGCACACGGTGCATGCGCGGCCAGTAGGATGATGCAGTCGTTCTGATTTCGCATCATTGTGAATCAGGCTTCGGTTGAGAATGTTGTATATAAAATTCAGAACCAGAGTTGTCCCTGCCCTATAAAACAGAATTTTGAAGTGTTTTGGAATTGACTCAGATAGGATTTTACAATGTGTAAAACCGTATACAAATTATTTGCATGAGAAATGTCTGAATTCTATGCATATGGCATTTCTACTAAGCACTATAAGAAGTTAATGGTGCATTCAAAAATTAGTCAAGAATCACTCTTATCAAAAGTAACAAACAAGTCTTAATAAATGGTTTATGTTTCGTTATCCTGTTTATTTTCACTACAAGCATTAGATATGTTAACTGCACAAAGAAAAACTTTTCTAATTATCCCTCACGATCACAATCACGATCAATAAACTACCATATCATTATATTTGATTAATTGATCTTGCACTTGCCTCCTAAACCCAAGATCGCGGGTTCGAACCCGGCCAGGACCGATGGATTTTTTCGGGGCGTAAAAATCGTAAGTATGGCTTCCTTCGGAAGGGAAGTAAAGCCGTGGGTCCCGTGTCGTACATTTACGGCACGAAAAAGAACCTCAAGCCTGAAAGAAGAGGCCTCTGAGCAAAATTTGACGGCCATTTCACGCCCTGATTTGAATGGAACCCTGATGACCTCAGATGTTAAAGAGTTGCCGTAAATAAAACAAATCAAAAAAAAAAAAAGAGTGAAGAATTAGCATCCATTTGCTAATTGGACAAAAAAAAATCTGTCACAAAGAATGTTCGTTTTTCATGCTTATTTAAATGGGGTTTTTGTGAAGAAAGAAATCACTTTGAAAATTTGAGCACATAAACAGTTTTAAGCATCAATTATGTAAATAATTGTAAAGTTAAGCGTTAAATGACTCTTTGCATGTTATTATGCTTGTAAAAAAAAAGAAGGTACTTTGTTACTGATAACAGTAAACCTCGTAATTTTAGGCAAATGTCTATTTAGTGCCTTCAGGAAAATGTGCAAAATAATTGCAGATGTTTGCAATTTGTGGAAAATGATACACATTGGGAAAGCTTTTATAATGCCTAAAATGACCTAAAATGGGATTCAGTCAATGCCAATCTCTAACTTTTTTGTGCCCAAAACAGCCTAAAAAAGTAATATTTAAGAATTTAGTATAGTTTACTTAAAATTACTTGCATTCAAATTTGTCTCACGTACGGAACGGCACCTTATTGTCGTGCGGAATCTACAGATGAATTCCTGTCAACAATGAAAAGCTAACCATCCATGGTTGCCCGCGCCAACAATTGACATGCTTTAACTATCGCCCATGTTGAATGCTTAAATGGCAATGCGCAATACAAAGATTACGTTTCATTTATAGCTTTCTTCTCTGTGTGTAAGCTTTGGTGCTGATATCCTGTATTGTGTCAGTTGTATTGCCTAGCAGTGTGAAGAGAAACATTGTCAAAATACAAGCATTCGAAATCTTCATTAATTCGTTCCTGAATGGTGGATTATAATGAACTTAATTTACGACAGAAAAAATAATTTTTTGTTCTTTAGCAGATGTTCTTAAGCAGATAAGAGTTTGACATTTTCTTTGTTACGATAGGCTTACTGTTCACTAATTTTTAAGAAATTTAAAATTATAGATCTTTTCTTATATGGAGTTATAAAAATGTAATAATGTGTTATTATTATTATTATTATTATTATTATTATTACTAGAGAGGTTATGGTATATAGTTTCGAACCTCAAATTAAAGGATAATTAAATCAATTAACACTATCAAACTTACTATCCACATCATACTTACAAAAGCCATCCATTCTTTCAGATCCCACACGAGATAAAATCTCACTTTAAGCAGCATGTACAAGGGTAAGTTTTCGGCATAATCATTTTCTAGGTATGATAAAGATAAAAAGTATATTTCACTATTCAATATAGTTTCCCTTTATTGCAATCTGACATCTTTGAATTAACATTTCATACACCCCCCCCCCCGAATAGTCAGAAGTCTTGTCTACAAAATGGGCTAAACAGCATCCATCACTTCTTCCTCACACTTAAATTTCCTTCCTGGAAAGTCCATCTTGAGTTTTGAGAAGAGGAAATAGTCTCTGGGAGCTAGATCTGGGCTGTAGGGTGGATGATCGGCCTCCTTGAAGCCACACTTCTTCACAGCTTCTTTTGCAACAAGAGCTGTATGCATAGGTGCGTTGTCGTGAAGAAGGCGCACACCACCACTCAGTTTTCCTCGCCTGTTCTCTTTGATGAAAGCATGTAGTCTGTGCAGTAGGCCAGCACAGTACTCCCCATTTACTGTGGTGTTTCTCTCCTTGAAGTCAATGAAGAGTATTCCTTCATAGTCCCAAAAGATTGTGGCCATGATCTTGTTGGTTGACCTTGGCCTTTAGAGGCGGTGCTTCGCCAGATTTACGCCACTCCATCGATTCTCTTTTTGACAAGGAATCATAGTGGAGGACCATAGTTTCATCTCCTGTAACAATGGTTTGCAGAACTTCTCTCTCTCTCGTAGCCATGGCAGAGCTCCAAAAAGGACTCACAATAGATGACTAGTTGCAGTTATTGGACTAAGGAAAGAAGTCTAGGCATCCATCTTGCACTAACCTTATTCATGTTTAAATGTTCATGAATATTTCGAAGGACTGATATTTTAGAAATGCCCAATCTTGCTGCTATTTCTGCTCCTTTAAGTCGCCGGTCTTCCATAATTTCTTCTTCCACAAGAGCGATATTTTCAGAAGTGAGCACCTCCAAGGGCCGACCTGCGCGCTCTTCGTCTTCAATGCTTTCTCGATCCATTCAAAAATGTTTATCCCATATTTTTACGGTAGAATATGAGGGGGATATTTCCCCATATATACCGCCCAATCGTTGTTTGATTTCATTTGGAGTAAGTCCTTCTTTTGTGAAGAACTTAATAATAGCTCGATACTTCATTTTGAACATGTCACAATCTTCTAAACATAGGCCTCTTTATGCAACTATACCTGAACACAGCAGAGCTACAATTATTTATGTAGCAAGTAAGGCTTGACACCAGTAAAGGATTTTGAAGAGGAGATAATCTTTCTCGACGAGGCCGAAAACATACGTACCTGTCCTTGTAGATGACGCAGGACAGATAGGAAGAGCTAAAAAAAAGAATTTGCCTTAAACTTACGGGAGTTTGGCTACGACTGATTTCAAATCGAATCTTTGCAGGGCATTAATAGCAGCTAATATTCCATGGAACACTCTACTAATTCAGGCATTCCACAATTTTTGGAAAAGGACAGCCAAAAACCCATTCCATGTTAGTTCAAACTTGGGAAGATAATGAATATTGAGCAACAGAAAACACGTGTTGCAATTAGGGAGGACATAGGAAACATTTGCATCTGGGTAGATGTCAACGAGACAGCGGATGCTATATTGCAAATATAATAGTAACCTCTTCCCCTTCACATCTTGTAGCAATTAGAGAGCTCCATAAAGTCAATAGCCAGTCCATTGTAAACAAAAGTTTATAGCTGTTACTTTCTCATGGTGTTGAAGACAGTAGGATTCTTCTCTGCATAGGCGTTGCTTGCTATATGATCTCAGGCTCTTCTCTTCTGAAAACATTCTACCTATAACCTTACACACGTTACCTGTACAGCCCATGCCTTTCACCGGGTCTCAGAAACCATAACCAGAAGGAACGAATCTCCACAAGAAAACTTTCTGCAAAGTTCCAACCGCATTACATTCTTCAAGTAAGCACTTTCAGAAGCCCCTCTTTCTCCTCCACCTGGTTTAACATGCTGGGACACCTTGATAGAGGCAGTTCTAAACTGGGATTACATTGCTGCAACTGAGAGTACAACGTGTGTTTTGTCTGCAAAGGAACTGTTGAAAAATTCAACATTGGGGGAGATCCTGTTTACATAAAGGAAAAATTTTAGTCCTGTCTCCAACAATAGTGAAACTGGAACGCCAAGGAAATCCTTTGTCGGATCAAGTGTCAATGGGAAAATTAGTTCTGCTAAGGGAGAAACTGGGAACAAAGTGTGATGCAAGTGGGATAGAGTAATGGTCCCATATCTCGTAATGGTCTGTATGGAAAATGATTTGGTGAAGGTAGGAGGAGAAATTTCAGAAATGGACATGAAAAATATAACAAAATATAAGTTTTCTACTATCTGTGTTAGAGGAAATGTCAATTTCAGCCCTTATAATGGTTTGAAAGGAAAAAAAGATATAGTAGCTGTTTAATTTTGTAGAAATCTTGATATACTGTTCTGCAAATTATAAAAACAAATAACATGTGGTGATTATATAGGTTTTAATAATACTCATAAAAATATGAACATACCTACATTTCTGCATAATTAAAAAGTAGTGCCTAATTTAATCATTTTGTGCTTCATTTTAGATGTCAATATTTTCTTCCTTAAAATTAAAAAAAAAATTGTATGTAATTTAATCAAATTGTAGCCCATTTTAGGTGCATAAAATTTAAAATTTTCGTGCCTAAAATTCTGAAGTTTACTAATATGCGATAAGCAAAACGTTTCTACATTCTCGCGGCGTTTTCTATCACGACTGACACAAGACATACTGGAGTGCTAGCGAGCAAGGTCACGTCTGTTACTATAAAGTTAATAGGCTGTCTTTGGAAGATTCATTATCTGCAACATGTGGGAGTTCGGCTTCTAGCATGCATGCCTTAGCGTTTGTTTTCTATAGCACAACTAGCATTTATTCGTGATTTATATGTACTTAAAGAGTAGGGTTGTCAAGTTTGAACACGATTCAAACAAAAACTCTTAAGACATTAAAACTTTTCAAGCGTCACCGGCAAAGTAAATCTGTCATCGCTTGGAATATGCCGCCTACAAAAAAACTATTCAGCGCCTGTATAAGATTTAATGCGTAAGTAAATAACCATCCACTGTAATTCAATCTCTGTTTTCAATGCAGTGCGGGTTATTACGACCAAGCAACAACTGCGAAAAGAAAAAAAAAAAAAAATACAAATCTCTCTTGCAATTCCAAGCTTTCTGTCATCTGCACAGTGTTTTTAGTTCAGCGGTTTACAGTGGTTCAAACTTAGGAGTGTGAAGTTTATTCTTTTTGGAAATGAATGCTACACTTTTGAACAACATACCTAAAATAAAAGCAAGAGTAAGTGAATAAATGAATGAACGAATGTTGTTTAACGCCCGTTTTTACTACTGAGGCACCATAGGCGATGAACACTGATGATACATGAAATGAAATGATATATTGGGACAGGATTTGGTTTTAAGGAAAGAAACGTTCCAGGTCTAAGTTCGGGGTACCTCCCTGGCATTTGCCATTTATGAGGAATGAGGAAAACCTGGAAAAGGACGGTCCTGGCGGGATTCGAACCGCAGACCTCCCGCTCACGAGTCCCGCCTTAACGACCTCGGCCACCCTAAGGTGGTGTATTGCTTTTTGTGTGGATGTTGCCAGTTATATGTTTAAGGTCAATAAACTTTCATAAGCTGCATGCTGTAATCTACCACACCAATATTCATTATATTGGTTCCTCGAAATACATTATTGATGTTAGATACACAGGCTGTTCAGCATAACACACTAGTAAATGAAATGTGTAGACAAAAAATGTATGTGTCAAAAATAAATAAATGTACTCATGTTTGGTAGTGCACACTTGCTATTTTTGTAACCCAATAACACTGCATTATCGAAGTAGCTCAAAAGATGGAGGGTCGGTCCTGGTGGTGTACTGGTAACCATACTTGCCTCGCGGGTTTGATCCCGGCTAGGATCGATGGATTTTTTCGGGCGTAAAAATCCTAAGTTTGGCTTACTTTCGAAGGATAGTAAAGCCGTGGGTCCCGTGTCGTACATTTACGGCACGAAAAAGAACCTCAAACGTGAAAGAAGAGGCCTCTGAGAAAAATTTGTCGGCCGTTTCACGCTCTTAATTGAATGGGACGCTGATGGCTTGAGATGTTGAAAAGCGTTCATAAATAAATTAAATAAACAAAATACAGCCGTTGATCAATATAGTTCTTGTTCTAATTTGACAGCAAAGATAATTTTAAGTAAAAAAGAACATACAATTCTGGGTTTTGGGGGTAAAAAAGGCCAATATTTCAGATACACGAACTCAAATCATGTCCTCAGTGGAAAAGTGTGATCGGGTAAGCTTACCATTGCAACGCCGGCTCAGATTCCCATGAAGTGTTCCTGTTGGTTGCACATCACTATCACGCTATACGCTCACCACACAACTAAACTGTAGCAGACCGTCCACTGGCCAGCGCGAGGATACCACACCAGCTTAACCCAATTCTTGTCATTGCTTCTATTACCGCCACCGTCATGGAGTTGGCAATATGTGGGCGACCCATCTCTCGCGCCATGTCGCAACCTCTGCCTGTAAACAATCGACCCGTGCTCTCATTGTTCATGTTTCTTGTCATTCTATGAATGTCGTTAAATAAACATAACTAAATTCTATTTTGGACATGAATGTTATACACGTAAATAACAAGCGATAATTAAATGAAATATTATAACTGAAAATTCACGCAATGAAGTTTAAGGAATTAATTATACTGAAAAAAAAAATGTTCAGTATGTAACTTAAAAAAGTGTGTAAAATTTACATGAAACTCTAGAAGATGATGCAGTTTCATAGTTCTAAAATATAAAGTCACCCAGAGCATTTTAGTACCTTTCTTTTTTGTACATTTTTCACTGAACATTGAACACGGTTGCAAAAAAGTAATAAAATAATAACACGAATAAAATAGGGCTGAAACAGTAGTTACTACTAAATATTAGAGATATTTACCCTCTTAAACTTTTTTTATTTTATCTTTTCAACTATTATGAAAGAAATACAGAAATCAAAACATCCATAATATAAATACTGAAAAAATGTGCATGTACTTACTCTACCAATTTTTTTTTGTTTTTATGAATGCATTACATAATACTACTTAACAATCTAAAATCTGTCGCTCCTGGTGATCTAGTGGTAACCATACTTGCCTTATAAACCCAAGACCGCAGGTTCAAATCCTGTCAGCGTCGATGAATTTTTTTTCGGGCGTAAAAATCCTAAGTACGGTTTCCTTCGGAAGGGAAGTAAAGTCGTAGGTCCCGTGTCGTACATTTACGGCACGAAAAAGAGACTCAAGCCTGAAAGAAGAGGCCTCTGAGCAAAATTTGTCGACTGTTTCACGCTTTTTTTTTTCAAAGGTTTAGCGTACCTCCCCGGCAATTGCCAATTATGAGGACTGAGGAAAACGTGGAAAAAACCCGTGTCAGGGAGGACGGTCGTGGTGGGATTCGAATCCCAAACCTCCCGCTCACGAGTCCGCGCCTTAATGACCTCAGCCACTCGTGGCGGTGGTACGCTGATTTTTTTTTTTTTTTGAGTAGTGTTTAACGCCCGTTTTCACTACTGAGGCACCACAGGCGATGGACACTGATGATACATGAGATGGAATGATAAATTGGGAAAGGATATTTTTTTTAAGGAAGGAAGCGTTCCAGGCCTAAGTTTTAGGTACCTCCCCGGCATTTGCCAGTTATGAAGACTGAGGAAAACCTGGAAAAAACCCCAGTCAGGGAGGACGGTCCTGGCGGGATTCGAACCGCAGACCTCCCGCTCACGAGTCCGTGCCTTAACGACCTCGGCCACCCGTGGCGGTGTGGTACGCTGATGACCTGAGGTGTTTTTGAAAGGTGTTTATTGCGCGTTTTTACTACTGAGGCACCACTGCACCACTGAACACTCAGGAAGAACAGTCCTGGCAGGATTCGAACCCCAGACCTCCCGTTCACGAGTCCGCACCTTAACGACCTCGGCCACCCTGGCGGTACCTGATATGTTAAAGAGCATTCGTAAATAAACCAAAACAACACAATCTAAAATCTTGTCCATTTGTAAGAGTGGTCTTAAAATTTGACAGACGACAATTCATTACATTCAAGTTTAATTATTGTATATACATAATATAGTTGTTAATATATTTATGATCGAAAATATAAATGTATTTTACAAACTTACAACTCTAGGACACAACATCTCATTAAATGGTTAACAGTTTTTTGTAAGGATGCATAATTCCAATATATCAGAAATATTTCTAAAATAACTACAGTATAAAAATACAGTTATGCAGGCCCCAAGAGCTATTTTGTCCTATATCCGCTTGAGTGCAGCTCTCTGGGCCAAGGTTACGGCAATTACTGTCATGACAGACGGTTACTTCGTTGATGGCTTTATGTGAACAGTCGCAGTTTGCTGTTACGAGAACAAGATTCATTTCTGTCTTTGAATTATTATGCCTCGTTTGTGGTTAAGAAATCAGTCGTTGTGTTACTGGTTGTAATTACACCATACATATTATATTAAAATAATATTCTGAAAGAAAAAGAAAAACTATTATTAAAAACATGCTGATTTAAAATATGTTTAATTACTAGACATCAGAATTCTTAATGGCATCGTAAATTCGGCAATCAGTAATTGTCGAGGTGTTGTATATAATTCCAAGTTTACTTTGATATTTTTATATACGTTCTGTTAAAAATTGTAATTTAGTAAATTATAGCTGCTGTCTACTAAATTATTCCATTGTCATTTATAAGGTTGTTTTTTAAGCTTTGGTGTGCATACCAAGTCACTCCTTATCTCTACTTCCGGAATTAGACTGGTACCTGTTTCGATCCGCTTTTTCTTATTCGTCGTTTTGCTTGTCTCTCATTTTTGATGTTATATGTCTATATTATATATAAAATCGATACTTAGTCTTATTAACATTTTGTATCTATAGTAAGTTATCAATAAAGTATATAATTAGGTAGGAAATTTATGTATAATGAACATTAACAGTAATATGTTATGTATTACATGAAGGAAAAAATCATTTTAGAAATTGTCCCAAAGGCTCAGCAGTATAAATATGTTTATTTGTTTTTTTTTAAGTTTTCCCTGCATATTTCAAATATATTTTGTTAATATTTTGTACATTATTTTATTTAATTGTTTAAAAAAGCATTAGAAATTTATTTTTAAACCATTAATTTTTAATATTATGAGCAGAAAGAAAGTAATACAGTAATAAAGGCTTGTTTTTTTTGGAAAATATATATTTTTTTAAATTTAAGTCTCATGTCTTTCAATAATGAATAAATGTTGTTTAACGCTTGTTTTTACCACCCCAGGCAATGGACACTGGTGATACATGAGATGAAATGATAAACTGGTAAAGGATTTATTTTTAAAGAAGGAAGCGTTCCAGGTCTATGTTTAGGGTACCTCCCCGGTATTTACCATTTATGAAGACTGAGGAAAACCTGGAAAAAATCTCAGTCAGGGAGGACGATCCTGGGGGGATTCGAACCCCAGACCTACCGATCATTAGTCCGGGGCATAGTGACCTCGACCACCTGTGGCGGTGACTTTGAATAAACCCAACCATATTGATGTTATCTAATATTTCTTGTTTTTATAATTGCAGTGACTTTTATATAAACAAATGTATTGAAAATTCAATACATTTTCTTTACACTCATCAGTTTAATAGTAATTATCCTAAACGAGGGAAATAGTGGCGAATATGAATTATTTGAGGAAAGGCTGGAAGCAAAAAGTAAAATCTCTGGGATATTTAGTGTCTTGTGGAATTAAATCAGAAAAAAAAGGAACTCTACAGTGTTCTGTTAGCCCAACAGGGTCATCTTCACGTCCCGTTTCTATCTCCTGCAGGGATCGCCATTCTGCGACCCAGTAAGTCCAGGGCAATAAACCGCCCTCTCCAGGTCCGTAAAATTTTATCAGTAAGAGGCGGAAAAACTGACATGCAAACAGATGTGTTGTACCTAACCAAAATATTTGGAATGAAAATGATAGTATGAACGAAATGAAAGATGATAAACGAAGTGTAGATTGCTATAGTGAAGTAAAACCGTCCACCGCAAATTGTCGCCAAGGGGTCGAATTCCGAAGACTTGACCAGCTGGCCGCCACAGCTGGACTAGCTATGCACTGAAAAGTTGCAAATATGCAACTGTGTCGCAGTTATGCTGATATAATAGTTTTCAAGGGATAAACATCGCAACAATTTCCGGCCAAACAAGATATCTCCTGAGTTGCACAAAGGATGTGTAAGGCCGACAACATCAATTAGAAGTCTAATAGAAGCGGTTGGTTAATAGGTGTTTAATGGATCCAATTACTGTGGTGCCAAAAGTGATGGCAACTCTCTTTCTCTGTCGTCCATCTGTCTTCGTGAACTCTTAATTCCTCCAGCGTTCAAATTGCGCTAAGGAACAAGTTTTTACTGACAGTACCCGCGAGCCGTCTTTCTTTGAACTCTTTTCGTTCTCTGTTTCATCAACAGTCAAAGCCAGGGTGTGTCTCATAAATGGGACCATTATGACTTTATTATAATCATAGCATTCGCTTTCATGTTAATTGGAAAGACAAATATCAGCAGATAGCCGGGAAGTACTTATCATTATAATAATAGGTCTACAGTTCACTCAGTCTTGTAAAACCCTTGAGATGTTCATAACATCGCAGTAATGCAGGATGTAAACAAACAAAACCTGTGCAAACATTTGGGTCAATGACATCTATTCTAAGCAGAAGCAATTGGACTGACTTTCAAGGTATTTGTATTAACTTTCTTCTTTTATTACTAAAAGCGGACGTTTATAGTGCTACACAGGTTATGGTATTGTTGACAGTATTATAGAGTCAATAAGAGAACTGGAGACTGTCAAAACGCTGAAGACCAAACTCAGAAATTTACTCTACAGACGAAGTTTCATAGCCAGAACTTATGAAGGAGAACCTTAAAATTAGCTTTGGAACTCTTTTTCCTATTGAGAAAATGTCTACGGTGAAGTAAAAGCTCAAACGCCAAAGTTATCAACTACGTGTGTCCAACAACAAATGAAAGTCTTTCATGTCCTGAACTGCAGTCGGTTGGTTTCGGAAAACTCCTCTGGTCTTCATTTCTTAAAAGTCAGAGTGTATTCATTCTAAACCACGTATATTGGTGGTGTTCTGTATGTAACTGTCCAATATATAAACCAATATCTCTTCAAGAGGGTGAATGAACATTCCAAAAGGATTTGGCTGCTTTACAAGATTTCCTCAGAAACATCATCATTTAGGAAGAGTGACGTGATCTGCATTCGCTCTACTAAACTTATGTTGAGAATCAGAAAATAGATTGTGCTAAGCCTCGTTTGGATAAACTCGAGAAATTCTTGATCAAAGAGCGGATGAACTGTCAATAGATGTCGTATACTTCACTATTGGATGGTAAGGATCGGGCTGCATATTCAATAAAGGCCCACACTTTGAGATGCAACATCACCGTCAGTTCCATGATGCATGTTCTACTCATATTTGATTAATTTGTTATTTCTTAGATGTATCCCCTTTCCTTTTCCACAAATGTATGCTAAGCTAAGTATAAAGAACTGAAAAAAAAAATTGCTCATACAAGATATATTTGCATCTGATTTACGCGTTAACATAAAACTAGGGGTAAGAAGTGGAGGATTACATGTTGATACAAGACAATGGGTTGGTTTGTTTTTTATGTCATTGCATCTATATTACCTGAGCGGCTTTTCAGCTTTTTAATGCTAATCGACAACTATGTGTCTAATTGAAAAATATACGATGGTAAGTCCATAAGTTTCCGGACCCACCGATAAGGACTATCGCCTTCACAAAGTCCTTATCTGATGTCATACCTTATCTGTTAAGTAAATAATTGTAAATGTAACTACACCTCCGCTGTGTTCAGTTGTTCAGATATAGTGGCATAAAGAAGGCTATGTGTAGAAGATTGTAGCATGTTCAAAATGGAGTGTCGAGCTGTTAATAAGTTCTTCACAAAAGAAGGACTTCAAATGGATTTAAGCGGCATTTGGACTGTGTATATGGGGAAGCATGTCCCTCATATTCTATCGTAAAAGAATAGGCCAAACTTTTTCGAATGGGTGGAGAAAGTATTGAAGACGATTGGCGCGCAGGTCGGCCCTTGGAGGTGCTCACTCCTGAAAACATCGCTCTTGTGGAAGCAGACATTATGCAAGACCGGCGGCTCAAAGTTACAGAAATACCAGCAAGGTTGGGCCCTTCTAAAGTAACAGTCCTTCGAATTATTCATGAACATTAAACATTAAAATGGGCGCTCAGTCCAAAAGGAACGAGTCGTCTGTTGTCAGGCATTTTTGGAATTCTATCGTGGCAACGAGAGAGAAGTTCTGCAAACCATTGTTACAGGAGATGAAACTATGATCTTCTACTATGATCCCTTGTCCAAAAGAAAATCAATGGAGTTGCGTAAAACTGGCGAAGCACCGTCTCTAAAGGCACAGGGTCATTCAGTCAACCGAGAAGAGCATGGTCACAATCTTTTGGGACTGTGAAGGAATACTCTTCATTGACTTCAAGGACAGGAACATCACAGTGAATGGGGAGTACTATGCTGGTCTACTGCACAGACTACGTACTTCCATCAAAGAGAAAAGACGAGGAAAGCTGAGTGGTGGTTTGCGCCTTCTTCACGACAACGCGCCTGTGCATACAGCTCTTGTTACAAAGGAAACTGAAGAAATGTGCCTTCAAGGAGATCGACCGTCCACCTTACAGCCCATATCTATCTCCCAGTGACTATTTCCTCTTTCAAAACTCAAGAAGGACCTTCGAGGAAGGAAATTTAAGTGTGACGAAGAAGTAATGCATACTGTTATGCCCATTATGCAGGCAAGACTTTTGACTATTTTTGTGTGGGGGTGGGTTGAAATATTAATTCAAAAATGTGAGAAGTGTATTGCAATAAAGAGTAATTATATTGAAAAGTGAATAATGGTGATTGTTTTTATTATACCTAGAAAAAGGTTAGGCTGAAAACTTAAGGACCAACCCTCGTATGTCAGCCTCATGTATGTCTTTTCGGATCTATCATTTCTTTTGGATTACATTTTAAAACGTTTATTTCCATTTCTACGCTTCTACCAGTTTTCTCTTTGCTGTTTTTACCTCACTTCCCTTATATTCTCCACATACTATCTTTTTGATGTACAGTTTCTATTTGGCTGAAAATAAAATTCAGATATTTCGTTGCCAGTGGAATATGAAAACTGGTGACTGCTGGAAATGTCATGGTCTATACTGAATAAAGGTTGAGATATTCTGTATAACTCATTAGTTTTTGGTAAAAGTATATAATTCACCATATTTATAGAACTACTTTATTTATTCTTGTAAGTACAATCAAACGGCAGTTTTTCCTTTATCGTGTTCAAAATGAAAATCTGTGATTTGGTAAACATTAAGTGGATATTTAAGCCATTTTTGCATCTAAGTTTGGGAAACAACATTCTGGGATTAACTACTTTCAGCTAAATTTAGGGAATTAGGGAGATAAAATGTCTATTAAAGTGCTTTTAGAAGCCCACTTGTGGACAATGATAGCAAAGCATGGTTGTCCCAAGGCAGTAGGCCTTTTGTACTTATTAAATTAATAAATTTTTTGAAAAGGTTTGCCTTCCACCGAAAAAGTTTTTATAAATTTGAAGAAAAGAGCTGTCTTCATTATTCAAATATTTTTGGGCTTTAGTAAAAATCCAAGAATTACCACAGTTCAGACAGCCCTATGCTTCTATGAGTGAAATAAATTCTTCAAGAGGACAGAATAATTAGGTGACCGTCGGAGTTCTGAAACTATATTTTTTATCGATTATTTTTGTTTATGGAGTAAATTAAAAGAGAAAATTACTAAAAAGCATCGCCAAAATCTAAAACTATGAATTATGTCTTAAAACCTGTTACAACTTGTTTCCATCTTTTCTGGGTTTGCCAAAATCTCTTATACCTATATTTGATAAAAAAAAAAAAAAGTATTTGTTTGATCCATTCTGTTAATATGACCTTATAATTTTGTCTACAAATATAAATTTTTCTAACAGAGAAAATATCTTAAGAACTTGTCTTAGAATTTCGTTTATAATTCTATCCTCTGTTAAACAATTTTAACGATCTTTCTTCATCAAGTTTTTTTTTTTTTATTATTATCCAGTATTCACAACCATTATCCGAGATTAAACTAACTCATGCTTATTTTTGCGCCGAGTCCGGAACTGAGCTCAGCGCGCACTGACCCAAGGTCATACCAACAAACAATTGCCACGATGACGGCTGCAAGTGCAGCGACAACAAACTTTTTTTTTAAAATAGTTTTTAATTCCCGTTTTTACTACTGAGGCACCATTGGTGGTGACATTGATGATATATGAGATGAAATTATAAATTGGGGGGAAAAGAGTATTTTAATTAAGGAAGGAAGGCCCAAGTTTAGAGTACCTCCCCGGCATTTGCCATTTATGGGGACTGAGGAAACCCAGGAAAAAACCGCAGTCCAGGTAGGATTCGAACCCAGATCTCCCGCTCACGAGCCCGCGCCTTAACGACCTCGGCCACCCGTGCCGGTAACATTTCTTTGTGGTAGTATAACTCCGCCGTTAAAGATCTCTCAAGTATAACACAAGTCTTTGTGTTATTTCTGTAATTTACAGACTGATGATATGTCAGTTTTGTTAATTTAGTTATGTTAGTGAAGCAAAATATAGTATTAAAAGCTAACCTCTAGAATAAAGGGGAAAAAAATAAGTCTGCAGCTATAAATCCGCGGAGAACTTAAAGAAAAGACCAGGATAGAAATTGGAAGTATTGCGAGTGAATGACAAATTGCATTAAAAGAATTCAGAAATTTGTCGCAGGAGACGAACGCCAAGTCGAACAATTCCTATAATATAAGTTAGCACTCATTATGAAATAAAACGCAAAACGCAAAGGGGAAATTTTCCATCGTCGCGGTCTTGGCCTATCATGACTTGCATTCAGCTTTGGACGCTGGCTAAATATACCTCTGTACATTTGGAACAACTGAAACGGGTCATAAATGCTTCCATTTCTATAATCGTCAATTATATGTAGGTAACTCGTGTCTCCTTTCCTGGCAAGTATGGATTTTATTGTGATATTAGTTTATAATATTATACTTGAGTAAACGAGAAAAGGGAGTTTCATGATTTTTGCGAATGCAATACTTGTATAACATTATAAACAAGCTTCCTACCTATTTTTGTGTACTAGAATACTAAAAGAATACTGCTCTGAAGTCAATACCTTCTTTTATTATACTTATATACTTATAAGGGTCACTCCTAGGGGGCGGAGGGGCTGTACCCTCCCCCCAGAGTTTCCGCAGAAGAGACTGAGGCTACCCCCTCACCAAATATTTCCAAAGGTTGATGATAATATCAACATGTGCATAATATAAAAGAAAAATAATATAACACTATTAACGATGTAACTAAATTAACAATAATTATAAAAACAGAAAAGGATAAAACACTAAGAGAAAGTCACAGATTAGTAATCGCTATATTCCTAACTGCTTGAGTTCTATGGCAAGAAGACAAGTGAAGGCGATAAAAGTAAATATTGAATATCGAAGGTAACGTTATGCATGGAAACAGATGAAACTAGAAATGAGAGTGTGAGGGAAAAAAATGAATACGTAAGATTTAAACCAGGTGGTATATGCGCTTTATGTAAAATTATAGCTGCCATTTTTCTATCTCTGAGTAAACTTTCAGAGCATTGTGTAGGTAACGCATCAATAAGTGTTAGATTAAAAGTATCATCAAAATCCTTACAGTGAGATAAGCCATGTTGGGCAACCGGCAAGGGAGACTTGGTTTTAACAAAAATTCTATGATTGTTCAGTTCATACGTAGCGAAACAACAGTAGAAGTTAAACCAATATAAAATGCTTTGCAAACCTTACAAGATAACATTTCTTCATTTGCTACTTGTTATTCCAAGAACGTCGTATATACATTATGTTTTGGTTTATATGTGTACAAGTATTGTAAACTTTACTGTCAATGTTGTGATTGTAATATTGTCGCTATAAGTTCATGTAATTATTATTATTATTATTATTATTATTATTATTATTATTATTATTATTATTATTATTATTATTATTATTATTATTATTATTAGATTGGTAGAGCGGAAGAGAGGCCTAATTCCCTTAGCTCTACCAGAATAAATAAATAAATGGTTCGGCGCTAGGTAAATACCCTGTCACTTACGACACATTTTGGGAAAAAATCATAAAAAAGTGTCAAATCTCTTGACCTACAAGAACCACGTCACCAGTCAAAGGTACACTCTAAAAAGATTAGATTTTAGAAGTATTTTTCACGGATTTGCCACTCCTAAGTTCATGTCTTTTGTCTAGAGTTGAAAGCTTTATTAGTTAAAATTGAAGCAATTAATCACAAATAGAAATAGAAATTGCATTGCTAACTTTTTTAAAAGACGACATTGATCTTGACAGGTTATTATTGCATTGCAAAATGTTGGACCTTTGTAGAGAGCTTTTCCTCGGTTGTACAGTTTCTGAAAAGTGATACCTGTGCGTAAGAAATTCTTTCAGAGTTAACCAATTTTTGTACCACTGGTTTTAACTATTCTTATATCACTTGTATAGCTGAAAGATGACTCTTGAGAAGCCTGAAGACCTACTTGAGATCATCAATGGGACAGAGCTGTCTTATTGAACAAAGAAGTCGATTTTATTTCAATTAACTACAAATCATAAACTTGATACTTTATTTTAATCCGTCCGGTTATTAATTATCGCTGACCCATTTGTTTACAAATCTCATAAAGGCAGGTTTGGGTCCCCCCAATACAACAGGAGTTAGCGCCTATGGGCATGACGTCATATCTAAAATGAACTTCCTTTGGCAACGAATTGCATTTTAAATCAATTTTATTGTTTTTGGGGGTATGACGTCATTATATCAATGGAGATGGATTTACTAAAAGAAATTTTAGCTCAAAATGAAAAGGTCTCATCGTCACTAATATATTGATATTTATCAAAAGATATATGACGATTCATTAACTGGGTGAACAGTAAAAAAAAAGAAATCAATATTAAAAACATAATAATACAATAACTTCATCTCATCATTCTATTAATTAAACCAAAAACATTAAGGATATTTCAGAAACTTGAATGTTAATATGACATATTATTCTCAAAATAATCTAAAAGAGATAACATCTTTACATTAAGAAAATCACCAAAATAAAAAAAAGGAATTCCTTATATAACTAATTGGTATGACAACTTAAAATTTTAATACCTGGGTCACTGGATACCCAGCCAAGAAGCCCTTTGAATTTCTAATTGCGAAAGCCAAATATTTCCCCCCAAAGCCGAAGCGTCTTAATTGCGTCTGCTTCGGAAGAAAGCTAGTCTACTCACTCGATGAGTAGAAAGATCGGCACTTGTTCGTTAAGCCGTATCAGCCAGTAGATGAACGCTTCCAACTTGAGGTCATTTTTGCGTCACGATTCGAGAAGTTACAGGAAATTACTGAAGACCCCCGGGGATGTGAAGTATCGATTTAGGTATCGAAAGATCGGCATAACATTTAACAATAAAAAAATGTCATTGTTGCTATGGAAATGTTATGCAACTAGTGTCATAACGTATTTTATTAACAATTTTGACTGTTAATAGCCCTGATATACAAAAGAGCTTGTATTCAATTAATTGTTAAATAGGACATTATCCTCAGTGAAAAGTGGTAACGGATAGCGAGCTCGTCCATAGCACAAGTGGTCAGAGATTCATGCTGAACATGGCATATTTTTGCGCCTCCACTGATATTGTGGCTTTAATGGCAACCTGTTTACTTTCTCATTGGTAAGAGGGAGTGAAGTGAATCCTCAATGGCACTTGAGAACGCCTTTGATATAAAATTCTAAACTTGAAAATAAGACTGAAAAAATTAATTTGAAAATTACTGTCTTAATAGTAATTAGCACACAATATCGCTGTAAATGTATAAAATAATAGAAAAACATGGACTAACTAGAAAAACTAAAGGATCAATTTTCAGATTCAATTCGTGCACCGTTTTTGTTATCGGAACAACAGGTACCACAGAGAGTTAAATACAGGCTCATTAAGTCTGAAATCCATGGCACGGTGTAATCTATTCTCGTGGGATGCCACTAGACTACTCGAGGCCTGTAGTGGTAGTTTATTGCGTTTTCATCACAGCCTATTATCATCCACTCCACATCCTTCTTGTCGCATCGCTTGCATGGCATGGTGGCTAAGTGGAAAATGATGAAGCGAGTCGCGGACGAAACAGGCAGGACATAGGGCCTATCTGGCAGTGACCAAACTTTCCCTGGGGACCCCGCCCTGCCCCCTCCCCAACTCTGCCTCAGTGTCCCTCTAAAACTGAACCGTAATCCAATAATACGAACAAAGCCATGCCATATGCAGCCTCCGATACAATTCCATCCATTCAGACGAGAGAGAAAAGAACTGGTTTCGTGATGTTTGAAATGATGGGATTTTTTGTCTCTTGTGTGTGCGGCGTTATAGACACCCCGGTCTTCCAAGCACGGAACAAAAAACAGCTCTGGAAACTATTAACAGAAATGTATAGCGTTCTTTTGTCAAGCATCCAATGCAGCGTATTTGAGAAACCACAAAAAAGCAGGTGTCATTGTTGATTAGGGCTACAGCGCAGTCATAAATTCTAACAGCTCCCAAAACAGCTCACCTATAGAACATTTCTGCGGTAAAATACTAGCCTGAATAAATAAATAATATTGGTTCGATTATAATTTTATATTTTGATGTTTAGACGTTGCTGAACTAACACCTAAAATCCATGTTTAATATGTTAACATTTTAAAAACCCATATTTTCCATTTTTCTACCTTTATTTATCTATTCGTTTATTGCAAGTGCATTGTATGAGTTTTTAAGTTTCAATTTGGGTTTATTCCAGAAGATTATAAGAAACAAAGGAGTGAAATATGACTATCGGTTAAGGTATTATTTCCTCTCTGCACTAATTATCTATTAGAAGATTGTATAATAACGATCTATGTGGTATGTTTTAAATTTGAACTTTGTTGATAACTTCTGTGCTTTCATTCGGTGTTAACAAATGTGTCAGCCTTCCAGATAAAGCACCTGGGAGGAAATTTTAACCACTTTTTTAGTAAAGTCTAAAGCATAAACATTTAATGAATTGTTGGGATATTTATATGTAGAAATAATTCTTTCCAACTAATTTCCTACAGTAGTGTTATTTATGCATATACATTAATCCTTATATAGTGTATTGTTAAACTAGAAGACTGGGTCAAAAGTACTCATAACATTACAAATCGCCTCTTAAGGTTTTCTCCCATAGCAGAGAAACTTCAGGAACGAAGAAAGATGTCCAGGATATATGAGGATAGGTCCATAAGCTTCCGGCCTCGCCGATGAGGATTATCGCCTACACAAAATCCTTATCTGGTGTCATGCCTTATCTGTTAAATAAATAATTGCAGTTGTAACTTCAGTTGATCAAATATAGATGCATAAAGAAGGCTATGTGTGGAAGATTGTGACATGTTCAAAATGGAGAATCGAGCTGTTATTAAGTTCTTCACTAAAGAAGGACTTACTCCGCATGAAGTTATACACGAATGGGTCGAGAAAGCATTGAAAACAAAGAGAGTGCAGGTCAGACCTTGGATGTGCTCACTCCTGACAACATCGCCCTTATGGGAAGGAGAAATTATGGAAGATCGGCCGCTCAGAGTTAAAGAAATATCAGCAAGATTGGGCCTTTCTATAGCAATAGTCCTTCGAACTATTCATGAACATTTAAACATGCATAAGGTTAGTGCAAGATGGGTGCCTAGACTTTTTTCCTCAGTCCAAAAGCAGCAACATATCATCTGTTGTCAGGCATTTTTGGAGCTCCACCGAGACAACGAGGGAGAAGTTCTGCAAACTATTGTTATAGGAGATGAAACTCTGGTGCTCCACTATGATCCCTTGTCCGAGAGAGAATCAATGGAGTGGCATAAACCTGGCGAAGCATCGCCTCTAAAGACCAAGGTCATTCAATCAACCAAGAAGATCATGGCCACAATCTTTTGGGACTGTAAAAGAATACTCTTCATTGACTTCAAGGAGAGAAACACCACAGTAAATGGGGAGTACTATGCTGGCCTACTGCACAGACTACGTGCTTCCATCAAAGAGAAAGTGGGAGGAAAGCTGATTTTTTTTAATGGTGTTTAATGCCCGTTTTTACTATTGAGGCACCATAGGCAGTGAACGCTGATGATACATGAAATAATATATTGGGAAAGGATTTTTTTAAGGAAGGAAACGTTCCGGGCCGAAGTTTAGGGTACCTCTCCGGCATTTGCCAGTTATGAGGACTTAGGAAAACCTGGAAAAAGCCTCAGTCAGTGAGGACTGTCCTGGAGGGATTCGAATCTCAGACCTCCCGCTCACGAGCCCACGCCTTAACGACCTCGGCCACCCGCGGCTGTAAGCTGATTGGTGGTGTGCGCCATCTTCTGCACATAGCCTTCTTTATGCAGCTATATGTGAACAAGTGAACACAGCGGAGCGGAAGTTACAGTTGCTATTATTTACGTAACAGATAACGTATGACGCCAGGTAAGGATTTTCAGAAGGCGATAATCCTTAAGGGCGAGGCTGGAAACTTATGGACCTATTTACTGCTTTGTCGTATATTCATCTTAAAGACATACATAGGTACAAAATAGTGTGGCAGAATGAGACAAGCATTTAGGCACAACATTTTTAGCAGTTCGGTTACAACACGAAAAACAAGATTAAAGTTAGTATAGAAGTTTAATGAAATAGATTCTGTGATTGACTGAGGAAAAAATCAAAGAATGTTTATCAAAGCAGAAAGAAATTGCGTTGTATATGTGTGTAGTGCAATTATTGCCCCTAGTTTATAGTCTCCTCGTTTCCCGAATTTTATGATTCGTGCTTTTCTTAATTTTGGTGAACAATGAAAAATAGGGTATATTCAACACCCTCACGCACCTGAGGAACTTAAAACAAACATCTGAATAACTTTTAAGCATTAATTTTTAATAATAATACCCCACAATGCCAATACGTTTATTATAACGATGCTCCAATGTTGTTGACACTCTCTAAATTAGTTTTCTAGAAGATGTATAAATTTGGTATGATTTACCTTTGGAAGTAAATCATCTTTAACAAAAAAATCGTCACAGTACGATACTCAGTTTTATTCAATTTATGAAATGCGTGTCTCATTTAGGAAGCTGCATTAAATAAACATTGACTTAATAGTTCAAGACAGAAGTACCACGTATAAAGCAATTAGCGTGTCAACATGACCACTAGTAGTCGAAGTCGAGAACTTTTAAGATAGCCTTCGTATAGAACTGCAGTTAGGTTGTGTAATTTTTTCAAAAATTAACTGTCTGATTAATTATCTTGCTAAAATATAAAACTGTTAAAATAGCAATAAAATATTTGTGAAAAAGGGGAAAAGGTTAGGAAATCTATGTAATAAAGTATCTGTTAATATTTAAACAGGAAAATATCTCTACTTGCTGGCACTTCACGCTAATACTTAAGCGCAGATAAGCTGTTATCCGTAACCTTCTCGTGACCAACAGACCATGCCTGAGGGTAACCCTTCTATTGTAAACAATGATTTGATACTGCGCCGACATACCACCTTAGGCTGGCATATAGCTACTGTGTTTGTTTATTTATTTATTTGATTGTTAGCGTTATTATAGCTGCCGTTACGCAATGAGCGGTTTGTATAGTTCCGCTTTTATGATTACAGCTGTAAGTTTTCGTGTATGTTATAGCTCAGTTTATTTCCCCTTTTCTATTCTTTCTTTTTTCTTTTTCTTTTTAACTTAACAACGTAAGGCACCTGGATGATTGTAAATGTTGTTTGTCGTACTTATAATAGGAGATATGTTCAAGAAGTATCTGACCTTAGGCAAAGAGGGGGGAAAGATGCGTGTCCGTTCCTTCACAGTAGATCTCTTATAACCATCATGCATATACTCTCTCACTCTCTGTCTCTCTTGCACACTTTTAGCGCCGTGGTTTTATTGGAAGGTTTGTTTAGAAATGGCTTTCAACTCAGCTTTGTCGATCCTCGCAGTTGTCACAAAATCTTTTTTCCGGGTTGCACCACCAATATCCCGGATGTTGCAAATAAAAGACCTCCATAATATAATAGGAAGCAACTTTTCGATTCCTGCTAGTTACTTACGCGAATCTTACCTTTCGTTTCCTCCTATTTTATTATGGTTCTGTTGCAGAGTCGAGGAGAGTTAATGCTCTGCTGTGTGGGGCGTGGCGATGGCTTGCGCTTTGAAGACGGTTCCGCCTCGGCGTTTGGTATGGAAGCAGATTTGCTGAGGGGTTCAAATTCCTTGGGGAAGGGAGGTGTCTGGGTATTTTACCTGGAAACATAGTTAGGAATCAATCTACGTGTATATGTGCCCTTCAGTGTCTCACTCCACCACTACGGGTGGCCTTGGTCGTTGTGGCGCGGACTCGTGAGCGGGAGGTCTGGAGTTAGAATCCCGCCAGGACCGTCCTCCCTGACTGGGGGGTTTTCCCAGGGTTTTCTCAGTCCTCATAACTGGCAAATGCCGGAGAGGTACCCTAACTTATGCCTGGACCGCTTCCTTCCTTAAAAAATCCTTCCCCAATATATAATTTCATCTCGTGTATCATCAGTGTCACCGCCTGTGATGCCTCAGTAGTAAAAACGGGCGTTAAACACTCACCTTATCACTTCCTACTGTAGATGCCCCCATTGAGAGTTAGACACAAACGAACATCCTTTGAGCACTGCTAAATACTGAAATGTCCTCCGCTGTCCCTTACAAACCATACCGATTCTGAAAATCGTCTGTAGTTTTGTATTTTGTCGATCACAGGGAATGTCGTCACTATCCATCTATGTGTCAAGCTTTGAATTTCTGAAACTCCATCTTACCGTCGCTGAATGTCTACTGAATCTTCCGTATTGTTCCGTTTGGGAATTTTTTAAGCTCGCGACAACTTGATGCAGTACAGCTGCATCATCTCGGTAAAAAGGAAAATCCTCCTTTTTTGGCATATTACACCATCTCACACAGAAACCTTCTGAGAGTGAATTATACACCCGACGACGGTGTACTAAATCAAGGTCTTGATGAAGGTCTTCTACAGTTCTGTACTCAGTTTGCCTAAGGCCATTGATATCCCTGTAAAAAATATGGTGTAATATTGCATATTATTTATTTTGATAAATAGTTATAGGTCACCTTAAATGGTTATTAGTTTTTGACTATAATGTACACAATTTGCAATGTAAAAGTGAAAAGCAAACAAATAAAAAAATTGTCGTTTTCACCCCCCCCCTTTTATTCAGTAGCTCGTATAGTTGTATATGCTTTGACTGTACAGAATAAACTCATTACTTCAGAGATTTGTAATGAATGATGTTTAACACCCGTTTTTACTACCGAGGTACCACAGGCGATGAACACTCATGATATATGAGATGAAATGATATATTGGGAAAGGATTTATATTTTAAGGAAGAAAATGTTCCAGGCCTAAGTTTAGGGTACCTCCCCGGCATTTGCCATTTATAAGGACTGAGTAAACCCGAAAAAACCTCAGAACGGGACTCGAACCCCATAAATCCCGCTCAAGAGTTCGCGTCTTAACGACCTCGGCCACCCGTGGCAGTTCAGAGAATTGTGAATGTTTCAAACTATCATCTTGCAAGTCCTAGGGAAACAGGGGAATAAGCTATTAAGTCCATAGACTTGAATGAAAAAAAGGGATATTTTACAGCTTTCTACAATTTATTGGTAATCGTCTTGCGTTTGGTAACCATTGTTGTGATTAACTACATAGTTGACAATAATGTCTCTGAATGTGGGTTTTAAAGTAATTTAATTGTTTTCAATTGCAAAAAAAAATGCATAATGAATCTAAGATCAGTATTATACATTTACGTCTTAAGTATATATTGTAAAAGAATCAAATAATAAAAGGATTATTTTTTATAACTAAACAATAATTTGTGTAATTTTTTTAATATCGGGACGTAACACTTTTTCTTTGTAAAATATGCATTGAGTCTAAAAACATAGTATATCCTTATTATTTTTAAAGTACATAATTATATTTGTCCTTATTATATTTCACTAAAACCCCAAGCGTAATATGTAATTTCATAAAACTGTAACACACAAATAAGCATACGAGGATAAGTTCATAAGTTTCCGACCTAACCATTTTCTAGGTATGATAAACACAAAAAATATATTTTACTTTTCAATATAGTTACCATTCATTGCAATATACTACTCACATCTTTTAATTAATATTTCAATCTCCCCCCCCCCCCAAATAGCAGAAGTCTTGCCTGCAAAATGGGCTTAAACAGCACCCATCACTAAATGTGTATGCTCGAAGATCCTTCTTGAGTTTTGAGAAGAAGAAATAATCACTGGGAACTAGATCTGGACTGTAGGGTGGATGGTCGATCTCCTTGAAGCCACATTTCTTCACAGCTTTCTTTGCAAAAAGAGCTGTGTGCACAGGCGCGTTGTAGTGAAGAAGGCGCACACCACCACTCAGCTTTCCCCGCCTTCTCTCTTTGATGGAAGCACGTAGTCTGTTCAGTATGCCAGCATAATACTCGCCATTTACTGTGGTGTTCCTCTCCTTTTAGTCAATGAAGAGTATTCCTTGACAGTCCCAAAAGATTGTGGTTATGATCTTCTTGAGTAATTGAGTGACCTTGGCCTTTAGAGGCGGTGCTTCGCCAGGTTTACGCTTCTCCATTGATTCCCTTTTGGGACAAGGGATCATAGTAGAGGACCACATTTTCATCTCCTGTAACATTGGTTTGCAGAACTTCTCTGTCGTTGCCACAGCAGAGCTCCAAAAATGCCCGACAACAGATAGCTCGTTGTTGCTTTTGGACCGAGGAAAGAAGTCTAGGCACCCACCTTCACAAACCTTATTCATGTATAAATGTTCTGAATAATTCGAAGGACTGTTGTTTTAGAAAGGTCCAAACTTGATGCTATTTCTATCACTTTGAGCCGCCGGTCTTCCATAATTTATTCTTCTACAAGAGCGCTGTCTTCAAAGAGCGCTGTCTTCAGGAGTGAGCACCTTCAAGGGCCACCAACCCGCACGCTCTTCGTCTTCAATGTTTTCTCAACCCTTCGAAAAAGTTTGGCCCATTCTTTTACGGTAGAATATGAGGGGTGGTGCTTGATATATACACCGTCCAATCGCTATTTAATTTGATTTGAAGTAAATCCTTCTTTTGTGAAGAACTTAATAACAGCTCGATACTCCATTTTGAACATGTCACATTCTTCTATGCATAGCGTTCTTTATGCAACTATATCTGAACAACTGAACACTGCGGAGTGGAAGTTACAGCTGAAATTCTTTACTTAACAGATAAGGGTTTTGTAAAGGCGATAATCCTTATCGGCGAGGCCGGAAACTTATGGACTTATCCTCGTTGGTGTGTATAATAAACGTTTAATATATAATGCCAAAAGTTATAACTAATGAAGTACTAAAATAGATCTTTTGAACACGTGGGAAAGAAAAAATCTAAGGTGGGGGAAGGGAGTTAATTATCCCACTTTCTCCTTGCGATACCCTTGTATATAGGCTTCTTAGTCAAATTTATGTAGCATGAAAATATATTTTTTATAGGCTAAAAAAAGTTTAAGCATTTCAGTGTTTTAAACCTTAGCTCTATATATTGCGAGTCCTGTATCATTTGAAAGAAGTGGATCAAAGCGATAACAAAGATAAAGTAGGATATGCACAAAGGTCGTAATTATATATGTGTCAACATATATTTTATATTTCCATTAAAACAGCATTTTATATTAATAATACATGTAACAGAGAAATAATTTTTAATAATATTTTGTTAGATAAGCGCAAAAAGGAAGACATTTTTATTATAGAAGTTTTTGTTTTGTTTCATTATGGACGCTCTTTAACATCTCAGGTCATCAGCGTCCCAATCAAATCAGGGCGTGAAACGGCCGACAATTTTGCTCAGAGGCCTCTTCTTTCAGGCTTGAGGTTCTTTTAAATGGACGACATGGGACCCCGAAGGAAGCCATACTTAGGATTTTTATTCCCGAAAAAAAAAAAACCATCGGTCCTGTCCGGGATCAAACCCGCGATCTTGTGTTTAGAAGCCAAGTATGGTTACCACTACACCACCAGGACCGACAATATATATATATATATATATATATATATATATATATTCTATAAATATATAGAAATGGTGAAAAAATAAAAACCATAAATGGCAAGGGCGTGGAATATGTTTCAAAAACTTGTTATAATAAAAACTATACAATTTGAAAAGTTTCAATATATATTTAAATGCCTGCTGCTCTTAATCAAGAATTTATTTCCTCGACAACTAATAATTCAATCCTTGCATCTTCAAGAATTAACCCATACAATATATTTTCAAACTTTTTGATTGAATTTAAAATGTGTTGAAACATTTAGAAATATCTATTATATAATATAATTGTGGAATTTCGGAAATATTACTTAATTAACCTTTTTGTATCTTTCGAAAAAGTAAAAAAACATAACCTAAGATTTTTCTCCTTATTGCTGTTGCAGTTAATGTAAAAAATATCCCTTTTTTATTTAATCTTTGTTAACCCTAAATAATCTATAAAAACCGCCATCAAAGTGCTGTAAAGTATATTTGTCTCCACTAGAATCTGTGTGTGTGTGCGCGCTAAAATTGCAAACATTCCAATTGAACTATCTTATTTTTAGCACACATATAGTGAACAAAACTGAAGCTGGTAGAGTAATACGCTGAAATTCTGTATATAAGCTTTCAGTACACAGGATATAACTTGTGAATTTTATAGCGAAATGTTCGATATACCCAAAATACCTTCAAAATTGTAAAATTCTATAAGAGAAATGTCCAAATATACAGTCACAGCAAGCGCTAATAAATCAGAAAATTCTCTAAAGAGCAATTCCTGGTGTAAAAACATGGAAGCAGTGAGTATATTTTCACAGAAGAGTTGCCTTGGGAACCACGAATGTGTTGTGTGTAAAATATGCGCCAATATCATCTGATGCCTTCGAAAGGTCTTTCTTAGCGTACAAACGTATGCTGAGAGACAACAGATCATTTTTCACACTACAAAGCTTAAAAATGTGGCTAATTATGTATAGTGGGCAAGCAGTAACATAAACTCTCTGTTTTTATGTGAGTGTTAGTGCCAAATATTGAAAGAAGTTACATATTTTTCAAAAAAAACAGTTAATTAGAAGGCAATTAAGATTATTTGAGTTATGAGCCGTCTAAGAACGGCTGATTATAGCTGCCTCAACCAAAAAGGGTAAATAAAACCGGTGAGGTAATATTAGTATTTTTATTTAGTTATACTTTCAATGAAAGCTTAACTTTACACTATAATTAAATTTTATGATAATAAGAAATACCCTTTATTATAAGTAATGTTGAAAATGATGCCCCTCAGTTGCAATACATTGCCGGCATCTGCGTAAAATTTCTTGTATTTCATATATATTATTCCCCCATAGGAATATGGAGATTCGGAACACGTTTTTTTGGTCATTGAGAGACCCGTCTCTCGTAACGTTTGTTTCAGAACAGTTACTCTACCTGAAACACAATTGCCAGGATATCTCACCACGTCTGTTTCACATACAGTGGCATAATGAACAAAATAATAATTAGCACAAATTTACACACAATGAAAGCACCGAATAACACGCGAATATACAGCTTCAAACTAACTACAAGCTACTACCTGAATATGCATTATAAACTCTGACGACTAGTTTCTCCCAGCACCCATTCTCTGCCGTTATTAAATGATGCGAATGTTCTTATTTATTTTGTCGATATATATGTCAGTTATATATTTTTTTCTTTACCATAACTGTCCAAACGAATTTGTAGGTTTTCCAACCTGACTAGAATCTGTAGCCAACTTCTGACGTTGGAATGCTTAGAAGGCGCAGCTACGTTATCCCAACAATAGCTGCCGGCAGGAGGTTAGATAGCAATTTGGCTGAATGAGCTCAGGAGACTTTGCAGTCAGTTTCCCAGGCATTCTTAAGACCTGAGAGAAAACTCAGTAGGAAAACTTACCGAATCAGTAATCGAACCCTGGCCCGCCGCGTAGATTACTACTGGGATTGTCAGCTATAAATTTCACACAAAGGTTTATAAAAGGCTAATGAATTGCTTTATAAAAAGTAGCTGTTTCATAGAAAACGGCAGAACCTGCTTCCTGGAAGTAATGTAGAAAAAATAAACTTTTTTATTTATAGCGCGGTACTGAAAATATCCTGTTTTTATGCTTTTTATTTATTTTTTAATTTGAACTTTAAAATCTAAATATTAACAACAACAAAAAACAATAAAACGTCAATTATTCGCACATCAGTCATCCCAAACGTCAAATATCTGAACCTACTTTAACAAACTTTGTTTAAATTTACGAACTATATATTCTTTTCAAAAACATCCGTGCAAATTCCTTGTTACTGTCAGTCGTATAGCTTCAGTAAGCCTAGACACCACAGTTATATAATTTAACAGCCAGGAGAGTGAATCAGAACCGTTTATCGGTTTGAGTGACTGAATCATTCACCTACGACTTCAATACAAGCGAAAAAATTTCTCAATTTGTTGAAGTATCGTGTCGGCTTATGTTTTATGCAAAGTGCTTGTGCCCTGTGGAGCATGTTGTATACAAACAAGGCCTGGGGTTTTCGATCAAACAAAATCGTAATAGATATTAAATAAAATAATTAAACTGCATGAAAATCAGAGTATGAATCTTCTCTAGTAAGTGTGCATTTGTGTCCAAATCTTGATTCAAAACTAAACTAATCCTGAAAGATAATGTGCAATTTTAAAAGCAACGTTTACGTTATAGAAACATATAAATTTCATGTGTATTTGTATATGATAAAGAACCAGCTATCGGAATTAAGTTACGAGTATATTTTGGTGTGATTAAACCGGTATAAATTTTTGAAATATTATTTATTTGTTTATTATATTTTTCCCAATGCTGCTTTTTACGTATATATACTAGCCCCAGACTAAACATGATGGCTGTAGGCAAATGGCAACATGCAAAAATAAAGATTTTTAAAACGATAAAGAAAAGAGACAAGTCATTGCTTTGTAAATTAACTTCATTATGCCAGTTGTAAAAACACAATGCATGTTTTCTGAAATAAGGTAAGTTCTAGCAGATGCTTTAGGAATTATGTATTAAGTTTATACAAGACATGAGGAAGATATTTCAGCAAGATCGTTTGGTTAGAAACTGTAGTTCTGAATTTGTCAGTCAGTGATATACAGAGGGTGCCAAAAATGATACAGTTCAAGAAAAAAAAACTGTGTTAACCTAAAAAAACTGAATTCACACAAACAGAAAATGATGAGCACTAATCATCTTAGACTTTTACAATTACAACAGTTGCTCAAAATGCCCACCATCAGCGTCGATACACTACTGAGTACGTTGAACTACTGATTGAACAACGTTTGCGAAAGTGTCCTCAGCGATTGCAGCACTTGCCGTTTCAATTTCTTCCCGAAGTGCTGTCAGTGTAGCTGGTTTTCTACGGTATACAACATACTTAAGAGTTTCCCATAGGTAGAAGTACAATGGAGTTAGATCCGGAGACGCAGTGGAAACTCTTCGGACCGCTTCCGCCTATCAAATGCTTTGGAAAATTGTCATCAAGGTACGCACTGTTGTCATCTCAGTGGGAATGTGGTGGTGCACCATCCTGTTGCATACCTTACCGTGAGTTTCAAATTTGTCTCGAATGCATGCAATTGTTAATCGCGTTGACGGTTCTGTTCTGTACACGTCTCCATTGCCTTTGAACTTAACAACATTCTCGGTTTTCCAATACCACTTCAAAATTGCTTTCCTCTGTTCAAACGATAATCTTGGCTCCATTTTATTCTAGAAACGCTAGCATAACGTAATGTGAGTCACATCTGTTAACAAAACATCATATAATAAACCATGCTTCATTTGTTCATTATTGATTTACCTGACACGTAGCAATGCTATCATAATGTGAGTCACTTCTGTTTACAAAACATCATACTACACATTACTGTTTTTTTACGATACAACCTTGAAATATATTAAATAGATATCTATTGTGAAAGTGTGTATACATTTTGGCATTCTTGATAGTTATTGTATATTGTATGTTGCAGTACATTATTATTTAATTTCATGTTTATTATTAGAGTAAATTGTTTATTATTAGTACCGATATATTGATCCCTAGCAAATAATTTGTTCTCCGTTACATCGCTTTGTTTTTATTTCAATGTACTAAAACAAGTTTTCAAGGGATGAAAGTGTGGATATGGTTCTGATTTATGGAAAATTCAGGAAAAACTCACCAAATAGTTTCAGGTTGAATCGTATGTTATCCAGAACGAAAAACGAAAACAGAATTCTAAATACACTATCCTAAGGCGTGGAGTAAGGTTTTCTCGAGAAAAGTATTTGTCAAGTAAACAACCTGGGCATAAAAATAAATTTATTTGTGTTAATAATTTTGCACCCCAGTCTGTGTATTTTGATCAAAATCCACTTATTGTAACAGTGACAGCACCAGTTATCAGTAGGAGCAATAGTAATAGTATGATTAACATGTAACAGTAACAAACCCAGATAACATGTAAGAAATAACATGTAATAATTTCAGTAACTGAAACATTAGCACATTGTCATTACTAGGGTTCTAAAAATCTGGAAAATATATATCCTCAGGCGTGCGTTAGGCTTTCTCTAATAAACATTTACCATTCAAACAACAACCCGGATATGAAAAGGAAACAAGTTTTGATAATGTATTATTACTGGTATTTTGATCAAATTCTACTCGTGTCCGTAACAGTAATACTGGCAGTAACGGTAACAGTAAAGTGAAACTTAACAGTAAAATGAAGATATAATAGTAAAGGGTAACAAAAAGTAACAATAAAAGTAACAAGTAACATGTAAAATGGTTTCTGTAACAAGTAACAGTAGTATAACTACCACTTTTCATTACTAGAGTTCGAATTTTTAGGTGCTAAAAGGTGTGGAGCAAAGATTTTTCATGATAGGCGTTTACTAAACAATAACTAACACTTAAAAGCTACTATGAATAATTTAATTGCAATCTCAGTGTATTTTGGTCAAAATCCTCGTGTGTCATTAAAGTGTTGTAACAGTTACAGTAGCAGGATAATAATAAGAATAACAGTAACATGTATTATATAATAAGTAACAACATGTATTGGTAACTGTAACACTAAAATGTAACAATAGTATGTAAAGAGTAACAACTAACGGTAGTAATAGTGGCAGCAACACTAGAGCTCCGATTTTAGGTGCTAAAACCTGGAAAGTATTTATTTGTGTGTGCTAAAACGCAAAAATATTTAACTTTGTGTCAATATAATGCGTATACAGTATTCGCCAATAAATCCTATGCCTCTCCAAGTGCTGAAGAAGCGGTTTACATTGAAACGTTATCCATCTAAAATTACTGAGGACTATTGCGGACTTATACTAGGAAAAAGAATGCTTCACATGACAAAAAGTCAGTCTGGTAAATTTATACCTGTACATATCACTCACACTTACAGCAAGATTCGCTTCTTAGCGGCCACCCAACACATTTGAAAATTTTAGCATGTCTGAATTTCCCTGTTTTTGTATTAGTAGTTGTGGACGTTTTATTGGGCCAGTTTTATAATGCATTCAAATAAATAAAACCGACACATGCGCCTTACGGCCGTATATACCAATATTGCCCTTATAGCAATCAAAATGACCATACACGTACGTACGTACCTACATACATACATACAAATCTATATGCATACATTCAAATATACAAACACATCGATAAATTTACGTTTTCTATTAATAATTTTATATACAAATACATAAACATAAATGGAACCCTTTCTCTTGAGTCCCCCTTCCATTTACTCACACCCCCTCTCCAACACCCCCCCCCTCTTCATTATGACCATTAACCTTCTTTGTCGGGTCTTCTCTAGAAATATTTCCAAATTGTGTGAGTATCTCGCATGCACCAACACTTCCCGGCAAATGTTCAAATTTCTATTTGAATTCAGAAATTGCGGTGATAAATGCTCATTTCTTAAAATCTCCCGTTTCCCTGCATTCTGACAAAATATGCCTCCAGGTATCGATCGCTTTCTCCGCACAATGGGCAAATTCTTTACCCGAGAGCATTAACTTTTTGTTTCCTTTCCAAGCCCCTAATCTGAACCGTGCGAGACCCTTCTTTACTGCCACAGATATCTAAATAATGTCTCCTCCCTCACACCGGATGTATTTGAGCCTGCAGGTTAAGGGATACTTTTTCTGCGCATTGAGACTCAATGTTTTATCTATATCTCGAAACTTCAACTATTTCGTGTCATGCCCTCCCTCCTTAACCAAATATACCCCAATCCAGTTTTATCTAAGCCTTTCTTTATTTTTGATGCCCATCCCGTATCGCACCCTTCCCTTAGACAGACTACTCGAAGAAGAGCTTGATTCCACTGTATTACCCTTAACCAGTATTAAATTATTCTTATTTTTAAATTCACACTTTCGTTAAAAATACCAAACTCTTTATGAATCCCACAATTTTCTGTACCCCTCCCTACTTGTAGCAACCGTTTTGGAAACTGCGTTTGTACCTGTTTAAGTTCCCCCCAAATTTCGGCTCCTTGCGCCATAGTTGACCTCGCAACCTCCCATTGTTCTTGTTCAAGTCTTTATATTTTTAATTGTGCACGTGAAGTTTGTTGTCTATATGTTTTGCCCAGTTCCCGTTCATAGCTAAGGTGAATTTCTTAACATTTTCTAGTGCCTGTCCTGCATACACCCACCCCTCTTGTGCTGTACATTAACTAGTACTGTACTAGTTGATCTATAATTCTCTACACCGTGAATATGTTGACCTGCTTACTTTTCAAGTTTTTCTATTGTACTGCAGAGAAAAAAAATAGTGGAGATATAAGCCTTGTCACTATTTTTATCACGTTGTCACCAATCATTTCCGGAAGAATTTCATTTGAAGATGAGTATTTTGTCCGTTTCAGCAAAACCATCAAATTTCTATGCATAATATTGCACAGCAGCAAGCCAAGTCTGCTAGCGTTAAACATACTAAAAACGATATGTAAAAACTACCCCCTCACTACACCAAAAATTAAGAGTGATCCCAGCTTAGAACTCAAACACTTTTTGTTGCAGAACACAACTTTTATACCACCACTTTATTGTATCACATCTATAGACAGTGTCAAGCTGCAGATGATATGAAACATAAGGCAAAGGGTAATGCTGTTCTTGCAATAGTAAGGCTGACATGTGGTTTTGTTAAAAGTTTTAAGTAACATTGCATATTTGAGAAAAATATACTAAAGAATATGTATTTTTGTGAGGTATAATTTAAAATAAAAAAAAATATGTATTTTCCTAAGAATTCGAGCACAGATACAAAATTTGGAAATAACAGACATAAAATATTTGTATGCATATATTACATAAAATTGTACATTTATAATAGTATTCAAAATGTGAATAATAAAGAATTAAAGTTTTATATGCTAATGAAAGTTTTGATGCAAGGCCACCAATACCAGTTGTTTCATAGAATAAAAATCATACTTGATGCCAGATCATTTTATGATTTTTGTTTTTAATTTATTGTCTTTCTATAAAAGAAATCATGTAAAACCAATTCAGGGCCATTAGGTTTTAAATACTTCTATTTATTTATGTGATTAATACACATTTTTGTGTTATTTATTGTCGCTTTGACTTCACTGTCTTTTCGCTGCGTTTGTAAATTGTATATCGTGAATTCACCTACGCAAGATAAGGAAAAACTCCGAAAAAGACAACTTTACCTGACCGATAATCGAACCCAGAACCTCCGGTCCCAAACGCTATATTAAACCGCGGTTACGGTCTATATAAGGCTGTAATAAAAAAAATTAAGCAAAAAAAAAATGTCTTTTTTCAGTGAAAAGTATTCTAAAACTCTCTTTTATGCTTCATGCTTTTTTTTAATCTATTTGTCTTTTTTTTTCACGTTTATCTCTTACATAATCTGCCCCACTTGTTTTTGCGACTGTAATTTACACCGGTGCTTCTGAGCAACTTATTTATAGCCTCCGTGGTTCAAAAAAATTAATTTTCTGACCGCTATAACTCAAAATTTCGCATCTAAGATGAAATCGCACGCGCTATGTAACATTTCTTTTTCGTTAATTGTCTCTCTGTTCTTCAGGCAGAGATATAAACAGTTGCCACAAGAGACATTCAGCTGTTTTTTCCTTTAAAATGTAGCTCAGGTAACTTTATCGTTGTAATCCGAGACCCGCATATGTGTACTCAAGCCTGCAGATAGTTTTTTAAGGTTCATGGATGGCATCAAGAGTATTTTTAATAGATGGCAGATGAAAAAATTGAAGCTGAAAATATGTATAAATATTAGTAATACAATTCTGTGTTTTTTTGAAAAGTTAATTAATTTAATATAATTTAGTTACAACTTATGTATTCTTTGCAAAATGTCATTCGTGAAATCAGTGTTACGTACTGCCCTTATTGTGGATCTGTTTACAGAAATAATTATATACAATTTATTAAAATATAGATAAACAAATTGTAATAGATTTGTATAAATGTTCAGAAACGCGATGAAATGCTTTCTTTTGCTAATAACTACGTTACCCCAAAGACACTGTCATTTGTTTTTTATACTACATTTCGGGTGGTAATAGTTTACATACAGGTGTTTGTGTGAGTATATTTTATCATTCCCTATCATGTTTTATTTTCTATTAATTTCGTGGCTACTGTACCTTAAGCCAGTATACTGTCTCTCAAGCCTCTATTTCTAATTAAGTTTTAGACAATGTTGAGAATTGTTTTCTCACTCTTTCGTCGGCATTTCTTCAGTTTCACAAAAGAAAATTAGGGAATTATAGAACATTAATTGCCTTCTCATTTTATCCCCTAAGCCTAGCATAATTCTTTCATTTCTTATGTTTAAACTTCAAATGTTGCGACTCTGCACGCATCAATAGAAAATCAAATTGCTTTCCATCAACTAAGTGATAATGAGGGGGAATTTAAAGAATTTTAATAGTTCCTTTGCGGATGTATTAAAACTAGTTTCTGGTTCGTAATTTAATCGTTGGACATACTCAGGTTTTAAAGTTAAAAACAGTTCTATACCAAGACCTAATGCTTGTAAAAACGTTGATTTTTACAGGCATGTTAATAAGCGTTCTTGTTACAATTGTCTTAATGCCAGGCACAAGTTCTCGCTATGTGGAAGTTGCTAGAACCCGGTTTCGACAACTAAAATGTTTTTAGGCAGATAACTTAAAGCCGTTTTAAGCTAGAATTATCCTTTTGATAACAATTAATTTGATAGTGAAGTTTAGAATTGTCCAACAGATGACTTCTTGCATTTTTATCTTATAGTTACTGTAAGTGTTTCACTAGCGTCGTGCGATGGTAGACCCATAAGTTTCCGGCCTCGCCGATAAGGATTATCGCCTTCACAAAACCTTTATCTGGTGTCATGCCTTGTCTATTAAGTAAAAATTGTAACTGTAACTTCCGCTCCACTGCGTTCAGTTGTTGAGATATAGTTGATAAAGAAGACTATGTGTAGAAGATTGTGACAAGTTCAAAAACTGTTATTAAGTTCTTCACAAAAGAAGAACTTACTCCAAATGAAATTAAACAGCAATTTGATGGTGTATATGGGGAATCACCCCCCTTATATTCTACCGTAAAAGAATGGGCCAAACTTTTTCCATTGGGTCGAGAAAGCATTGAAAACAAAGAGCGTGCGGGTTGGCCTTTGGAGGTGCTCACTCCTGAAAACATCGCTCTTGTGGAAGCAGAAATTATGGAAGACAAGCGGCTCATAGTTACAGGAATAGCAGCAAAGTTGGGCCTTTCTAAAACAACAGTCCTTCGAATTATTCATGAACATTTAAACATGTATAAGGTTAGTGCAAGATGGGTGCCTATACTTCTTTCCTCAGTTCAAAAGCAGCAACGAGTCATCTATTGTCGGGCATTTTTGGAGCTCTGCCGTGGCAACGACAGAGAAGTTCTGCAAACCATTGTTACAGGAGATAAAAATATGGGTTCTATACTCTGATCCGTTGTCCAAAAGAGATTCAATAGAGAGGCGTAAACCTGGCCAAGAATCGCCTCTAAAGGCCAAGGTCACTCAGTCCACCAAGAAGATCATGAGCACAATCTTTTGGGACTGTGAAGGAATACTCTTCATTGACTTCAAGGAGAGGAACACCACAATAAA
Organism: Metallyticus violacea; assembly: GCA_030762175.1. Lineage (NCBI taxonomy): Eukaryota > Metazoa > Arthropoda > Insecta > Mantodea > Metallyticidae > Metallyticus > Metallyticus violacea. Next base: position 5,493,125 of record CM060843.1, read on the forward strand.
TGGGAAGTATTATGCTGGCCTACTGCACAGACTACGTGCTTCCATCAAAGAGAAAAGGCGAGGAAAACTGAGTGGAGGTGTGCGCCTTCTTCAATGCGCAAGTGCACACAACTCTTGTTGCAAGGGAAACTGTGAAGAAGTGTGGCTTCAAGAAGATTGACCATCCACCCTACAGCCCAGATCTAGATCCGATTGACTATTTTCTCTTCTCAGAACTCAAGAAGGACTTTTGAGGAAGGAAATTAAAGTGTGACTAACTAATGATTGATGCTGTTTATGCCCATTTTTCGGACAATACTTCTGACTATTTCGAAGGGGGGGGGGTGAAATGTTAATTCAAATGTGCAAGAAGTGTATTGCAATAAAATATAATTTTAATAAAAATCTATTTCTATTCTAGTTTGTGTATAAATGATTTCTGATCTAAAAGGATCAAATCCACATTCAAAAGGAGAATTTTTTTCTCGGTCTTCAATTATTTACGCTTTCATTATAATTTTTTTTATGGTTATACCAATTATAATTGGTGGTTTTGGAAACTGACTATATTGAAAAGTGAAACACAGTTTTTGTCTTTATCATACATAGAAAATGGTTAGGCCCGAAACTTATGGACCTATACATATATACCATTGATTTTTATATTATTATTGCTGTGAAACAATGGAGCATCAAAAAAGACAGAACATAACCGCCTTAATTCACAAATGTGTGAAATTACAGATGTATTAGTGCAACCTCTTGCAAAGTATGGAGTTGTAACTTTTTGTTCCACGAAATATGTAACGTGTTAGCAAAAATTTACATATAAGAACAAGATGGAGGAACAGCTGTTTGCCACCTTCAATTATATATCCAGTCCTTAGTAATAAATTCAAGTGTTAATGTAAAGCGCCAATTATTATTTCTTTTTCTTGTTATTCCTGCAGATGGGTGTGGTAGTTTTTCTCAGAAACAATGACTATTTTATAAAAATAAATATGGAATTTCGAAAAGAACCTTCATTTATCTTCTGCCTTGGAGGAAGAAAACGAGCCGTTCGAAAATTGTGTAACAATTCAAGTGTCTTGTCTTTTTTTGTTTCTCTATTTCTTGCATTATGTATAAATAGCCCTTACAGTAAAATATTTATTTGAATTACATAAGACCAATATAGTATTTGTGTGAGTTCCGTTATTATTATTATTATTATTATTATTATTATTATTATTATTATTACAAAATGCATGTTTTTCTAACTAAACTCCTAAAATCTTTGAATAAGAACTTGATTTTTTTCCAAAAAGTTGCGATAGATTCTTGAATTACTTTATAAAATTTAATTAAAGGTTGTGGTTGAGGTTATTAACCACTTAACAATATGCTAGAACTAGCATATGTTATATTGGCAATCGTGAGAATAATTTATCAACCATAATATTATTTTATGTACCTGTTGCATGTTTACTCTGCCCATTCGTTTTTTTTAACATCCCATGCTCACTACTACGGGTGTACTGCGTGATGAAAAAACGAACTAATGATATTAACAAACCATACTTAATATATAGCTGGATATTCGTAACGCTGTCTTTGCAAGAAGAAGATAAACTTGTGAGGAGAAAGAAAGTAAAATAGCACTGTGATTTTCGCAGCGTTTTTGTTTAAGAGAACATTGGTATGAAGGTTACACATCTTTGATTTTGTTTAATGTTAAATACAGTCTTAAAGGTATTAAAAAAAATACCGATTGTAATAAGTACCTGTATGGTTTTTCTTAGACTACTGTAATTAATTTTATATATAACTATTGTTTCTTAAAAAACCTATTTCGGGTACTCTTATCTAGAAGTGGAACTGAGTAACTCAAATCAATTACGAGGGTAAGACGTTAAGTTACAAATGGATATAAAACTTTAAACTTATTTTAAAAACCAATTCTTAACAATCTCCCTGTACATTGAAATACTTGTCCTACCGTTTCACAAGTCCCTGATTCAGTAGCCTCTGTTGGAACCAGGCGGTGATTTTCCACAGGTTCATTGTTGGGTAAAGATGATGTTTAAGAGGGCTGAACAAGTAGAAGTCAGGGATATATGGAGGATGCTAGAGAACTTCCCACTTGAAATTTCGCAGCGTCAGATTTATCTTGTTGGCAGTATGAGGACGCGCGTTGTTATTTAAGAGCAACCCTGCTTTATTGAGGATCCTGGTCGCTTCTGGTGATTAGTCTTACGAAGTTTTCTGAGGATGTTACAGTAGGAGTCGGCATTTAATGCGGTGAGCAGTATGCCGTGTTTTTGGCAGGCGATGCAACATATTTCCATTGCATTAACGTATGTTTTGTTAAGGCGTGGACCTAAGATTCATCACCTGTAACAAATCGGGCTAGCATGTCGTGATAGCGATTAGGGTGTTGTAATGCCAGACCGTGCACATACTTTTTGCGACTATAGTCCCTGTGGTGACTCTTTGTCCGGTCTTCTAACTCCTAGCAAAATCACCTCTGTGGCAACCCTACGCGGTCTTCGTCTTCAACACGTGCAGCCCTTTAGAAAACTACTGTACCCTTTTAAACAGCTTGACTTGACAGGCACTTTTCACCGTAGGTTCAAAGCATTTCTTTAAGAACATTATCTTTTGCCCACAAAAATCGCACAACGAATCGCTGCTCAAGGGTTGTACTCTCGCTGAAAGAAATCGCCATCTTGCAACTGTTGTTCCGCTTTTGTAAGTCACCAATTGCCACTGGAATAATGTTGTCCTCTAATGGCAATGACCTCAGGTTCCTCATGTAGTACTCCAAATCATTTCATAATATGCTTACCTTCCTATGTATTTCAATATTACAAAAATTAATTGTTTAATAAATTTTGTATTAATTATAATACCTAGGGTGCCAAAAATGCACACCCATTTTCATAGTAGATATCTGTTTAATATATTTCAAAGGGGACCGATTGATTGATTTATTTATGGACGCTCTTTAACATCTCAGGTCATCAGCGTCCCATTCAATTCAGGGCGTGAAACGGCCGACAAATTTTGCTTAGAGGCCTCTCTTTCAGACTTGAGTTTCTTTTTCGTGCCTTAAATGTACGACATGGGACCCACTTCCTTCCTTCCGAAGGAAGCCATACTTAGGATTTTTACGCCCGAAAAAATCCATCGGTCATGGCCGGGTTCGAACCCGCGTTCTTGGGCGTAGGAGGTAAATATGGTAACCATTACATCACCAGGACCGACAAGAGGACCGAAAAATAACAGAATGTGTAGTGTGATGTTCTGTAAATAGATGTGATTCACATTACGTTATGTTAGCGCTGCTACAACAAAATGGAGCCAAGATTATCGTTTGAACAGCGGAAAACAATATTGAAGTGGTGTTGGAAAACCGAGAATGTTGATGATGTTCAAAGGCAATGGAGACGTATACAGAACAGAACCGTCAACGCGAGTAACAATTGCACGCATTCGAGACAAATTTGAGACTCATGGTACCATATGCGATGTTCATAAGGGCAGATCTCTCGCAGCAACAAGCCCCACGTCCTCAGCTATGGTTTTGCAATGTTTTGAGCACTCGCCGCAGAAATCTACAAAGCAATGTGCACGTGAGACTGGGATTAGCAAAACCAGCGGACGTCGTATTATTAAAGTAAAGTTGAAAGTTTTCATCCCATGGTATATACATTCGTCTTACCCGCCATTTATACACAATGGAAATGAGGAATTTTACTTCCAACAGGATGGTCCACCACCACATTACCATCGAAATGTACGTGCATACCTTGATGACGATCTTTCAAGGCAATGGATAGGACGAAGAGGTCCGATTGAGTTTCCACCGCCTTCTCCGGATCTAACTACGTTGGACTACTACCTATGGGGAACTCTTAAGGGTGTTATATACCGTAGAAAACCAGCTACATTGGCAGCACTTCGGGAAGAAATTGAAACGGCATGTGCTGCAATCGCTGAGGACACTTTCGCAAACGTTGCTGAATCAATAGTTCAAGTACTCAGAAGTGTATCGACGCCGATGGTGTGCATTTTGAGCAACTGTTATAACTGTAAAAGTCTACAAGATGATTAGTGCTCATCATTTTCTGTTTACGTGAATATTAACACAGTTTTTTCTTTGCTTGAAGTGTGAATACTTTTTTGGCACCCTCTGTATTATCTATTGGCCTACACTAATGTAAGAGTAGCTTTTAATCCATTTTCTGAAGCAGGGAAATAAAACTACTTTTATTCAGTTCATATTCTGCAAAATCGCGTGGCTTGAAACTCAACTTCTGAGATACAAACGTGTTCCTTGATTTTTTAATTACCTTTCTTAAGTACTGTATACTTCTAAATTTCTGTAAAAAACCATTATCCTGATAAATGTTCTAAATCTTTACACTATCATCTATTTTATGTTCTCTGGCATTGACATTGCTAATCTGCCGTTACTTGTACATTTAAACAGCATAAAGTTCTGATACCTTTTAGATCTTGAAAAAATAGCACTGACTGGACTTGAGAATGTGAAGCTTGTAACACTCTAGAAATAATTGTAATACCAAAAACCTCCTTTAGAGCTTCCAAAATGCCGATCTTCACCATAATCTTACTGATAATTTGCTTTTTTTCTTATTGTTGAATAATTGAAGGTATAATTACAGTTGAATAGGTTTTTATATAGCAAACAATAAGAACTTAAAATGTCTTGAAATTGACAACTTATAAATTGTATATTTTCGTAATAATAATAATAATAATAATAATAATAATATTAATAATAATAATAATAATAACAATGACCACAAATATTTTTCCTTAAAATTCTAGACTTGTGTTGTTATGGAATTCATATCATTGATTTCAGATGCTAAAACTTTGATCTGAAACAGCGATGTGCTCATTTGGAGACATTATCAGTAATACCACCCTGAAACAGCTTGGACATCTCTTTCCTTCCCTTATTCATTTCCTGAGCCCTGCAACCTGATTCTTACCATAGTGGTCCAGAAATCTTTGAAAATGACGAAGATCGATAACACCAAGATTTGGTCGGTCGGCCGACCATTGCATCCCGCGTACGTAGCCGGCAGATAGCTGATAGGGACGCATGGCTAAAAAATAAACACTTCTGCTATTTTTTAAATGATCTTATTGCGACAAATGTTGGTTGCTGGTTACTAGGGTAAGTCCATAAGTTTCCGGTATAACCATTTTCTAGGTATGATAAAGACAACTATATTTCACTTTTTAATATAGTTGCTCTTTGTTGCATAATACTTGTCACATCTTAGAATTAATATTTCTATCGCCCCCCCCCCCACAAATAATCAGAAAGCTTGTCTGCAAAATGCGCATAAACAGTCACACTTAAATTTCCTTCTCAAAGGTCCTTCTTGAGTTTTCAGAAGAGGAAAAGTCATTGGGAGCTATATCTCCCAGAGCTGGACTGTACGGTGGATGGTCCATCTCCTTGGAGCCATTTCTTTATAGCTTCCTTTGCAACAAGAGCTATGTGCATAGATGCGTTGTTGTGAAGGTGCACACCACCACTCAACTTTCCTCGCCTTTTCTCTTTGATGGAAGTACGTAGTCAGTGCAGTAGGCCAGCATAGTACTCTCCATTTACTGTGATGTTCCTCTCCTTGAAGTCAATGAAGAGTATTCCTTCTCAGTGACAAAAGATTGTGGTCATTATCTTCTTGGTTGACTGAGATGCCTTGGCATTTAGAGGCGATGCTTCGCCAGGTTTACGCCACTCCATTGATTATCTTTTGGACAAGGGATCATAGTAGATTACATCTCCTGTAACAATGGTTTGCAAAACTTCTCTCTTGTTGCCACGGCAGAGCTCCAAAATGACTGACAACAGATGACTCGTTGCTGCTTTTGTACTGAGGAAAGAAGTGTAGGCACCCATCTTCCTCTAATCTTATACATGTTTAAATGTTCATGAATAATTCGAAGGACTGTTGTTTTAGAATGGCCCAACCTTGCAGCTATTTCTGTAACTTTGAGCCGCCGGTCTTCTATACTTTCTCCTTCCACAAGAGCGATGTTTTCAGGAGTGAGCACCTCCAAGGGTCAACCTGCACGTTCTTCGTCTTCAATGCTTTCTCGACCCATTGGAAAAAGTTTGGCCCATTATTTTACGGTAGAATGCGAGAGGGATGCTTCCCCATATACACCGTTCAATAGCCGTTTAATTTCATTTGGAGTAAGTCCTTCTTTTGTGAAGAACTTAATAACAGCTCGACAGTTCATTTTGAACATGTCACAGTCTTCTACACATAGCCTTTTTTATGCAACTATATCTGAACAACTGAACAAAGCAAAGCGGGAGTTGCAGCTGCAATTGTTTACTTAGCAGATAAGGTAAGACACCAGATAAGAATTTTGTGAAGGCGATGATCCTTATTGGCGAGGCCGGAAACTTATGGACCTATCTCGTATATAAAATCTCAGGTGGTTTTCAGGTTACTTTCTTTTACACTGGCATATTAGTCCTGTTCCATCTGCTTTTTGTTGATAAATGGCCTTAGTTGTATAGTCGCTTTCTTGTAGCATCTGTTTTGTTGTTATTGTTTATTTAACATGACAGTTCTTTGGGGTTTATGACAAGTTAAGACGCTCGGCATTTGCATTCAGAAAAATCAAGGGAGAAAAAAAAACGTCATGGTAGATGCGACCTCGTAAATGTGAACCACACACAGCTAACACGTTATTGTAAATATATATGGCTTTAAATAAAAATACGGTTGCCTCCAGTAAGAAAACGGCTGTAACGAGTTCAGATATATGATTTACATGTTTAGATCATCAATTCGTTACAGATTGTGTAAATGTATAAGCTACTGACATACGATGACCTATTTCATTACGTTCAACATATTTATTACACAGCATCTTGGCTGCATTTGCGTTACAAATCTTCAGAGACACGTAACATGTAACTTAAGAGACAGATGGAATCTTGTTTTCCGGAGAGGAAACAAGCACTAAATTACCATTCCAGGAAATACTGCTTTGTCTCTCTGTGCGGTCTCTTGTAAATTATGTTAAAGTAAATAGCGTAATAAAAGGTAACTAAGGGCGCAATGACAGAGTTAAATCATCATTATTTAGGCGACCAGTATCGCAATCAAATATGGTAATGAAACATGGGATGTGGACAAACAAGTTGGTCAAAGCCGTGAAGCTGGGCAAATGAGTGGCCTGGCATCATTAGAAGACAAGAAATGTGCCCACTCCTCTCCTCACCACTTAGACTGCGGCCTACATTTTCTGCTGTTCTTTTATTGCACCGTAAGCTTGGCTAGAGGAGATTTTACTTGTTCTTTCTTCTGTGGTGAGGCAATAAATAATATTAAAAATAACTGTCAACAAAAGAAAATTGGATATCAATTTTCTTTTCTTTTTCAATTGTGTTTAACACCCGTTTGGCACCACAAGCGATGGACACTGATGATACATGAGATGAAATATATTGGGAAAGGATTTTTTTTAAGAAGGAAACATTGCAAGCCTAAGTTTAGGGTATCACCGAGGCATTTACCATTTAAGAGTACTGAGGGAAATCTGCTCCTAATGGGATTCGAACCTCAAACTTCCCACTCACGAGTCCGCGCCTTAACGACCTCGACCACCCGTTTGTTTATATTTGTCGTTTGGAAAAAGAAAATGTATTAGACTAAGTTTTCAGATATAGTATCTTAATAGAAAAAAAAAACGAACATTTAAAAGTTTTGTTTATTCGTCTTCAAAAACGTTGTGTGCATGATTCTCTGGTCTCTATCGCAGTTGCTATTTTAGGTTTTAATTATAATTTTATTTCTTAAGTCATATTTAAATTTCAGTGCTAACGTAAATTGAAATATAGAATTGCATTCAATATTTCACTTCGTTGTAGTTTATAGGATATTTTTCTGTAACTATATGCTTTATTTGACGAACAGATTGACTTAAAATTAACTTTAAAATGTTTGATTTATAGTTTTCCCCTGATGACTTATTTTAAAAGTTCTAGATATTCCCTCATACTAATTTTATTTTATATATATTTGGGTTTTGCTTCCCTTTCGGCTCCTGATTTTCCTTTATAATTTAGAAATCACGTCAACTTACAAAGTTTAGGTCTATGCTTTTTTCCCTGAGTGAAGTATTTGGACCGTGTGAAGTATTTGAATTTAGTTACGCTTAGGACCTACAAATGTCAGAAGGAAATGTGATCAGCTCATCTTTTCAAGTACCATCTGTGTGATAATAATGTATTACTTGGACGTGAAATGAGGGGATAAATTTGTTCATTGGCTTCTTTTTCAGGTATAGAGTTCTTTAACGTACCATAAATCTACGACAACATGGCTCTAAGTCCATCCCGGAGGACTTAAGTCGCAAAAACTTAACCTCCAGTTTGAGCCCGCCTCGTAGAAGAGCGCACTACCTCTAGGCCAACAGGACCGACTAATTTAGAAAATAATGTACGTGATTCAGTGACATTTGCCACACATATCTTGATATATAAGAAGACATGAGTGGTGGTTCTACTCTATAGATCATGTGTTGTACATGCATGTGAAAGTCATTGCTTAACATGACAGTATTGTGACGTGTCTCATTGTGAAGCTATTCCGCTTTAAATGCGACTTCTTCACCAAGATAAACGTCACTGAAATACATGCACTAATTTAAAAGTTACAGGAAAATATCAGGGGCCGAGAGTGAGTGAAACATTCCCTGCTGTTTTATCTGCAATGGTAAAAGCAAATGTCTTACGGGGTAATGAAAACATTCTTTATAGTTACAGTTGCTAGGGTAAATAATATACTTACATCCTTTGTGATACTGCATTATACTTACATCTTTTGTGACGCTACATTTTTATCTCACTTTTATTGCTGTACTTAGTAATACGTTTTATGATACAATACTAAATCCTTGCATTGTACACGATTTTAGTTCAATAATAAATAAATCGTAAATTTAATTAAGAAATCTTTACCATCAATTTTGTCCAATTTTAAAGCATTTGGTGCATATTTACATAATTTTAGCACATTAATACCTCATAAATAAAATATAGATCTATATTTCTATATGAATAATTAATATTAATCATTATAATTTAGATACTTCTGTAAAATATTTCAGTTAAAAAAATTAAAAATAATGCAATAATGGAATTTGACAACGTCTGAATTATTAGTATAAGTTTTATCAATAAAAGAAGCGCTTAAATGTAACAAAAATGTTTAAAACTGTTACATGTTGCGTACTTACAAATATAAAGCCAAATGACATAATGTGCCGGTTTTTAAATAAATTCTTTTCTCCTCTCCTATAATATATACACCAGTTTTGATGCTTAAACTGATAATATGAGTCTTCAACTTTCAAAAATAATATTTATATATCCATTCTGTAACCAAAATATATGTATCAAAATTGTTGTAGGTTAATTGCGTACAATGGGCTTCATAGAGCAAATTCTTGAAAGATTGTAATGTGAGGTTTATTCGACATTATTAAAGTAGTGGTATTATTTTGTAAAATAATACACTTTTATTTTGTAAATACACCTATTCCAGCTAGACAAGCCTAGAGCTTGCGTTGCGAAAGTCCTTGTATGTTCTGCTTTGTGAGAGCGAACATACTAGACTCTACTTTTTACCTCGGCGTCCGATGCAAATAATTGAGCGGGTTAGACACAAATTAAATGATATTCCAGTGGCATATGCTCAGGTTATCTGCTGTTTAATAGACGCATTATGGTGCAACAGCTGAGCAGAACAAATCTGGCCGAAAAGTTTTGTAGTGTCTTATGCGTTATTGAGGGATGGGTCCATGTTAGAAGAATTCTATTATACATTGAGTTCTGAACGGAAGGGAAAAGAAACTGCTGGCCTTTAAGGTCTAAACTCCTCCTATCCGAAAATGCAGAATTAGTGTCGCCATATGCATCAGGACAGCCAACATCAAATATAGATTGTTGATGTCAAATAGTGAGTGAATTCCACGACCCCTATTTCAAAAATGTATACGATATTCTCATCATGCTGGCTAATATAATCTAAATTATTAGTTTGAGCCAGGGAGCAAAGTCGTCGGGGTGGAGATTCTCTCCCCAACGACTATTTTATCTCAAATATTCCACCCTCCACCAAAATTTTCCGGGGGTGGGAGAGAATTCTTTATCATAAACAACAAAGAGATGTACAATACATATATTATTGAAAATAATCTGTGAAAATAATAGCAATAATACATATATAAATATAGAAACAATAGAATGACGATCGGTATTGTGGCAACTCGACAGGTATTCACTGCAGTCAACAATGAAGTCTCAGATTATTAATTGCATGTTACTAAATCAGTAAAATTATCACCGCCACGGGTGGCCGAGGTCGTTAAGGCACAGACCCGTGAGCGGGAGGTCTGGGGTTCGAATCCCACCAGGACCGTCCTCCCTTACTGAGGTTTTTTTCAGGTTTTCCTCATTCCTCATAACTTGCAAATGCCGGGGAGGTACCCTAAAACTTATGCCTTGAACGTTTCTTTCCTTAAAAAAATACAATCCTTTCCCAATATATCATTTCGTCTCGTGTATCATCAGTGTTCACCGCCTGTGGTGCCACAGTAGTAAAAACGGGTGTTAAACAACATTAAATAAAAGTAAAATTATCCCACTTTTAGTTCATATTTTTCTGCCCCCCCCCCTTGCACACACTATTTTTTTTTTAATTATTTCGCACCCTGTTTTGAGCGAGTTTCTTTATGAGTAGCATTAATGAAATTATCTAACCTAACCTAACCTAACTTCATTTAATGTAATTACGCTCAGTTACACTTGGAATTCGTGTATTTTCCTTCCCACATGACAAAATGCAGTGCATTTATGCTTCTTAAAGGCCTTTAATTTTTTTTTTCTGAATTTCTATGGGTGTTAACCCCATCTGTTGACCGTAAAAGAAATACGGTTGGCAGTTAGTTCTTCAAGCTCTTAGGAACTCATTGTCGGCACGAAACTTTACAAATAAGGTTAGTAAAGACGCTGATTAAGAATATCATACCTTAAGGATGGAGTACGCCCCTGGTCTGATTACCAAATAAATGCTAGCGATACAGAAGAAGTGGAGACGGTTGCCGTATGCGACAAACCGCGTGCAATTCCGGGGAGGAGGACCCTAATTTATGTCTGCCGCCGTCATTAAATTAACTTGGGCCGAGCGAGCCGAAAATTAGTGAACTGCTTCACCAGAATCCAGTTCCTGTTCCCCCACACTCCCTTTTTTGTTTCCTTTTCCGTTAATTATGGCGAGGGCAACAAGTAAGCGCATCGAACAGTAAAAATATGGCCGTTATAGAGAGCATATAATAAAAGTACTATCCTCCTTATGCGCCATTTGTAATTGCTTGGCCAGAACGGAGCGTTTTATGACTTAAAATGGCCACAACAGCAATAGAAGAACATAATAAGCCAGGGTTCTGTTTTCGTGCTCATAACGTAAAGCAAGTTCTTTGAATACTTTCTTAGCTACGGCAAGAAAGAGAGTCTGAACCTATGCCGCAAGACGTTTGTTCATTCAGTGAAACATAAAATAATTCTGCCGTAAAGGGGTTTTTCTATTAGCAGACCATGGATATTCTTTGAGGTAAATAATTATCTGCTTTTGTAGTCAAAAGTAATAGTATAAATATGTAAAACAATAAGTATAAGAAAAAATCTAGATGGCGCTTTATCTAACATAAATTCCAATAAAACAACTGGATCATAGCTTAGTTGCCTCGACTCAGATCTCTGCATTGGTATTTATTTTTGCATAAGTAATATAACTCGTAAATCCTTACGAATATAATACATAGAGGACAATATAATCTAAAACATGAAATAAATACATAGGCTGAGTTAAGCACAGCTCTGCCACAAAACTATTTATTTCATAATTACTCTTTACAGCTTCTTTCTTGATTCAAAGGCTCGAAAAAAAAATTTCTGAAAGAAAATGCATGAATTTGATGAGATTTCTTTTTAAAAGAGTAAAAATCTGGATTTTAACTATAGCACTTGGATCATTTCAATAGCATGGAATTTTTAATTTTTAAAAAACATAAAAATCGTATGTAGATTGAATTCATATTCTACAAAATTAATATTTAAAATATTATAATATGATTTACAAATTAAATTGATTTGTTTATTGGGAGAAAGCCTTCGCTTTTGAATATTCACTGTTTACTGTGCAGTAATTTATGTTGACTAAGGAAAACTGGGCGTTTAACAGTCACTTTCAAACTTATGCTGAATTTAACGAACATCAGTGAAATTTCTGCTGTGCTCTAGGAACTATAATAAATAGCTTAATCACTATTAACAGCTGTTAACTGAAGAAAACTAATATCGTCGTAGTCTTTTTGGGCATAAAGAAGAGTTTATGGTAAAAATCTCCAGACTAAAACTCTTGAATTAGAAGCAATGCTGTCTAAATTATCACATATGAACATTTAATCAGTTATTTTAGAAAGGAACTAATTCAAAATTTCTTATTTTTAGGAAAAAAATATTCTGCCTTGTATATGTAATAATTTAATGATTACCACCGAAAATAAGGTATCTGGAAAGTAATTGTTATAGAATAGGGTGTATAATTCGCTTATGTTGATCCCAGTGGTATAGTGGTAGCCATACTTGCCTTCTAAACCCAAAATCGCGGGTTCAAACCCGGCCAGGATCGACGGATTTTTTCGGGTGTAAAAATTCTAAGTATGGCCTCCTTCGGAAGGAAAGTAAAGCTGTGGGTCCCGTGTCGTACATTTACGGCATGAAAAAGAACCTTAAGCCTGAAACAAAATTTGTCGGCCGTTTCACGCCCTGAATATAATGTCCTGACGCTGATGACCTGAGATGTTAAAGAGCATCAATAAATAAAACAAATCAACAACAAAAATTGACTTATGTGTATTTACCATCAAAACTTGAATTTTTTAATTTGAAATTAAGTTCTTTCTTCAATTTACTGAATGTTAAAAGTAAAATATGTTGCAATCTACTTTTGATACGTACCGTTTATTGTTATTTTCTCTTAAAGCATGCGAGAAAACATTTCAATAAAGTTACAGAACATATTAAATTTGAATTAATGCACTAAAATTCGCTGAAATATTCACGCATTTATACAATAACAACTTCAAATATATGCAACAAAATGTGCAGTTAAATCTTAAATTCTGGACTCACCTGAGTCTTGTTAGGGTTCATATTTTCTATTACAGTTGGTCACCACTAGATGTTTTAGGTTTTGCAGAGTCAGATTTTTTATAGAATTTGCATATAGAGTGAAAAACTTCCTTTAATGTTGCATGTGATTACTTTGCTTGGCATTACAGCACGTAGCCCTTCCAGAATTTCGTATTCCATGTTCTGATTATATCATCTTGCAATTTATGACTTATTTTACCACCGCTGTCTGGATCTACCCGGATTTCTTATTCCTTTAGGTAGAGAAAGTTAAATAAAATGCGGCCAAAATATGTTTAATTTTAATCAGGTTGTCATCTACTCTCTGTTGTCAAACCTGGCAACTATAGCACATCCCTCATCATGAGGGGGGTAACATTTACCAACCAGAAATGGAATACGTTTGATTGTAAGCAATTTCTTAGTGCCTATAAACCGCCACGGGTGACCGAGGTTGTTAAGGCGCGGACTCGAGAGCGGGAGGTCTGGGATTCCAGTCCCACCAGGACCATTCTCCCTAACTGAGGTTTTTTCCAGGTTTTCCTCAGTCCTCATAAACGGCAAATGCCGGGGAGATACCCTAAACTTAAGCCTGGAACGTTTCTTTCCTTAAAAAAATCCTTTCTCCAATTTATCATTTCATTTCATGTACTGCGGCGCCTCAGTAGTAAAACGGGCGTTAAACACTATAATAAAAAAAATCGTGTGTCAATAAACTGCACGCCATGTTTATTTAAGGTATTATGTAGCATTGACAACGAATTATAATTAAAAGTAAAATTGCACATAGTAAAATCTTCATAACCATAATTTATATCTCGAGTCAAAATATCGATCTTAAAAATAATAGACATATGAAAAGTTATTAAAATATTGATTACATTATTTTAAACGTTGTCGCTGGCGTTTTCATAATCGAGTAATCAAGATGAGAAAACGATAGTGTTAAAATGACAAATGCATTTAACACAAAGAAGTGGTAATATTTAAAGTCCTTATCGCGTGTACACTGAAGCGGAACCTCGTCAAAACCGAACTAATGGTCTCAAGCAATCGCCATGAATAATAAATATATCAAGTAAATAGACGTGTTTCCTTATATTATATGCTTTTCTCGTGACTGCCAATTGCTAAAATAAAATTTCTTTCTTTAAGTTTAACAAAACTCTATCGTTGTAATCGATTTTGACGTCTTAAGATTTTTAGCTGTAGATTGCGGCTTTCGTGAGAGAAGGGTTTTAAGAAACGACCTTATCATAAAATAAAGACACTGGTCTTAAATTGCAGGCATATAAGTCACAGATTACTAAACGGCAATTCCCTAATGAAGAAATCAACTTCTTAATCATGCAGTCAACGTAAACCTTTGTTTTCACCTGTTCATTGTTGTCCACAAAATGGTAAAAGTTACAAGAAGCAAGATCAGGAATGTAAGGCGTATGCCAGGCACCCAGTGGATTTAAGATTTCCTGTTCAAAGGGCTACTTTCAACCTCTCCATAGACAAACATACGAGGGTAGGTACACAAGTTTCCGGCCTAATCATTTTCTAGGTATGATAAAGATAAAAACTATATTTCACCTTTCAATATAGTTGCCCTTCATTGCAATACACTTCTCACATCTTTGAATTAATATTTCAATCCCCCAAAACAGTCAGAAGGCTTGTCTGCAAAATGGGCATAAACAGCAACCATTACTTCTTCGTCACACTTAAATTTCCTTCCTCGAAGGTCCTTCTTGAGTTTTAAGAGGAAATACTCACTGGGAGCTAGATCTGGGCTGTAGGGTATATGGTCGATCTCCTTGAAGCCATATTTCTTTACAGCTTGCTCTGCAACAAGAGCTGTGTGCGCAGACTTGTTGTCGTGAAGAAGGCGCACACCACCACTCAGATTTCTTTACCTTTTCTCTTTGATAGAAGCACGTAGTCTGTGCAGTAGGCCAGCATAGGACTCCCCATTCACTGTGATGTTCCTGTCCTTGAAGACAATGAAGAGTATTCCTTCACAGTCCCAAAAGATTGTGGCCATGATCTTCTTAGTTGACTGAGTGACCTTGGCCTTTAGAGGCGGTGCTTCGCCATGTTTACGTCACTCCATTGATTCTCTTCTCTTCTCAAGGGACCATAGTAGTTGACCACATTTTCATCTCCTGTAAAAATGGTTTGCACAAATTCTCTGTCGTTGCCACGGCAGAGCTCCAAAAATGCCCGGCAATAGATGACTCCTTGCTTGCACGCATCTTGCACTAACCTTATTCTTGTAATAATGTTGATGAATAATTCGAAGGATTGTGGTTTTAGTAAGGCCGAATCTTGCTGCTATTCCGGTCTTCCATAATTTCTCCTTCCACAAGAGCGATGTTTTCAGGAGTGAGCACCTCCAAGGACCGACCTGCACTCTCTTCGTCTTCAATGCCTTCTCGACCCATTCTAAAAAGTTTATCCCATTCTTTTACTTTATAATATGAGTGGGGTGTTTCCCCATATACACCTTCCAATCGCTGTTTAATTTCATTTGGAGTAAGTCCTTCTTTTGTGAAGAACTTGATAACAGCTGGGTACTCCATTTTGTAATGTCACAATCTTCTACACATAGCCTTCTTTATGCAACTTTATCTGAACAACTGAATACAGCGAATCGGGAAGTTACATCTGCAATTATTTACTTAACAGAGAAGGTATGACACAAGATAAGGGATTTGTGAAGGTGATAATCCTTATCGGCGAGACCGGAAACTTATATACCTACAGGCATGTCTATAATGTCTCATCAAGTTTAAAATAAAGTCTGTCCTCCACAATAGCAAGGAAGCTAAAAACGCGTGCTATATGTATCGGCGTCAATAATCAAGAAAACAATAGTTCGAATTATGTGATAGTTAAGCTTAACAAAATACAGATCGCTGCTTGTCAAAATGTGTAACTGCTGTGCAATTTCTATGATTGTCAACAACGCACATTTCGGTTCGTCTTCCCTGTCACACTGCAGTCGTATTGTTGTTCTGTGTTAATGCAGAACATATTTCCTCATCTGATCGACGTTGTACCACTTGCAGTCTGCATGAACTTGTGGTTAAAACACAGTCCCATCCGTATTGATGTATGTGCATATTTAACCGCAGAATTCAAAGAGCATTGTATAGCAATAGGGGGACCAGTTGCTTGGCCACTGCGATCGACCGAATTAATGCCCTTTCATTTTTTTTTCTTTCGGAACATAAGTTTTGTGTGCGTTACCCCAGTTGACAACATAGCGGAAATAGTTCACTGTTTAAATTTTGATTTGTAAAATTTTTAATTGTGCAGAAACATTGTATTGTACTAATTTGTCAGAAAATGCATGGGAAATTGAATTTCATATTTGAAGCTCTATCGTTTTGAAACGGTGTATCATCGGAGCGTTTTCTGGATTGCCCATCAAGTTTTCAGCCTCTTTACTCCGTGGTCTTCCTCAGAACCCTCAGGAAAGAGCTCGGTTTAATCTCGTGAAACCATTATTCAAATGAACTTAATTTCTTTAGTGTCTGACTTTTCGGGTACGTAGATATTTAACAAAAAGTTATTCTTTCTGTGTGACGTATTATTCCTCCAAGTTTGCCAGTGAGATGCTCCTTATACATTGTGTCACTGGGCTACCGTAATAAACTTCTTTCACAAAATCTCTGTCTAGATTTCGAATATTTCTAAGCTACTTCAGCTTTGCCTATTTTTACATAATGAAATTATTTGAGTAAGGGCCTGCGGAGCGCGGCTGCGTAGTGGGAAGAGCCAGTCACCAGCACAGTATAATATATGTGCAGGTAGCAGCTTGTAGTTAGTTTGAGAAAGACTTTGTCAGCAAGTGAATGTGCTTTCGTGTGTTACTTACGGTATGAAAACTGTATGCTAACTGTTCTCCGATAGTTATGCTACTGCTTTCAAAAAATGTTAAAAGTGTCAGTTCAAGCTAAGGACTGAATTCGAAAACTTTTCCTCACAATCCTTCGAAGTATACTCTCCGTCTCTCTCTCTCCACACACAGTTGTAGACGGTGCAACCACTTGTCAAAAGCACTACGTGCTCGGACTGAGATATTGCCAACAGAGCTGAATTTGTAGCTTGAGCAAGGTCCTGCACTCGTTTAAAAGTTTCCCAGCACTGCAAGATTTCACTCGAGGAAACAACCAGAAGTCGCATGATGCAAGATCGAGACTTTGGCGACTTCCAGTTTCCTCAAATATACAGCTGTTCTGTGAGTAGATGCATTATAGTGCAAAAGCAACAATCTTGAAGTTCCTGTCTTTGGTCACCGCCACCTCAGATCTTCAAATAAAGAATACAAAATATAAGTATCATAATATTCTCCATTCATTGTCATTCCTTTTGGCATACGAGTGGGTCTTTCATAGTTGAAGAAAACATTCGCCTCAGACAAGGAAATTTTGGTCTTGAGTCATTCTCACTTGTTCATATGCAAGTCTAAGTTTTATTGTTTTTAATAGTGTTTAACGCCCGTTTTTACTGTTGAGGCATCGCAGGCGGTGGACACTGATGATACATGAGATGAAATGATAAATTGGAAAAGCATTTTAAGGGTAACTCCTCGGCATTTGTCATTTATGAGGACTGAGAAAAACCTGGAAAAAAACTCAGTCAGGGAGGACGGTCCAAGTGGAAATTGAACCCCACACTTCCTGCACCTTAACGACCTCGACCACCAGTGGGGGTTTAAACTTTATTTAAGGTAATATAGTAATAAAACCAACTTTCATCACCAGTGCATATATCTGTCAAACAATTATGATCATTTGGTGGGAAAATGCACTGCAGTTTCCTTGCACGTTCCTTTCTCCTCTTCATTGGTTAGGGAATCTGGAACCATTTAGTACAGGATTTTTGTAGCTTTAAATGTTCATGGAGTATACTGCCAATGCTGCTAACACCGATACCCACTTGTATAGTTAGCATTTCAACAGTAATATGTCGATTTTCCTCCATCAAGTGCCTCACTCTTTGAATCGTTCTCTCGTTCACAGCTTCCCAAGGCCGGCCAGAGCGAGGGCTGTCTTTCAAAGTATCTTGTCCTTCTTCAAATGATGGAATCTATCTTGCAATGCCATCGAATGAACACACTTGATCACCAAGCCCTTGTGCAATTTTTCGCTCTTTCACCTAAGCTTATAGTGTGTGAAAATGTAGAATGTAAAGTTTTCTTTAGAAATATTTATGATTTTTCACCAGCTATTGACACAGAACAGAACTCAACAGACTGTACGATTGGTTATAACTTGCACTTATACATACTGCCAGCTGCGTTATTTACATTTTAGTAGACATTGTCTATAATAGATTTTCTAATGGTGTTTAACGCCCTTTTTACTACTGGAGTACCACAGGCGGTGGATACTGATGATACATGAGATGAAATGATAATTTGGAAAAGGATTTATTTTTAAGGAAGGAAACGTTCCAAGTCTAAGTTTAGGGTACCTCCCAGGCATTTGCCATTTATGAGGACTGAGGAAAACCTGGAAAATACTTAGCGGGATTCGAATCCCAGACCTCCCCTTCACGAGTCCGCGGCTTAACGACCTCGGTCACCCGTGACGGTCAAAAATAGATAGGATGGTTGCAAAACTTGAATAAATGAATGAATGTATTTATTCAAATTAACATTAATTAATAATCACTTAACAACCTTGTAAGGGCCCATCGGACATATGTGCCTTTCATAATGCATAAAAAGTACATTATTTAAATAAATAAGTAAATATGTCATATCTTCACTGCTTAGCGCAGTTAAAATAATAGTAATAATAGTCTCAACATCAGCTTCATATATACACACAGAATATCGAACCCTTTCACCCTTCTCATTGGAAAAGTAAACACAATTCACACACACACACACACACACACACACACACATATTCAATTCAGTTTAGTTTTCCGCCCCGCCTCCTCCCTCTGGTTTTCAGCCTTTTCAGACCTAGCCTGTCTTACCCGCTCCTCATCCTTGCCTGTCAGCAGAGCCATGCCCCTTGCTCTCTATTTAGAGTCAGTAAAGGAAGGCAGCAGAAACTTTTTCTCACGCCTCAGTGCTGCTACAGTTCGCTAGAATGTGTGATAATGATTCTTCCTCTCCACATAAAGGGCAAAGTCTCGGTCCGTTTTCACCTGAGATTCTGATCTGCCGCCATGCTCCAAGCCTAAACCACGAGAGTCCTGTTTAATGAGTCTGACCCTTGTTTTGATGTACTACTCCATTCCCACCCAGATTTTAACCCCGTTTGTACTTTCAATAATCTTCTCCCCAAACTGGGCGATTAAAAACTGCCTGTATATTTCCTTCAATCGGTTCTTGACCTTCCTCCATACGTTCTCCTGTAACCTTGGCGTGCTATACAAATATTTCCAACTCGATGGTTTCTAACCCCTTTCTCACATAGAAGGCCCATGTCTTATTGCCTTCCAATCTAAGCTGTTCCTTGAAGCAGATTGCTTTAATTAAAGATTGTTCTTCCAGAATAATTTTTGTTAATATTTCACCGCTCTTATTTAACATTACATTGTTTCAAAATGAGCCTCAACTTTCCTTTTAATTCCGTAGCTCGCCGTATACTTCCTTTCCCCCAACATCTCTTTCAAAAAACGCGGTCCCACTTAATCCAGATTCTCATTTTGCTCCCACTCTCAGATTTCCGCGCCATGTATCATCGTGGATGTAACCAGAGTCCAGTAAACCTACCGATAAATCTGGAATTCTTTGGTTGCAAAACGCTTTGAATGCTCCTCCTATATGAAAACAGATTCTTGCAGAGAAGATGACCCACAAGAAAATGTCTTGTTGATGTTTGTTTTCAGTAAAAGTATAAATATTAGCTTTATGTGGAGCAACTCTATCTCCCTTTTTCACTTTCCCAGTAAGCAGCCGCGCCGCGGACCATAAAACGAATAACCTCATTGTAGTTTACCGTTTTAGTATTTTGGCCAACATCAAATGAGATACGAAGGTAGGTCCATAAGTTTCCCACCTAACAAAGTCTTATAAAGACAAGAAAGACTACTGATAAAGACAAAAACTATATTTCACTTTTCAATATATTGCAATACACTTCTCATATCTTTGTCAATAGCCTCCTCAAAAAAAAAAAAAAAAAAAAAAGTCAGAAATCTTGTCTGCAAAATGGGCATTAACAGCATCCATCACTTTTTCGTAACACTTAAATTTTACTCGAAGGTCCTTCTTGAGTTTTGAGAAGAGGAAATAGTCACTGGGAGGTAGATCTGGGCTGTAGGGTGGATGGTCGATCTACTTGAAGCAACATTTCTTCACAGCTTCCTTTGCAACCCAAAGTGTGTACAGGCAGGCTCATTGTCGTGAAGAAAGCGCACATCCCCACTCAGCTTTCCTCGCCTTTTCTCTTTGATGGAAGCAGGTAGTCTGTGCAGTAGGCCAGCATAGTACTCCCCATTTACTGTGGTGTTTCTCTTCTTAAAACCAATGAAGAATATTCCTTCACAGTCTCAAAACATTGTGGCCATGACCTTCCCGGTTGACTGAGAGACCTTGGCCTTTAGAGACGGTGCTTCGCCAGGTTTTCGCCACTCTATCGATTCTCTTTTGGACAAGGGATCATAGTAGAGAACCATAGTTTTATCTCCTGTAACAATAGTTTGCACAACTTCTCTCTCGTGGCCAGGGCAGAGCACCGAAAATGCCTGACAACAGATGACTCGTTGTTGCTTTTGGACTGAAGAAAGAATTCTAGGCACCCATCTTGCACTAACCTTATTCGTGTTTAAATGTCCATGAATAATTTGAAGGACTGTTGTTTTAGAAAGGCTCAACCTTACTGCTATTTGTGTGATTTTAAGCTGCCAGTCTTCCATAATTTCTGTTTCCACAAGAGCGATGTTTTCAGGAGTGAGCACCTCCAAGGGCACACCTGAACGCTCTTCGTCTTCAATGCTTCCTTGACCCATTGGAAAAAGTTTGGCCCATTCTTTTACGGTAGAATATGAGGGGGGTGCTTCCCCATATACACCGTCCAATCGCTGCTTAATTTCGTTTGGAGTAAGTCCTTCTTTTGTGAAGAACTTAATAACATCTCATGCTGCATTTTGAACATTTTACTATCTTCCACACATAGCCTTCTTTATGGAATTATATCTGAACAAAGTGAAAACAGCGGATCGGAAGTTACAGTTGAAATTATTTACTTAACAGATAAGATATGACAGCAAATAAGAATTTTGTTAAGGCGATAATCCTTATCGGCGAGGCCGGAAACTTATGGACCTATCCTGGTAACAGTGCCGTTTTCTGTTCACCTTCACAAAGCCTATAGGACGTTTTTGATCATTTTGTATTTATATTTTCGTATTTGGTTGTAGCATGGTTTCCTTCGTTTTTGTTTTTGTGTATATCTCTTATGTGAAGTTTGCGTGTAATATCTAGTGGATTTTTGATTATGCTTTTTTAACATTTGTATTTATCTCTTATTTTAAGCCAGTCTGTATTTTAGCTCTTGATGTTTTACTCCTATAAGTATGTCTTTCATTTACAACACTTTATTTGTGTATCCATTTTTGCCATATTTTCTACTTCATTGTTTTTGCCCCGTATATTAAGTAGAAATGAGTTTATTTCGTCTCCTTTTGGGGGGGGGGGAGGTTCATTTCCTGCGAATAGTCATCATAATTTTCGACCCAACTAATTTGTGAGCCATTTCTTTGCGTGTCAATTTTTTTTAACTGGAGAAAAGTATACATAATTGATTAGGTATTCTAGTGTAGAACCTACACTTCAGCTGTTGCAGTAGTCTGCCCCGACAGACGCCTCTGTGTCATATTCCAAAGCGAAGTAGAGATGCTATCTCCAAGTTTATTTTCAGAATTTCAGAGCGAGAAAACGGAAGTTGAAGACAGGTAATTTGAGCTTGGAAATATTCTGTTAGGAACCTGTAGACAGGCCAACAGTAGATTAGGAGAGGATACAAATGACTAGAAACCGTCCATATCGCCATCATTTTCTACCTTTTTCTTTGTTGCGGCTATTGTTTCGACGTGATCTTAACCTGGCAGTTTTTCTTTTTTTCTTTCTTGATTACTTCCTATCGTCATTAAGGTTAGTGATACATTTGCCACTACAGTCACTCCTCCACTGTAGGAAGCATCTGGACTTTGTGACAGGATATAGACAGTTTTTCTTCTGGTTTATAGGTGCCAGAAGAGCCCTGCTCGTAATATGAAAAGAGATCGGATTTGTATATCACCTAGCTTAATATGTAATTAAATAAACAAAAATGTGGGCAATTTAAAACAACAGATTCCATACTTTACATACAATGGCTTTGTACCCAGCTTTACGTAACGAAGATATTTTAAAATTACCAATTAAAGTACTTTTGCGTGGAAAATTTTCGAAATGTTATTCTTGTCCTACCACATATTTTATTAAAATTTTTTTTGAAAAAGTAAATACAGTAAATACATAAGATTGAATAATAGCTACTGCTAACTCTAGAATTAATAATAATTAATTAAAATAGGAAGGATGTAAAATGTTAATGCTTTTCTTGTATTACCTAGTATTATACTTCAGTACTTCAAGCAAAGAAAAAACTGTATTAACATAATAAAACTGAATTCACACAAAAAAATGATGAGCATTAATTATCTTAGACTTTTACAGTTACTACAGTTACAGTTGCTCAAAGTGCCCACCATCGGCGTCAATACACTTCTGAGTACGTTGAACTACTGATTGAGCAACGTTTGCGAAAGTGTCCTCGGCGATTGCAGCACATTTCGCTTCAATTTCTTCCTGAAGTGCTGCCAGTGTAGCTGGTTTTCTACAGTATACAACATCCTTAAGAGTTCTCCATAGGTAGAAGTCCAACTTAGATCCGGAGAATGCAGTACACATGTCTCCATTGCCTTTGAACTTCAATAACATTCTCGGTTTTCCAATACCACTTCAAAATTGCTTTGCGCTGTTCAAATGATAATCTTGGCTCCATTTTGTTTTAGCAATGCTAGCATAACGTAATGGTGTTTACAGAACACCATACCATATTCTTGGCTCCATTGGTTCATTGTTGATTTACGACAATCTTGGCTTCATTTGTTCATTGTTGATTTACCTGTCACACCTATCATAATGTATGTGAGTCACATCTGTTTACAGAAATCATACTACACATTACTGTTATTTTTTGGTTCAACTTTGAAATATATCAAATAGATGTCTAATGTGAAAGTGTGTATACAGTTTTTGGCAATCTCGGTATTAGCGTTATTTATGTACACTTGAATTTTCAAATAGATTGAAATCGGTTTGCGCTGGCGATCCCTTATACTTATTATTCCATCCTTCCTCTATGGCGCGAGAGCCCGAGATAGGGACACTGCCTGCCGCAGCAACCGCTGCTTTCTATACCTCCGTCTTGCGACATCCATGATAGAGGGCAGTATTGCAGGGGGCATGCGATCAGCATGTCGATACCCTGCTGGTCTCTATCATGCGGCCTTAGAAATCGAAGAACGCCACCTCTTCATTCAGCACACCAGTTATCCTCGCTAGGCTGGGTGCGCCCTATTACAGACTCGCTTACCTTAGAAAAAGTTTTAAGTAGGTACCTCCCAGCCAGCAGTCAAAAACCTAACAACTAAATCAAAACGGTTGTCAATACCTTAATTAAAGATGAAACAATAACTCTATGACTTTCCTCTTAAAAACCTCCCAGTCTGAATAACAACATAGCATATGTGTGTGAATCTAATGCGCACCTTTTGTTCCAATGTAGTATTCAAAACTGTGGTGCACATTAGATTCGATCGCATATTTGATTCGAGTGCAAATCCGTTCCATAGTTCGCTGGTAAATTTATTCAAATTTACCGTTTATTACTTCATGAAGGTTGCTGCAATTCTCGCAACACGTCATTTTTACATGACTCTAATGCGCACTTTTTGTCCAAATGCAATATTCAAAACCGTGGTACGCATTAGAATCAATGACGTATTAGATTCGAGTGCAAATGCGTTCCGCATTTCGCCGGTAACTTCATTCTAAAAATCGTTAATTACGTCATAATGCACTGCTGCAACTCTCTACATTCGCTACATTTATTGTTGCCTATTATTGCATAGAGCGTTTGAATAGAGGGAAAAGGGAAAGAATGCTACTTTGAAGCGAAAAGTAATTCTTTAAGCTGAAAAAATGATAGTAACAGAAAGACAGGAAGAGAGTTCAATGTAACTGAGAGTAACGTTCGCTTGTGGAGGCAACAGAAATTGACATTATTTGCAACTAAAGCCAGTAGGAAGAAATTCACTGATCCTCTCAAAGAAAGACATTAAAGAAAAAGTATTGAATTCGTACATGGACGGAATAAGAATGGGCAACATGTGACTAGTAACACTATGAGAAATAACTTTTTCTTCTTTGGCCTACGCCAACTGTCCTGGCAACAGCACGAGTGGTGGATTATGTCCCACATGCTAAGATCTAACAATAGTCCAGTTATAAATTCTATGTTCGGATGTTTTATGAAGCGGACGGGCTTATCTCTAAGAGGCCGTACAACAATATGCGAAAATCTTTTATTTGTTTGTTTATTTTTATGGTTTTAAGTTTCGCATTCGGCGGCGCATTTGATTCTCGCAAATACGGTATTTAACATAACTTTTAAATAAAAAAAAAAAACACAATAATATTAATTGAGGGAAAGTTGAAAATCTACTTTGTTTAAATTTTAGGTCTTACCCCCTCACCCACTTTGAAATTACCTTCTGACGCTTAAATTTTAAAGAGGATCAATTGTTATCACAACTTTTGATTTTTTTATCGTTGCCTGGCAACTTGGGCTGCTGTTATTGTTTAAATTTGAACAGAATAATGCTATGAAAACTGCAGAGCTTTTACAGTGATAGTTGTGTTTTGCTAATAATGTTTCAATATGATGTATATCCTACGATAAAAATCAGAATGTAGGCGGGTTAGTCAGGAGTTAAAAAATAGGCTGCATATATTATTAATAATATTATTTAAAATAAATTGATTTTTCATCCTTCAACTAATTGACTTGTGTTTTATTCAAATTCCAATCAACAGCTTGAAAGTTTATAAGTAATAATAACTAAATTATAAGTTTCACTTCCTTATTTCAACCAACACAATTTTGAAATTTCAAATGACATCCTTAGAGTTTGATAATCAAAATTTAAAGTGATATAATTGCTTTCACTTGTACGTTTTCTTTCATTCTCGTTGGCTGGCATCCTGAACTATTGTTATTGTTTTTTTAATTTGGACAGAATAAATAATTAATTTATTTTAGGATGATATAACTGATATTTTGCTTAAAAGTACACTGATTTTAAGCAAAATATAATAATTGAATTGATAATGACAGAGGAGAGCATTTCGATACTTTACAATTGCTCTATGACAGACCATTTGCGCTTCCAGTAGGGACACCTTCGGAAGTAAGGAATGACGAAGCTATGCGCGGCCAGGATCCAGGAGCCGTAGTAGTGATCCCTAGCAATTTTTCCCGAAAGAGCACAGCAGTGAAGCAGTTAATGCTGCCCAGAAGGAACGCCTTCACTCCATATGCCTAAGCAAAAATCTTTTCCAACCGCGAGCCACCGGCAAACCGCACACAGCACCACCCCACCTCACTTTTTGGCCCTCTAACAGAAGCAGTGGAATTAAATAATATGACACGGGAGAGCTAAAATGTTATGGAAAGGAAAAATCCACATAGCATTCACCTAAGTGACCAGGGAAAACCAAGAAAAAGCCTAAGGGATTTGAACACCGAACCTACTGAATGCGAGTCCCAAACGTTACCTCCTGAGTCATCCCGCTTGTGAATCATTACTATTATAGTGATACAAACAATTTCGGAACCTCTTACTAAAGCTCTTACATTCTGTTCCTTTTTGTATAAAGTACACACTGTTTTTAAACAATTTCTTAGCAAAACATAAACATTACATTAGATGTTATTATACTACGAGTAACATTGTGTCCAAATTCAAACAACAATAACAATAGTCCCGATTATCAGCCAGCGATAAAACAATAATAGGTATGACAACAATTGTGTCCTCTTTAAAACTTGAGCATCAAAAGGTAAAAGGTAAAGGTGTCATTTGAAGTTTCAAAGTGGGGAATGACTGCACAAGGGGGTGAAACTTAAAATTTCATTAAGTTTTAAACTTCTTTTAAGCTTCTTCCTCTATATCTAAACCGATTTTGGTGGGAGGGCCTTAAATTGTATTTATATTAAATGGGAGTTATTCAGAATGGAAAGTTTTGAAATTAAGGGCATATTTTGTAGATGAAAAAATGGAAACCCGCATCACTTGTGTAAAAACATAGTTTACATAATTATACGCGGTTTACATTATAATCTTGCAGCAATTCCTGAACAAGTTGCCTTATATGATTATAATTTTTAATTTTGGTAGCTTTTCAAGGCGTGTTGGCAGAGATTTCCTTGGATTTGATCTTCGGTGAGCTACTTCGACTAGGCCTAATTTCCTAAATTTATTAACAAGATGACCTATTGAGCTGGTTGGTTCAGATGGTGACCTTGGGTTTGTTTTTTTTTTCGTGGACTTACGAAATTGGTAGAATTAATATTTACATTTCACCTGTACCGTTTCACCGTTGGATCTCTTACAGGGTCAAAATGCTAGGGCGAAGGTGGAGGCTGGTGCGGTGTGATGGTAGCTTGTGCTTTGGAAATATTTCTGCCCCAGATGTTGGCTCCCACTACTTAGAAGACTCCACCGGGTTCGGGGTATACTATCTGCAATTATGTTAGGATTCCCATCTTCGTCCGCGCAGTAACCGCTCGGTGTCCCTCACCTCATCCCTTCCTCCCGAGTTGCACATAGCACTATCGACCTGCCTTGAGCGCCAAAGTATCCTCTTCCGCCCCGATCAATATCCAATTTCCAACAAGATAACATGCAATATTCCTGTGTGGACCAGAATCACCGGGGAATGTCCTTTAAAATTGCCTGCACTCTTTCATATCATATCTAAAAGACTGTAGTAGCTGTCATTTAACAGAAATGAGATTAGCACAAACAGCTGTTTTATTAAATCATCCCGTCCTTGATTGGATTATTTGTACTCTAACAGATAGGGAACAGTGCTAATGTTAGTGTCACTAATAACAACTATACATCTAAATTTTATCAATTTTAAATTGCTTATGTATCAAGATCGACAGAGCCTAAATTATTTCGATATTTAAAAAGTACAGAACATCAAAACTCACCTTACGAATCTAGATGTACAACAGCAGTGAAATACTTTGATATTCACCTAAAAACTGGCTGATAACAATATGGAATTAATATGGAATTAAATTCTTTGATGTGACAGTCAATTGAGAAATAAAGTCTGTTTAACATGGGACCCAAAATAATGAAAGAAATTGCGATTTCTGTATATCAGGTTATGCAATTATCTGATGACTGAAGCGGGAGCGGGGGACTACATCAGTCGATAAGCCATAGCTCAAGTCCCTGCCGAGATACACGATTCGCGATCTGCTACGTTGGTCTTGAGTCTCACTCCACTCAGTGTCGATTGAACAGTAAAAGAAACAATATGCGTTTTATCCTAAGATAAGGTCCGCTAAGGTTAATAAACAATATTATATGCCTAATTATTCCATTATGTCTCCTTGCGAGACATGGGTGAGTACATTAATTCTTGAGTGCATCAGAATGCTTTCACACTGTCACTGATTTGTGCTTCCAGGCTACCGTAAGCGATGACTTTTAGGCTGATGTAGTTCCCGCGGACAGTTCGGTCATCAGATAATTGAATGATTCATTATTTTAGCTCCTGAAAGAAAATTTCGACTGCAAAAGATTCGTCACAAATACTTCTGTGTGACAGCTCTAAATTAACGTTCATTTTATTCTAAAAGCGTTTATAGAACAAGCATTTTTCAGACATGTATATAATTTTAGCATTAACATCTTTGTTACTTTGTAAACCATTTCTCTATACCGAACACACGTGGCAGGGAGAGGCAACTCCCCGATATATAGCTCTGTTCAATTTCCTTCCTCCGTTATGACAATGATTAGTGGTCCATTGTCGAGGTGTTAAAGTAGATGAAAACATTTTAAATTCAATACACGATGAACAGGTTGTTTAAAACCCGTTGAAAGGTAATTCATTACAGCTGTCTGCCGAATATGGTACATCTATATCTCTTTTAAGCAGCATTCCACAGACTGATAATACCAGACGCCGTTCTGTTGACGACTATTTATGTCATATTAAATATTCATCTGGTTCTAAACGCTTCTTTTAATAAGAGTATATTCGGGTTACCTGTTCGTTTTGAATAAAATATGGGCATATTGTTGAATTCATAATCGTTTACATCAATTCCATGACCTTCGAAGAGTTTCTGTTGTCATAATTATGCCTGAGAACATTATGCAAATTAGCGTTTTTAATGATTTGCCATATACCGAAAAAAATAGTAATAAATTTGTATCTCTTGACTGGGAACATATGTTTTTAAGAATATATTTTATATTTATAATGTCATGACCAGGAGTGACAAGTCGATACTAAAATAAACTCGCGCTTTGTTAAATAAATCATCTTATGCTCTTTGCATTGCGGAGGTGTAAGTCAAAGAGTATAGTTATGATGTAACGTTCCTATAAAGGCATGAAAAATAAAACTCTCCAATGAAATCCCATGGGGTGGGAAAATTTTCCGTTTTATACTCTAAACATGTGACATTAATAATCGTATTACGTTTCTTATATATTGCTTTGAAACACAACAGAATATACAAATGTTTTAAGTAATTTTTCTTTAACCAATATTTTATCACAAATGTACAATATAAATGTATTATTTTACTTTAATCATTGTACATTCTAAAAATCCATTATTATAATTAAAATATTCAAAATAAAAAAAAATTAAGTTTTTATCCCAATACAATAAATTATTTTTGTATAAGTAATTCAAAAGTTTCCTCGACCCCATTCTAGTTCCTATAAAACGCCGAAGCTATAGTGACAAATTCCACATGTCTTTCAGACGTATTTGTGTGGCAATAATATAACTGGAATATTAATGTTAATATTTCTCCTCTAATTCTGTGTTCATTTTTCTCCTGGGTTAGATGCCCAAATAGCATTTATTCTTCAAATATTTTATCAATCTGTTATATTCATGCAATCACCATCAAAATTACTGGGAAGAATTTTGAATTTTATGACCTAGCTATCTTTATTCCTTCTTGTCGTGTAACCTATAAATACTCGTCTGATTTACAACTTGCCAATAACTTTCGCAGAAATTAATTACTCTGATATAAACTACTGGCTATACTTTTGGTTAAAGGTAAAGGATCTAGATATACAGAATCGGTTCATAAAGTACGAGGCCAGGTCCATAAGTTTTCGGCTTAACCATTTTCTAGGTATGACAAAGACGAAAACTATATTTCACTTTTCAGTATAGTTACCCCTTTATTGTAACACACTTCTCCAATCTTGGAACTAACATTTCAGTCCCTCTTTCCCAAAAACAGTCACATGTTTTGTCTGCAAAATGGGCATAAACAACATCCTCCACTTCTTCGTCACACTTAAATTTCCTTCCTCGAAGGAAAGTCAATGAAGAGTATCCTTTACAGTGCCAAAAGATTGTGGTCATGTTGACTGAGTGACCTTGGTCTTTAGAGGCGGTGCTTCGCCAGGTTTACGCCGTTCCATTGATTCTCTTTTGCACAAGGGGTCATAGTAGAGTAACATAGTTTCATCTCCTGTAACAATGGTTTGCACAACTTCTCTCTCATTGTCACGGCAGAGCTCCAAAAATGCCTGACAACACATAATTCGTTGCTACTTTTGGACTGAGGAAAGAAGTCTAGGCACCCCATCTTGCACTAACCTTATTCATGTTTAAATGCTCATGAATAATTCGAAGGACTGTAGTTTTAGAAAGGACCAACCTTGCTACTGTTTCTGTAACTTTGAGAGCTACCTGTCTTTCATAATTTCTCCTTACACAAGAGCGACGTTTTCAGGAGTGAGCACCTCCAAGGGCCGACCTGCACGTTCTTCGTCTTCAATGCTTTCTCGACCCATTCGGAAAAGTTTGACCCATTCTTTTACGGTAGAATATGAGGGGGATGCTTCTCCATATACATCGTCCAATCGCTGTTTAATTTAATTTGGAGTTAGTCCTTCTTTTGTGAAGAACTTGATAACAGCTCGATACTCCCATTTTCAGCATGTCACAATGTTCTACACATAGCCTTCTTTATGCAATATGTCTGAACAACTGAACACAGCGGAGCGGAAGCTACACCTGCAAATATTTACTTAATAGATAAGGTATGACAACAGATAATGGTTTTTCGAAGGCGATAATCCTTACTGGCGAGCCGTAAACTTATGGACCTACTCTCGTAGGTAAAGTAAAATGTTATTAATTTCTTCTACTTCCATGTTTTCTCTCATATTCTTATTCCAAAATAAAATACAAGTAAAAGTATCAGGTTTATTTTGTTAAATTTGCATCTCTTCCTCTTAATTTACTTCTTTTAATTGTCTTTTAAAGTATTCCTACATTAAAAAAAAGGAAACGTGCGAGTTTTGAATACTCTGATCGAAATCCATACGTATTACATTTCTGCAGCAACTTTTTTTTCCCCTTTGAGATATTTAGAACGTTTAAAGACCTTCACAAGACGATGATGGTACGCTTGAATTTATTTTATCTACCAATTTAAATTGTTGGTCTGATTTCTTTAATGTTTTGTTGAACAGGTTTCTCAGTTTCTCAATGTATTTTTCATCAGTGTCAGATGCATATGGATTAACCGAAAAGAAAGAAACAAGTAATCAGAGTACAAAGACGGTGCTTTCTGGACCATTTTCTAAACAAAATGTTATTTAATATTTCGTGACTAGTTAATCTACATTACTAATCATCTTTTGTCTTCTTTCTTTGATCCTGTATACATCTTCTCTTTTCCAAACACTTTCTTTTCTTGTTCCGGTTGCACTCTGTATAACTTTTTCAAATGTGATGACTGATGTCAAATATTACCTTAACTGAGTTATCACAAGAGGTCTGAGATAGCCCATAAATTCATGTGTGTAATGGTTTATATTTATTAGGATTATTTCACGATTAAAATAAGAATTTAAATACAATTACTCTAAACTTGGCTTGCCAAATTGTAATAATTACATATTTATATTATGAATACTTAATTTATCAAGCTATCTTGCAAAAACGCTACCGGTGTCCGAGTTCATTAAGGCACGGACTCGTGAGCAGGAGATCTGGGGTTCAAATCCCGCTAGGACGGTCTTCCCTGACTGAAATTTTTTCCAGGTTTTCCTCAGTCCTCACAAATTGCAAATGCCGGGGAGGTACCCTAAACTTAGGCCTGGAACGTTTTCTTCCTTAAAAATCTATATCATTTCATCTCATATATCATCAGTGTCCAGCGCCTGTGGTGCCTCAATAGTAAAACGGGTGTTAAACAATATTAAAAAAAAAAAAAAAAAAAGATCTTGCAACAGGCAAATGTTGATTTTCAATGACGCCATTGAGAAGAGCAAAATACGGGTTTAGGGCTATTTCGTGAATATAATAATAATAATAATAATAATAATAATTTTAGCAATTATATAAAATGATATTCATATGAATAGTAAGACACCGTGAGACTGAAATAGACGACAATGAAATGTCACAATCGCTACCGTTCGATTTGCTAATACCAACTGAGAAAAACAAAACAGAGATGGCTGACATTTTTTCGATTAATAACGTTTATTAAAAGTTGAGGTTGTTTAGGTATCGTTATATAATTTACAAAATGATTTTAGACTGTTTGGCTGAATACACAATTATTGAAAGTACAAGTATTGAATGGTCCTCAATTTTATTGAATACAAACGACATTTGAGAATTAGTGAATGGAGATGTTGAAACGGAATTTTGCACTTTATTTAGTATCACCGAATGATGTTCCTAATTAATCTATATGATGCTCAGGAATTATAGTGGTAGTATAAAGTTGGCAACACTGACAGAATCGCATGGTAAAAGGTTTTGACAAAACTTTGCAATAATTTCACTACGATATCGGGCTGTGTTTTGCTATATTTCAAATTTTTGTTTCATTTCATTATGATGACGTCACATAAGCGAAATAATCAACATAAAATTTTAATTTGTTCTAATATATACCATTTCTTAGTTTCTTTTGTTGAATTGTGATATTCGTCATGAAGTTTCGCAAGTTTTTAAATGTTCTTTGGATGGTACAAAGAAGGGAATAGAAACTTTTAATCATATTTTCTTTAGGTTTAAGTTTATTTCCAACTTTTACTGAAATTCTAAAATATTTCACTCATTTTCATTGTAATTTCGCAATCCATTACGAACAATTATTGTAACGCTTTAAATAAAGGACAATCGGAAAGAAGCGATTAGCTTTTGTTTTTTTCATGTGCAGACAACCACCGCTTCTGTGGAAGGAATAAGTTGAAAGGAAACTATGTGCAGCAACCTTTGAAAATAAATTATAACACTATAAGCAAAAGTACTAAATAAAAGAAAATTTAGTAGTTAAAATTTTTGTTGCCACAACTGCGAATAATGATTGTTTGTTTTGGTTTCCTTTCAGATAAGGAATTTCTTGACGTTAATTGCGAGCGTAACTTTAAGGTTGTTCACCTTACAAACTAGAGAAATCTTAAACCACCTGCCGTCATTTGCCAAGTCACGCAAAAAAAATTGCTACAGGCATAATATTTTTAGTTCCTTTTCCGTAACTTTTTGGTTTATTATCACCAAAATATGCAAACAACTTTGTAAGAAAGAATAGCACGAATTATTTCCTATGATAAACGTTTTTAGTCAATTATTTTTTCCTTTACACTTATTTGCAATATTTATTAATTTTTTTCCTCGCACCTTTGTTTACTAACGGCTTTTAACATCCCATGGAATAATACGTAAAGGGGTCTCTGTTGGGTCAGCGTCTAAGTTAACAGCAATTCCCCCACTAAGCAAATATTTTAATAATTTTTATTCTCTGTCTTTCTTTATAAAATTTCCAACCTTTTAGTACCTTTGCCTAAGAAAGTGCGCAGGCTATAATAGTGAAAAAGTGCATATCTAAATATTTAAAAAAAAATTTAAACTCTTTTTCCCCTATCGTCTTATAAGTTTGCAGACATTTCCTATTTTCTCTAAACTACCAGTAACAGACTCTTGAAATGTGTAATAATTATTTAACTAGAGATGCTAGCAAGACAGTATAAACCTGACGATAGTTAAGATACAGACGTCGGAGGTAGGGGATTGCAGTTTTTGACTGCATGCCAAAAAACCTGTCCTTGTTTATATCTGAACGGCATAGTACAGGGTTAGTTACATTTATGGTTGATGCTAAGGCAACTTCGCGTTCATGGTAGAAAATGTTTCATCATTAGCCATTGCCTAAATAATCCCTGAATGTTTCATACCTCTCCCGTAAAAGTTAACAAATTCAAGACATTTTATAACAAAAAATGTGTAAAATTAGAAACCCACTGGAATTTTTTTTTAAAATCCAGCATATAACATATACGGACAAAGTGTCATTATATGTATTACCAGAGAAAAAAGTCGGTCCTGGTGGTGTAGCGGTAACCATACTTGCCTCCTAAACCCAAGATTGCGAGTTAGATCGTAGCCAGGACCGATGGATTTTTTCGGACGTAAAAAATCCTAAGTATGGCTTCATACGGAAAGGAAGTAAAGCCGTAGGTCTCGTATCTGAGCAAACCAGTAAGGTGTACTTTCTGTTGCACAGTAGATACGGACTCTAATTTCTTTCCAAATTATAACGCATTTGAAAAAAAATATTTTCAGCGTTTTAAGAAATTGTTTTAGTTATTATCTACTAACTACGTGCATCTTGAAGCATATAATAAACTCTTAAGACACTATAATTAAAAAGTTTCAGTTAAATAAATATTTTCAATAAGAGGACAAAATCACAATAGTTAAATACAAAAATATTTCGGAAATACTTCAAGCGCAATAATCGCATATTAGCCTGTTACAACTAATGCAATATACTTTAGTTTCCCTGCCTTTGGTTACAGAGCGCTTTCTTTATTGATTACTGCAGGTGGTTTAACACATCACATTTAAATATCTTGACAATGAATCGTGGGTTATAGATTGAGCAGTCTTCTCTGGAGAGATTAACTCTATGCCAGGGATATAGGGAATAGAAAAAGTTAGTGCTCATCGTTTTTGGCTAGTGATGAGTATATCACAAATGGGTTCAGGACGCAAATGTTCTACAATATATACAGGTAGGTCCATAAGTTTCCGGCCTAGCCGATAAGGATTATCGCCTTCACAAAACCCTTACCGGTGTCATACCTTATCTGTTCAGTAAATACTTGCAGCTGTAATTTCCACTCCGCTGTGTTCAGTTGTTTAGATATAGTTGCATAAAGAAGGCTATGTGTAGAAGATTGTGGCATGTTCAAAATGGAGTTTCGAGCTGTTATTAAATTCTTCACAAAAGAAGAATTTACTCCAAATGAAATTAAACAGTGATTGGACGATGTATATGGGGAAGCATCCCCCTCATATTCTACCGTAAAAGAATGGACCAAACTTTTTCGAATGGGTCGAGAAAGCATTGACGACGAACAGCGTGTAGGTTGGATCTTGGAGATGCTCACTCCAGAAAACATCGCCCTTGTGGAAGGAGAAATTATGGAAGATCAGCAGCTCAAAGTTACAGAAACAGTAGTAAGGTTGGGCCTTTCTAAAACAACAGTCCGGCGAATTATTCATGAACATTTAAACATAAATAATGTTAGTGCAAGATGGGTGCCTAGACTTCTTTCCTCAGTCCAAAAGCAGCAACGAGTCATCTGTTTTCAGGCATTTTTGGAGCTCTGCCATGGGAACGAGAGAGAAGCTCTGCAAACCATTGTTACAGGAGATGAAACTGTGATTCTCTACTATGATCCCTTGTCCAAAAGAGAACCAATGGAGTGATGTAAACCTGGCAAAGCACCTTTTGATCTTCTGGAGAATTTTTGGTGAAGTACCAGTATAGACTAAAGACGTGGTCCATGTATGAAGGAGCTACCTGCTCATGTTTTTCACACTATCCATCAAAACCTAACGTAGGCATTTAATGAACGGTGAATTCCAATATGTTTGCACGCACATTCCCCTTAAGAAGTTTGACTATAAGGACCAGAGGGTATTCAGTTTTCAGGATCGCGTTTTCAGTACCTGGCTAGGAGTTTCAAAGTGTGCATAATTCTCTAAGATGTAAGGTTGAAGGATGATTGCAATGAATGGCTATAATACATCGAGTTATTTAAGTTACTAGCTGGAAGAACGTGGATGTGTATTGTTGGGAGAAACGCTCAAGTGGCCTGTAACTCAGATAAACTCACTGTATTTACCACTTGCTATACACATTGTTCATGCCTCAAAAAGTTTAGAACCGAAATTTATTTGGCTTGTTTCTTATTTTAATGAATATTGCCTTCTCTTAAAATATGTGCTGGTTCTTGTATAATAAATATTTAAATAAAGATTATTCATAATTCATATATTAAAAAGCATTGAGATTAATAAAATCGCATTTTCTTTCGAAAAAGAAATCCCTACAGCCCTGCAAGACCACTGAAGTCGCTAGCGCGCTAGCTTCCGATGCTGTAAATATCAATTCAGTCATAAACTTCTGTTTTACAATAGAATAATATACCCTTCCTTATGTAGATAGAAAGCATGCAAAGGACTGTTAATTTTTTCTCATTAATTTGTATTTTATTTTATCCATGCAAATTGCTAATTTAAATATAATTTTTTTCTACTACGAAACCATAATTCTTTGCTGGTTCGCTATAGTGGTCCTTCCAGCTGTGCAAAAGTCTTTTATCTTGACCAATAGCGCCCTGTACAATTGTTATTGACAATGGAAGTGAATCCCGCCCACGTTGACGGGCAAAAATAACACAAAATCCATTTCTGAAGTGCATTTATCAAACTGCCTTGACAGTTACTTCACATTAGCCCATTGTTTAGCATACAATTGAACTTGATTTTAATGAACGTCGAATGGCTCATACAGCTTTGTTACAATAGCTTTCGTTGCTTAAACAGGAAGTTAAAATCGCTAATGATGCAAGTGTATAAGGACACGTGCTGTTAAAACTTCACTGACCGTTTTTATATGTTTGGTGTACAAACCTTCCGAAAATTTAATTTCCTCGTTATGTACTGGCATAAGATTAAGGTATTTTAACTTATAAATACTTGAAAAAGTTAATATAATAAGGAAGGTTAAGAACCTACAGAGAAATTGGTTGTACGTTGAGATATTAAAACAACATGGACATTTATAAATGATGTTAGATCTGATAAAGGCGTAATTACCATCAATATAAATTACTTTAAAAATATTTTTGTCAACTTTCGCAGTAGGACAGGGAAGACATAATAGAAACATCAAAAAAAAAAAAAAAAAAAGTCAGTGTATGTAAGTATGGGGGTAAACAACGTATAAGGACATTAATGTTTAACCAGATATGGGAAGAAGAAGCAATATCCAATGATATGATAAGAAGGTATGTCCGCAAGTTTCCGGCCTAACCATTTTCTAGGTATGATAAAAACAAAAAAGTTATTTCACTTTTCAATACAGTTATCATTTATTGCAATAGACTTTTCACATCTTTGAATAAACATTTCAATCCCTCCCCCCAAATAGTTAGAAGTATTGTCTGCAAAATGGGCATAAACAGCATCCATCACTTCTTCGTCACACTTTAATTTCTTGAAGGTCCTTCTTGAGATTTGAGAAAAGGAAATAGTCACTGAGAACTAGATGTGGACTGTAGGATGGATGGTCGATCTCCTTGAAACCACATTTCTTCAAGAGCTGTGTGCACAGGCGCGTTGTCGTGGAGAAGACGCACATCACCTAGCTTTCCTCGCCTTTTCTCTTTGATGGAAGCACGTGGTCTGTGCAGTAGGCCAGCATAGTACTTCCCATTTATTATGGTGTTCCTCTCCTTGAAGTCAAAGGGTATTCCTTCACAGTCCCGAAAGATTGTGGCCATTATCTTCTTGATTGACTGGGTGACCTTGGCCTTTACAGGCGGTGCTTTGCCAGATTTACGTCACTCCATTGATTCCCTTTTGGGCAAGGGATCATAGTAGAGGATCATAGTTTCATCTCCTGTAACAATAGTTTGCAGAACTTCTTTCTAGTTGCCACGGCAGAGCTTCAAAAATACCTGACAGCAGATGACTCGTTGCTGCTTTTGGACTGAGGAAAAAAGTCTAGGCATCCATCTTGCAGTGACCTTATTCATATTTAAATGTTCATGAATAGTTCGAAGGACTGTTGTTTTAGAAAGGCCCAACTTTGCTGCTATTTCTGTAACTTTGAACCGTCGATCTTTCATAATTTCTCCTTCCACAAGAGCGATGTTTTCAGGAGTGAACACCTCTAAGGGCCGACCTGACACTCCTCGTCTTCAATGCTTTCTCGATCCATTCGAAAAAGTTTGACCCATTCTTTTACGATAGAATATGAGGGGGGTGTTTCTCCATATACACCTTCCAATCGCTGTTTAATTTCATTTGGAATAAGTCCTTCTTTTGTGGAGAACTTAATAACAGCTCGAAGCTGCATTTTAAACATGTCACAATCTTCTACACATAGGCTTCTTTATGCAACTATATCTGTTGCATAAAGAGCCGAAGTTTTAGCTGCAATAATTTACTTAACGATAAGGTATGACACCAGATAAGGAGTTTGTGAAGTGCGATAATCCTTATTGGAGGCCGGAAACTTATGGATCTACTCTCGTATCTTACATATCAGATGTGCATAAGAAAGAACGTAAGAAGGCTACACAAAATTATAGAAATCTTAGTATTATGTCACCAATCAATAGAATGTGTCGATAGATTAGAGGATATAACAACCATGTATGTTAGAGGAACGGAGTAGGGTTTACTAGAGGTAAACTATGTATTGAGGAAAGAAAAGGCTGCAAAAGAAAAAGAAAAACACTTACTATTTGTGCACTTGGAGAATGCATATGACTATGTGTGTATGCAGGTATGGCCAACTCTAAGACAAATGAGAATAGACGAATCAACAGTAATATTAACCCAGCATTTGTATAAGAGTTTTCGAGCATGTGTGAAAATGGGAACGAGATTATTATCGGAACATCAAAAGGATTATGTCAGGGCTGTAGTACGTCCGTTACATTTTTTGAAAAATATATTTAGAACGGGTATTAAGGAAGTGAAATGATAATTGCAAGAGAGTGGTCCTAAGGAGCCTCTTTTACAGGTGATCAGATGATAACTGAACAGGGTAGGGGG
Organism: Metallyticus violacea; assembly: GCA_030762175.1. Taxonomy (NCBI): domain Eukaryota; kingdom Metazoa; phylum Arthropoda; class Insecta; order Mantodea; family Metallyticidae; genus Metallyticus; species Metallyticus violacea. The sequence goes on from CM060843.1 coordinate 5,531,800, forward strand.
GAAATTGAATTTTTGATGAAAAGAGTATGTGAAAGGGGACTAAAGATTAATTTTAAGAAAACTAAGTAAGCGGTTGTTGGAGGACAGATTTGATGTTAGGAAAAAGTGTAATAAGAGCTAGAGTTTAAGTATCTAAACTCTATTATAGATAAGAAACAGGAAGATCTACTACAAAAGTGTGGAATTGGATACTTTGTAGAAGGGAAGTAATAAAGAGGGGAGGATGAATAAAATTAAAAAAGTGACTAAAGCTAAAGAGACAGTATTAAATAGAATTCTGACTTGGCATGGATGCCGGAGGAGAGATCGCCTAGAATAAAGATGTACTATCAGCTCAGAGACGGTGGAAGAAGGAAGACCAAGAAATACATTGATAAGTTAATTATTTTGGTTCATTTAAGGATGTTCCTTTCTATTAATTCAGGGTATGAAAAAACTGATAAATTTTGCTCAGAGGCCTTTAGGTTCCTTTAGCAATCGCTTACTTCCCTTCCAAAGGAAGCTATATTTAAGGTTTTATGCTCTAAACATCCATCGACTCTGACACCTTGGGTCTACGAGACAAGTATGTTTACCGCTACACCACCAGGACCGATAAAAATACATAGAATATTAGAATGGTGAGAGGAATGCTAAATCTTAGATTGGGGGCATGTGAATGGGGAAATTGAGCAGTTTGACATTTAGGAATAACAGACAATTGTTAAAAAATGGAAATGCCTGATAATGGATTTAATATTTTTCACAAAGGTAGTATATTGTTAGTTTAATATTTCCATGTATATTTTAAAGACACATTTTAAAGACACGTTTATAAAGTTATATCATTTATCTACTTCTCAAAAAAATGGCTTAATATACAAAAAGATGGAAGAATTTGTTGTCAACAATTTTCTTCATTTACAGCTACGGTATTGGCCTAGGATTTACAAAATTAGAAATGTGAGAAAAAACATAGCTCTCTCATAATGTGCAATTTGTTATTATTCTAGTACATAAATTATAGAAAAATATGATTGTCAAACACATAAAAGAAAATTAAGGGAATAGCTTGCATGCTTTCTGGGATAACGGTTTAAAAATTATTATTTCAATATTGATAATATAGAGCATGCGATCTTACCATAAATAAAAAATTCCTGACATAATTCCAAAACTTTCTAAAAAGTAGAGGGGCTAAGAAATATAAATCGAAGAAGGGATTACTCACAGAGTACAAAGAAGAAATTCTAAAGAAATTAAAAAATAAATATGTCCCATATGGCATCCAATTGATCTCATTATCAGGTTTCAAATGTTCTTGATAAACGAGATTTAGTTATGGTAAGTACAGTGAAGTGATTTAAGCTATGAGCTGGCAGGACATGGCTGCATACTGGGAGAAGACAATCGTCAACGCTGTGCAATGCATGTGCAGGTAGCAGCTTGTAGTTTGAGGGAAACTTTTTCGGCGAGCGTGTTAATCGGTGTTTTCATTGTGTGTGTTTTTCGTTATTTAAGTCAATATATCTGTCTTGAAAAACGGATTTTTGTGTACGGTGCGTATGTGAGGATTCTTGCAGAGAAGTTTTGCGGCGATTCTCAAGAAAATATTTTGGCAATCGTGTTCCAGGTAGAGAAATTGTTTGCAAAAATTGCGCATGCCCAATATGTATCTCCATATAAGTTGAGGGCAAACTTTTACAGCATCTATTTGAATTTACAAGCACAAAGGTTATGTCTTTTTGTAGAACAAATGCCTCAAAGTGGATACCCTTGCGCAAATAAGTACCTTTGTTTTGATGGCTTTGTGTCGAAGGCCAGGCCACCTAGAAGCACGCGACTGAGTTTGATTGGACCTGGTAAATACTTTAAGATAAGTTATGGGCTGCAAAATTACGGCGTCCCCCCCCCCCACACACACATACACACACAAATATGTATATATAATATAGTCTAATGTGAATTAATGTTAACAAGCAGTTAAAATTATTTTTACAAGTTATTCAGTTGTAATAATTGTTTCCCTCCAATTCTACGCTGCATTATTGATGCCAATTGTTGAGATAGTTAATTGTAGTTATTGCTTTGGTTGTACTAGAAGTCAAGCAAATGGCTTGTATTTATAGCTGTTTTAACATTTTATTTAGCAGGCATGTCTTTATTCACAGTGAATATCTACCTAAGAAGAGAAGTAAGGTTATAACCTCTATAAATTTATAAATAGTACTTAAGAGACAGACAACAGCTGAATGAAATGTAATTTTGGGTGTTGTTAATAATATAATAATTAAATATGAGATTGGGTCAATTTCACAAAGCGCAAAATGTCTAGAAATAATGATGCTAATCTAATCAAAACCAGCAAAATTAATCCTGGAAAGGATAGTTTTGTTTTGCAAAAATAGCAGTATGTAGGCGGTTTTTAGATGCAGGAAGCAAAGCTCGAAGACCGGTCAGAAAACAGCTATTGACATGTACTATGAAGACAAAGAGGTTTTCATGGGCTATAAAATAACAGAACTGGACACAAGAAGAGTGGAGAAAGGTCATGTTTTCTGATGAAGTGCAGGGAATGAACGTCTAGCATGTAAGGAGAAGCGATGATGAGGAAATCTCGTCGAAGTACATCAAACAGACGGTAAAGTTTCCACAAAAGAAGTTTTAGGGTTGTTTTGCATTCATAGGCACTAAATATTTTATTCCTATTGACGGAAAGATGAACAGGTTTTTTCCAGGTTGCCTCAGTTCTCATAAATAGCAAATGTCGGGGAAGTATCCTAAAAGTATAACGTTTCTTTCCTTAAAAAACTCCATTCCGAATGTATAGTTTCATCTCATGTATCTATAGTGTCCACCGCCTGTGTTGCCTCAGTAATAAAAATGGGTGTAAAACACCATTAAAAATGGCGAAAAATGGTTTTTCGTGTTTGGACTGGCTTGAAAATTCACCGGATCTTAACGCTTTACTAGAATCTTTGGACGATTGTCAAGAAACGATGAAGAAAATGAACTGTACCACCAAAGAAAGGAGGATTTGTGCGTGATAAAAGTGCGGTTTTTCAGGTCCCAAAAATAAGTGAAATATGTGAGAAACTCATTGGTTCTGTTCCCAAACGAGTGAAAATAGTAATTAAGGTCAGGGGTGGGCTCATTAAATACTAAAAACGTTGTTTAGAAAAAAGTAATATTGACATTTTGAGGAATAATTTTAAAAGATAGAATAATATCTTTGTTCACGCTATTTTGCCCAAGGGCGTATCTGCAGCCTTGAGGAATGGAAAATAAATATCCCTTGTCAGATAACTTCCATTTCTAATAAGAACCAGATATGGCAGAAGGTAAAGTCCTGGGAATAACTTTGAAGGATAAAATACCTACAGTATTAATAAAGCAGTAATCTCGGACAACAGACACTGTACAAATAGCTACCAAAAGCCTATGGCAATAGGGCGGTCACGTCGCAAGAATGACCTACAAGATATCCATGTGGGACCCCCGGATAAGAAAAAGACACAAGACAGAACCAGAAGAAGATGGACAGACCTCTTAGCAAGAGAAACAGAAAAATGGAAATTTCTCGAGAAGCAACTAGTGCAGTGAGAAATGAAGTAACCAAAGAACAAATCAGTCAGAGTGTGTTAAACAGCATACGAACAACAAGCAAGGAATAGCTCACCACGTTAGAAAAAAGCGAGCTTTCCCTACTTGTTAGGAGGTGTTGCCCTTAAGGGACACAATAGGCTATCTGTATCTTTGTGTCAGAAGGTGCTAAAACTTCAATGACATCGTCATTTATTTGTTTTGTTGTAGCAAGTACCATATTTACGCGAATCTAATGCGCACCCCAAATTTGAAACTTAAACTAATAATAATAATAATAATAATAATAATAATAATAATAATAAAAAGATTTTGGCCAATTGTTGTACGGTGTGTTAGAGATAAGCCCGTCCGCTTCATAAAACAATCAGAACAAAGAATTTATAAGTGGACTTTTCGTACATATTGAAGCACGTAGAACAAAATACATCAATCGTGCTGGCGTAGGCCAAAGAAAAATTTATTTCGTGTGGCACCACAAGTCACGTGTTGTCATTCTCACTCCTTTCATGTTCGAATTCCAAAACGTTTGCTTTAATGTCAGGATGTTTTCCTTTGCGAGGACCAGTGAATTTCCTTCTCCTAGCATAAAGAATCGCTTTAAGCTTGAAAGTAGCATTATAAGATGTTCTTCTCCGTTTGCCCTCCATTTCGTGACTACTACTACTATTCATACGCTCTGTGCAATAATAGGACAACAATAAATATAGCGAAGTTGAGAATTGCAACAAAGCATTATGATGTAATAAATATTCTAATGAAGTCAAACATTGTTAACGGATCTGTTTACGTTCAGTCAATAAAATGACCTTGTCGCCGGCAACTTCTGGATAATGATAATGCGACCTTTCTCATATCAGTGAAAAGAAAGCGAATTTTCATTTGCATAATTCGATTATCCGTTATTTGCACCATCACATCAACAAAAACATAGTTTAGGCTTTACAAGCAGTTTCGGCCTCTTACAGCAAAATTATCTAGTCGTCTCCTGTTGGCTTACCCCAACTCCCCTTTTCTTCTATCATATGATTTAATATTTTTAGGGAATTCAGTAATCTAGCATTCATAGTAAGTTATCGTAATATTTACTTTATTGTTTTGCTTAAATATAATAAAATTTTTACTGGTATTCTTGTATATTCTACAGGCCTTAAAAATTGCATTATGAGCCCTCAATCTTCTGTTTCTGACTTTTTGATAATCTTGCTCCATACTGAAGAGAGACATCGATAACATTTATGAAAGTTTAAGATTATATTACCTTTTCTACAACCTAGCTAGATCAAAATTATGATTATTTATTGATATCTTTGGGTTTAATAGTTCTCATCCTTGAAATGCTGAAAGTATTGCATTTTGTGTTTTTATTGTGATTTACCCAGTAATATCTGAAGACTTTCCTCTATATAGCCATAACTAATCAACTCATTAGCAGATAGAAGCGTTGTTAAATGTGAGATAAAGGGCATCCCAAGTTATTAATATACAGAGGGAGTCAAAAATGTCTACACACTTTAAGCAAAGTAAAAACATGTTAACATAACAAAACTGAATTCACACAAACAGAAAATGATGAGCACTAATCATTTTAGACTTTTACAGTTACAACAGTTGCTCAAAATGCCCACCATCGGCGTCGATATACTTCTGAGTACGTTGAACTACTGATTGAGCAACGTTTGTGAGTGTCCTCAGTGATTGCAGCACATACCGTTTCAGTTTCTTCCCGAAGTGTTGCCAGTGTAGCTGATTTTCTACTGTATACAACATCCTTAAGAGTTCTTCATAGGTAGAAGTCCAACGGAGTTAGATCCGGAGAACGCGGTGAAAACTCAAATCGAACCTTTTCGTCCTATCCAGTGCCTTGGAAGATTGTCATCAAGATACGCACGTACATCCCGGTGGTAATGTGGTTGTGCACCATCCAGTTGGAAGTAACACTCCTCATTCCTCACATAATGTAAGTCACATCTGTTTACAGAACATCATACTACCCATTACTGTTGTTTTTCGGTCCAACTTGAAAGTATATTAAATGAATATCTACTGAGAAGGTGTGTATAATTTTTTTGGCACCCTCGGTATTTATCTACCCTATCCGGTCAAAACCGCGAACCTTCTGCATATCTTGTATACCGTTAAGGCTATTTAGTTACAGAGATTTAATCCCCAAGAAAAATATAAATCAAAGTTTTAATATAAATTAACGCTAACAGAGAGGTTATTAGAATTACAGGCCGACTGAGTACGGTTGCTTACTATAGAAGTGAGCCACAGTAACCAAAAATGGGAGATAAGAGTCGCAAATTTGTGTTTTTAATTTTAGTATTTATTTTTTTAATTAAAACATAAAATGATACTGAATTAATTTTATGATAACAATGAGAAGCAATTTGTGTAATAAGATATGTTGCAAACGATGCCCCTCAGCGGCAATACATTGCCTCATTGCGTAGGAAATTCAGTATTTCATCTAACTTTTCCTCTGTAAGAATATGACCTTTCGGGACACGTTTCTTTCCATTGAGAGATTCTGTCTGTTGTAACCTTTTAACAAGTTAGCGAACAGTTTCCCTACCTGATCTCTATTGTCAGAATATTCTCTTGCAAATCAGCATAACCCTTCTCTACAAGAATTCCTTTATATGTATTGTGATGACACATCTAACGAAAAACAATAAGCACACATTTTACACACAATGAAAACACCGAGTAACACAAACACACAAACGTGTGCTGATATTTTCCCCTTAAACTAACTACAAGCTGCTACCTGCACATGAAGTATACAGCCTTGACTGATTTCTCCCAGTACAAAATCACGCTCTGCCGGACCGTAATTAAAATAACCTCACAGTATGCACCATAGAGTCACCAGTACTTGAACCGCTTCTTAGAAACAATGTCTCTATGACGTAATAATCTCAGGAGTCTTCAGGGTTGGGGAAAATTCGCGGCTGCTCTCGGGCAGGGCAGTAGCTCATGGTACGACCATCAGCACGGTAAGCTGAAAATTCCAGCCGTGACCTGGAAATGTTCTTATCTGACTCTGATTATAAAAATGTATTTTCCAATTGTCTGTTATACTTTTCGAGGTTTACCTTCTGCATCAAGGTTGCAAAACTATTTTCATAATTGCTTGTTCTAAAGACCCATATAATGAAGGAGAAGAAATGGTAGAAAAACATGAATCTTTGATGAATTCAGAAACCATTATTCGCTGAAATTCAAAGAAAGACACATATATATAATCTACTTAATTACAAAAAAATATATTTTGGTTCACAATATTATGTATGAAAGCCACGTTAATATTTGCTCATACTACTTTTTAAAGATATTAAAATAAAATTGAATTTAAAACCAGAGAAAAGATTTTTTTGGTGGTCAAAATGGATTATTTTAAGGAGACTCGTATCAAAACTAGTGAATAACAATTCATTTTTAGCCAAATTTGCAACAACGGAAAAATAAATATTTTCTGTTAGTGGCACCATTTCTTTGGGATCCTTGTTGATTGTTGTTTTGTTGTTTATTTTATTTATTTATGAACGCTCTTTAACATCTCAGGTCATCAGCATTCCATTCAATTTGCGGTGTGAAACGGCCGACAAATTTTGTTCAGATGCCTCTTCTTTCAGGCTTGAGGTTCTTTTCGTGCCGTAAATGTACGACACGGGACCCACGGCTTAACTTCCCTTCCGAAGGAAGCCATACTTAGGATTTTTACTCCAGAAAAAAAAAAACATCGATATGGCCGGGTTTGAATTCGCGGTATGTGGGTTTAAAAGACAAGTACACTACTACACCACTAGTACCAATTATAGTATCCTTGAGTCACCTATGGCGTCATTGGAAAATACTGTGGATAACACTATAATTTTCATTGCAATAATTATTATAAATTGCATTGGAAATATGAGTTACCTACTGGAGCGTTCTACCTCTGAAACAGTTATGTCCTTTTAGTTAAAAATAAGCGTTACTTTCGACACGCCCTGTATATACAAAACTGGGCGCAGATAGATAAAATCTTATTTTATATACTTAAGCTACCAGTACAAAATATTTTCTAGCACAATAGGTTATGAAAATATCCTCAGATTTGCATAATAGAATAAAACTGGCGAAACTGTATCTCAGTGTAACAACTGCTGCGTTAAGACAATGGCTTACGGCAGGTTTATCACAAGTTTCTGTACTTACCTGCAAGCGCCGCCAGTCCGTGGAGATAAGGTTGCCAACTTTGGAAGTGAAAGGCAAGTTGATAATGACTGGAGGTTAAGAACGTGTCTCCCAAGCTGGCAGGAGAAGATACCTCTGAAGGTAAAGTGGCGAGATTTAGATTTATGATGCACGTAGCTGAGAGCGGATGAGATGACCTTTAGAAATATAAGGTTTATGTAGCATTTCTCCAAATTACATGGGAGCGCTGGTAAGACAGTTCAGTAGGTTAAAACAATGCTTAAGTTTTTAAAAATACACGAAGCCTGTTATTTGTACTCTTGGATTCAGGGCACACGTAATTTATCCAGCACTAGACAAATCATGGATTTAACGTTATTGTATAAAAGCTTTTGATAAAGTAAAAAAACATATATTTTAAGAAGAACATTAATAGACAGAGGACTTCCGCAGCATCTAATTAGATCCGTTTAAATTCTTTATACAAAAACAAAAATAATAATTGAAAGTGGTAAAGGAAAAAGAAATCCAAGTACCGAGGGTGCCAAAAATGTATACACACTTTCACAGTAAATATCTATTTAATATATTTCAAAGTTGAACCGAAAAACAACAGTAATGTGTAGTATGATGTTCTGTAAACAGATGTGACTCACATACATTATGATAACGTTGCTACGTGATAGGTAAATCAGCAATTAACAAATGAAACCAAGATTATCATATGATGTTCTGTAAACAGATGTGACTCACGAAACCAAGATTATCGTATATGTTCTGTAAACAAATGTGACTCACACTACGTTATGATAGCGTTGCTACAACAAAATGGAGCCAAGATTATATTTTGAACAGCGGAAAGCAATTTTGAAGTAGTACTGGAAAACCGAGAATGTTGTTGAAGTTCAAAGGCAATGAAGACGTGTATAGAACAAAACCACCATCTAACCGGATCTAACTCCTTTGGACTTCTACCTATGGGGAACTCTTAAGGATGTTGTATACCGTAGAAAACCAGTTACACTGGCAGCACTTCGGATTTTTTTTTTGATTGATTTATTTAAGGACGCTCTTTAACAGCTCAGGTCATCAGCGTCCCATTCAACTCAGGGCGTGAAACGGCCGACAAATTTTGCTCAGAGGCCTCTCTTTCAGGCCTGAGGTTCTTTTTCGTGCCGCAAATGTACGACACGGGACCCACGGCTTTACTTCCCTTCCGAAGGAAGCCATACTTAGGATTTTTACGCCCGAAAAAATCCATCGGTCCTGGCCGGGTTCGAACCCGCGTTTTGAGTATAGGAGGCAAGTATGGTAACCACTACACCACCAGGACCGACACAGCACTTCGGGAAGAAATTGAAACGGTATGTGCTACAATCGCTGAGGACACTTTCGCAAACGTTGCTCAATCAGTAGTTCAACGTACTCACAAGTGTATCGACGCCGATGAGCAACTGTTGTAACTGTAAAAGTCTAAGATGATTAATGCTCATCATTTTCTGTTTGTGTGAATTCAGTTTTATTATGTTATGTTCGGTTTTATTATGTTAGATACAGCTATGTCTGGTACATGCAATTCAATTTACTTAACAATTTATATATTCGGAAATCAATTATAAGGTTTAACTCCGCGTTTGTATAGATTGCTTGTATCTCTATTTGTATCTCTTCCACTGGAATTACCACAATATGGTTTTTCTGTGGTCATTTTGTAATACTTTAATGAAATATAATTTAAACGATATGGAAAATAATGTACCTCCCTATTGCAGTGATATTTCCCTGGAACTGATACATTAACTTAAAGTTAACTAAATAAGCTAACTGCAGGACTTCTCGTTTTCGTATAGTTTGAAATATTCATTAGTTTTTTATTTCTATTTATTTACATTAATTGTTCATACAAATAATTAATGGGCTAATGTTTTTTCAGAAAAAAAATTTAAGTTAAAAAAAACACGTTCACTGGGAGAGAGAAAGGAAGCAAAAACAAAAGAAAAAACAACGAGAGCAAGAAAAAAATGATCAAAGAATAGTTATATTTAAAACAAACAAAAACAAAATTACACTTATTAACTCCCCTATAATTCCTGTTTACATTTAAAATGTAAATACATTAATAGTGTTATCATAATGCATAGAAAATGTTTCGCTGAAGTTTACCTTGGAAATGCTTTATTTATTTTTTTCCCCCCTAACACAGGCAATTTAAATTCCGACACGCTACTGGCGTAAAACGTTCTAAACGTGTTTTGATGACAAGAGAGGAAAGCTTTATTACGTGAGGGTCATGCGGTGCTGACTCCGCCATGTTGAGATGCGCGTAATTACTGTATTAATATCCCCCTTCCCTCCCGAAAGTGCCCCTTCGTGTGTGTTCCCACATGTATATCCTCCGAAATTGTCTGCAAAAATCCCGAACATGCTTTACACGGAGTTTGGCTCCAACTGGCTGCCAAGCGGGCTAATATTAGCTTGTAATAAGTTTAATTTACTGGCAATTTGAAGACGAAAGCGGTAATTAAAGCTTGGCCACAGTCTGCCAGTTTAGAAATTATATCGGTGTAATTTTCATACACACTTAGGCCGACACGTTTCCCAAGGCAGAAGCCACGGCTATTAAGTTACAAAGTGCATCTCTACAAACGTATACACTCGTACACGCTTTAGTAAAATTACTTTGAAATTATTTGTCCAGCGGTCAAGTTTCTTCATTACGGCTGAAAATAACCACTAGACACCTGCGCTTCGTTTTTGTTTTCATTGGCCTCTGTGTAACAATACGTATTTATGACACATGCAGTTCTGTTGGTCTAGTGGTAACCATATTTGCATCGAGACCCAAAATTGCGGGTTTAATCCCACGGGATGGAATTTTTTCGGAAGGAAATTAAAAACATGGGTCCCATGTCGTAGATTCACGGCATGTAAAAGAACCTCAAGCCTGAAAGAAGAGGCTTCTGAGCAAAATTTATTGGCCATTTCACGCTCTGAATTTGAGTAGGACACTGTGACCTGAGATGTTCAAGGGCGTCCATAAATACAAAAAAAAAAACCAGTAAATTATTAGGTATTTGTAAATTAATTAAATACTAGAGTAACTTATTTCACCCCAGACAGACCACAGTGAAGAAAAAAATTGCGACCATAGTCGCCGTACCAGTATTAAATATTACATTTTTACACATTATTACGTTTAAAAGATGACATTATTTTTCATTAGAAAATATTTCGATGTTTATTAAGAATATGAATTTGTTTGCAAACAACATTTCTCATATGAAAGCAAAATATAAAATAATATTTATGATAAACTTCTCCGCAGGCAAGTACAAATCTTTATAAAATACATAAACTTCCAAATTACTAGAAACCTTAAAATTTATCGACATATATGGGATGGCATATATATTTTAATGAAAAGGACATAATCTTCCTTGACAATAGCTATAAGCGGGTGTACCTGTATTGTCTTAACCTCACTTGCAAAGGAGTCAAAACATAAAAATCCTGCTCATACCATTCATTAAAACTCTCTTCGTTTTGCTCCAAAACATACTTCAGAATCTTTCCTTTCTTTGCTAACCCGCACAGGCATGCACGATGTTAGATTAAGGAAAATTTGCACAGGAAAAATGTCCTCTCTAACCACAAATTTTGATACGAAATATTTGATACACATTGCATTTTCATCATTAACTACAAAAGGTGCACGGTATATACTCTTTATCCAATCCTCCTTTAATTGCTGCTATTTAGAAAATATAAACATGGTATTATATGCGATACACGGCCATGATGAAGACATACAAGCGCAACCCATGTTGCACTAAACACATACTATTACGAATGGCCGAGGTCATTAAAGCGCGAACTAGTGAGCGGGGGTCTTCGAATCTCGCCAGGACCGTCCTCCCTGACTGAGGTTTTTTTTCTGGTTTTCCTCATTCATCATAAATGGCAAATGCTGGGGAGGTACCCTAAACTTAGGCTGGAATGTTTTCCTTCCTAAAAAACTCCTTTCCCAATATATCATTTCATTTCATGTATCATCAGTGTCACCGCCTGTGGTGCCTCAGTAGTAAAAACAGGCGTTAAACACCATTCGAAAAAAAAAACAGTGAATACTGCTGTTTTGTTGATTCGTACTCAACAGGACTGGGAGAGGAGTTCAATAAGCACGCGATGCGACATTAAGCTAAAAACCTGTCGCATCTTCTGGTGTTTTGTATACGATAGAACTTATCTATGTAGAATGTAAATTTAGCTGCCACGGATATGAATTGAATCTGAAGCCCGCATCTGAAATACAACTTATTACAGCAGAGCAATCATTCCCTTATATATTATTAAATTCAAATTAAGTAATTTTTTGCTTAACAACGCCAAAGGGGCTCAAACGAGGACGCGCAAGTTTCGGGCCTATATTTAAAAGTTCAAATATGCATTTGCCATTAGCTGATTTAAGTTCACCTGCCACATGTGCCATTTGCTAATATTTGAAAGTTTAAACCATTCTGTTGACATTGGCTAGTTTAAAGCCAATTGCACGACGACCTGTCAAGTTCAAAGCCCTAACGAGTTTAAAAGGCCTTCAGTTTATTAACCCTCCAACGGAAGTCCTTTTAAAAGTGGCTTATTCTCCCTTTGTATAGAGTTATATAGTGTTGTATAGCTGATCTCCTTGACTCTCTAAGCTACCGTAAACAGAAAACATTAGAGAATTTTCTCTTTTGTAGACATGCAATAAACATGTTAAAGTTAAACTGTATTATACATATCTACACTGTTGATTACAATACATAAAAGATTATGACAATTTGCTTTGCAAAACACATAGTATATTATATTTATATTTCAGTGAGGTTACAAATTATATTTTTTATGAAATTTGCAGGAAGTGGTTATTGCTAATTCGGACTAGAACTGCATATGATATTAAGCTAGAACAATGAACTGTGAAAAGCAATTTCGATATACAATTTTCTAACAGTAGCCCGCGCATGCGCTGTGATAGCCATGGTTGATAAACTTAACAAATGGGTTCTGAGTAAAGAGTGTTTGTTGGAAACAATAGTTCAGTGTGGGAGAAAGGAAAAGAAAGAAAATGAACACCTTTATTGCACTATTTTCGATACAATGATTCTTAAGCCTTCTTTTTTAGAACAAAAGTTGTTATTATTATTAAAAACCACATCCGTTTTGAGGTTTGAGTTTCAAACTAAAGGCCGTCGTAAGACAAAGACCAGGGAGCCATAAAACCTTCTTACACCCAGTCCTCTAGCTTAGACCGTTAATTTAAGAGAGATTATAACTTCCAAGCTCTCCAGTTAGGGTTATTCTGATTAGCTTTAGAGTTTCGGAAGTTTTAACACCCACAAACAGAGACGGTTTAGCGGTTCTAAAGCCTATCTATTACGGTGAAAGGCACCCGGAGGGTAATGGGGGAGAAAAGAGGACGAGGGTTGATGAAAAGCGCGAGTATAACTTTACCGATAAAACGAATCCTGTCGTGTGTCGGAGAGGGAAGGGGGGAGGTGAAGAGGTTAAAAAGAGGGTAGGTGGCGTTGGATTTCACTAGAAATCCGGACGGTCGATTGGCCGCCTCTAAATGGTGGTGGATATGAGAATGCAGACTAGCGAAGCAAATGAAAAGAGCTCTTTGTGACAGGTTGATGGGGTTGACGGGGTGGGGTGATGAAGCTGGTGCTAAGCTCCAAGTATGAATCCCCTTGAATTTTCAGATTCACGCAGAATGCCACTTGACAGTGCCAGTACCGATAGCTGTACTGAACTCCAGAGTTCGCTTCGAGCACATAAGGGGGGAATGATTAACTAAAAGTCGACAGAACTCGAGAAAAGTATAGTACATCACAAGATACTGCCATCATTTATCATTAACATACTGCAATATTTGGAGATTTCAACAAAACACTGTCAAATTCTGTCACAGAGACTGAAAACTTTAAGTACATGTACAAAGTAGCTAAACTCTTCTGTGTGCCAGCATTTAAATGAAGCTCAAAATGAACATAGCTCTGTGCCAATGAACCAGGTTTTTAAAATATATTTTCATATTAAAAAAGTTTTAATCGGGTTTTCCCATAGCAAAAAACTCAGTAACTTTATCTCTACGTCTATTTTTCTCCTGCATCTAATTCATGCAACCAATCCACCTATTCCATCCATTCCAATACGAATCCAAAGAATGTAATGACATTTTAAGTTGATGGGACAGAGTGGATGAAATGTCTGCATGGATTTACTGAATTAAATACAGTGGGATGAATGATTGGAAGGGATGAATAGTGAAACAATTCACTGCATCCAATTCGCTCATTTCATCACCGCTGTAGGTTAGCGCCGTGCGATTACCGGATGGGTTAATTTCCTTTCAAGGTTTTTATTCTCAGTTCTTTATGTAAATATCGTTCGGAGGTTATACCTTGAAAAAATTTACTGCAATTCTAGGATTCGAACCAAAGTTTGGTTTTAACACTAAAGTTTAACGAAATACTTGAAAAATGCAACACAATTAAACTTTAAATCTGTAAAACTGGCGCAACCAATCATCTAACTTAAATGCATGCTGTCTTATGAAGCTAAACACGTATAACACCTTTTTTCTCTCTCAAAATATTGAATTATACCGAGGGTGCCAAAAAATTTACCTACACTTTCACAGTAGATATCTATTTAATATATTTCAAAGTTGGATCGAAAAATAACAGTAACGTGTAGTATGATGTTCTGTAAACAGATGTGACTCACATACATTATGCTAGCCTTGATAAGTGACTGGTAAATCAAGAATGAAAACAAATTAAGCCAAGATTATCGCACCATGTTTTGTAAACATATGTGACTCACTTTACGCTATGCCAGCGTTGCTACAATAAAATGGAGCTAAGATTATCATTTGAACAGCGGAAAGCAATTTTGAAATGATATTAGAAAACCGAGAATGTTGTTGAAGTTCAAAGGTAATGAACAGAACCGCCAACGTGAGTAACAATTGCACGCATTCGAGACAAATTTGAGACTTATGGTACCGTAAACCGTAGAAAATCAGCTACACTGGCAGCACTTCGGGAAGAAATTAAAACGACATGTGCTGCAATCGCTGAGGACACTTTCGCAAACGTTGCTCAATCAGTAGTTTAACGTACTCAGAAGTGTATCGACGCCGATGGTGGACATTTTGAGCAACTGTTGTAAAAGTCCAAGATGATTAGTGCTCATCATTTTCTGTTTGTATGAATGCAGGTTTGTTATGTTAACACTGTTTTTTCTTTGCTCGGAGTGTGTTTACATTTTTGACAGTCTCTGTATGTAAAATTTAAAGTTATGTTATTTTTTTTTCTAATGAGAAAATGCCTTATTACCTTATTAATACTTAGGTGGGATTTCATTTATTAATGATGCAAATAGAATTATATGAAAAATATAAAAGCAAATTCCTCTGATTTCAAGAAATAAGTTATCAATTCGTTTCTCACATATTCTTGAAATATTTGTATAACAAAAATCACGTGTTTTTCCTTTGATTTTTAATTTTAATTTTTAAAAGAATCTAAGAAAATTCAATTTTAGTTAAAACTCTTAATCAAAATATTAGTTGTTTACTTTCATATAAAAATATGATATTTTTACCAGGAAAATGTTGTAACATCTCATTTTATATATGTGTGAACCTGATATTATTGAAATTTTATGTTTATTTTCTCTAAATGATTTTCCCTGCTGTTTTCAAATAAAATAATCCATGTAATACGTTGTTGTTGTTTTTACATATTTTGTTATTGTTTTGAAAAGCTTTTTTACAACTTTTCTCACTCAGTTTAATTATGGAGATTTGTATAATACCGCACACAAGATATTTTAAAAGACACAACACTTTACAAAATAAAATGCACACATTTTACAATATGATGTCAATAAAAAATTATCCTGCTCCGCTACCTTTTTGTCGGCTACCAACTGATAAGTACTAACATTTATCAAATCTTGTTTTAAAAACACGAATAAGAACATTAATTTTATTACTTTAAGAGCAGATCAAACAAGATTTATGTAGCTATAGATTTAAAAGCACGAACTCAGAGAAATGTGCATAAAACTTTAATGTGTTCTATTTCGACATGTTGATTATTAAAGATGAAACAGACTAATGGCCTAGTCTAATAATAATGAGATTATTAATTAAGAGGTAAATAATAGTAGTATAGTATATTAATTAGTAGGTAGGAATTATTTAATTTGCATATAATTCTTAAGATATTTTTTGCAAATATATTACAACCTTTTCTTTTTCTCTTTTAGGAAATGCATTCACAGCGTTGCTATTAAAATAGAAGAATAAAGGCAATTGACAACAATTATTGGTAAGTGTGAACATTGCAAACATTAAGGTATATGTTGGAATCGTTTGTAGTTTACCACTTTTTGAGGGAATTGTTAACAATTACCGTTTAATCATGGTGAAAGTTGGAAATGTATGACTGTGTACATGTTAGTTCTTGCGCCATTGCATCAGTATTTACACAAAGGAACAGCTGATTAGTTAACTTTGGAGAACTTAAAGGTGACATTAATTTTGCTCAATTTACTGATTTTGTAAATGGCCATGTCTTATCCGTGTATGCCCAATGGCAATCCTGAAATGGGCAAACTGGTTATTAAATAAGCGGCATATACACACGTAAGACTCAGGACATGATAAGGAACATTCTTAATCAAAATGTTTTTCCTGTGCAATACCTAGGGCCCTGAACACAGCAAGCAAACACTCTGCCATCTACTAGTCCAGTCAAACCTTTCATTTGTCTGTTTTTAGTTTTCAATGTAGATTTTGCAATTGAGTGTTTCATTAATCAATAAATTACTGGTCAGTGATGATGGTGTCTTAGGAATTTGTTGCCTTACTTATCAACTCATGACCTTTCCCCCACTTACGAAATATATTTGAACGACAAAAGAAATATGTTTCCCGGTTAAAGCTATGATATTAGTTGTATTGAATTCCATTGAACTTTTATTTGAATAATTATTTCCTGGTGTTTTGGCAAAAGTTTTACCCGACGGTCACCTTGATTTTAACGAAATTAACCCGGAATTGTTATTAATGCAGGGTACCATGTTGCCATAACATAAAAGGTGTAAACCAAAGCAGATGCTACCACTGACCACAAAAATGCATATGATTATGTACTGACATTTCAGCAATACCAAATAACATTTACTTAAACACAGAAGCAATGCAACTATGAGCATTTGGAGAGAAAACTGATTCAATTAGGTTTACCCATTTACCACACTGCTTTGTTTAGTAAATGTAACAATTATTAGCAAAAGTGTGAAAATATACATCAATGAATTGTTTTTGTTGCTTACGTATACCAATTAACAAGACTAATGATTACATTAACCACTAATTGTGAACGTTTATTGCATTTACCATTGTTACCATTATATATATATATATATATATATATATATAAGGAGATTGAATGCAATTGTGAAGCTATGTTTGCGCTGAAGCCGCATCAATGGTTTTTCGAATTCTCAATTTCCAACTCCTTCTTATTCCAATATAAAATAACCTTTACCTTTATTCTTTTTTTATTGTGAACTCCAAGTGGAAGGATTCTCTTCGTATAATACACCACGCAGTGCTGCATCAATGTTAACCTTTACACTTTAATTCTATAAATTACACCTCAAATTATTCCTCTGCCTATATACTTGCACGCGGAAGTTGCTAAGAGATGTAATTTAAAATAAGCTTGCATGCGTTTCCACGCTTCTCGAGCGTTATTTACTAAGATTACGCTCTCTCACTTTAATGGATCACACACGGAGAGCGAGACTATTAGTGGTGGAACGCAAATCGACAACCAAATTGATCACAGAAATAGCAATTAAGTGTTTATGCAACACAGTGTGAATTAATATTGTTGTGCAGACACTTGTTCAAATAGGTACAGTTGGGGGCTTGAAGAAATAAAATATGAATTAATGTATAAATAGTTCCGTATAAAAATAAAAAAATTAAAAAAATACCTCAAAACTTTCCAAATTAAAAGATAAAATTACAAATAATAAATTCAAAATCCCCAAATACCCTGAGCATATAAAAATAATAAGTACTATAGCTAATGTTAAAGTAAAATTACATTTTTAATCGAATCACCTTGGTCTACATGATGGGGCGATGAAAAGTTAACCTATATAAAATTACGAAATTCAAAATCACAAATAAGTTTCTGAAAATGAAAACGAGCTATTGATCGATTTTTAATAGTGTTTAACGCCCCTTTTACTGCACACGCTTCACAGGCGGTGGACACAGATGATACATGAGATGAATGATAAACTGGGAAAGGATGCGATTGGCAGCATCTTTATCCTAAAAATTCAGTGGACAAATGCTTAAAGCATAAAAGACCTAAATGATACATGATGTTTGTTGATCTACGAGGGGCATTCTAAGTTTTGCATGTGTCATCTTAAAGTTCAATTGAAAACTTATCTTCACAATCCTTCAAAGTACTTTCCATCTCTCTCCACACACAGTTGTAGATGGTGCATGCAACCCACTACGTTACTCGGACTGAGATACTGTCAACAGGGCTGAATTTATAGGTCCTGCACTCTTTAAAAGGTATTGCAGTAATGCAAGATTTCACTCTAGGAAATACCAGAAGTCGCGCGGTGTAAGGTCAGGGCTGTAGGGTGGATGATCAAGCAACTGGACTTTGGCTACTTCCAGTTTCCTCATATTTGCAGCTGTTCTGTTAGAAGATGCATTGTCGTGCGAAAGCAACAGCCTTGAAGCTCCTGTCTTTAAATGCCGCCGCCCCAGCTCTTCAAATAAAGGATCCAAAATATATCATAGTATTCTCCATTCATTGTCATTCCTTCTGGCATACAGAACTACTAATGATCCTTCATAGTTGAAGAAAACGAACGAAAATCTTTGCGAAGAACAACTGGTCTAGACATGCTCATTTGCCCACATGCATACTTTATTTGGGGCAGTATAGTAACAAAACCAACTGTCAACACCAGTGCATGTATCTATCAAAATGCTCAGCATTTTCCTTGCAAATTCCTTTCTCCTCCTCCTCATTTCTTCATTCATTAGGGAATGTGGAGCCCATTTCGCAGTTTTAAATGTTCATGGAGTATATATTGTCAATGCTGTCAACACTGATACCAACTTCCATATTTAGAATTTCAACAGTAATACGTCGATTTTTCTCCACCAAGTTTCTCGCTCTTTGAATTGTTCTCTCGTTCACAGCTTCCCTAGACGCCCAGAGCGAGGATTATGTTTCATAGTCTCTCGTTCCTCTTCAAATAATCGACTCCATCTTGCAATGGCTCAAATGAACACACTTGGTCACCATGAACAGTTACGAAGTCCTTCGGTTTTTCCTCCCCCGCTCTTTCACCAAAGCTTATAGCGTATTAATATGTAGAAACTAAAGTTTTATTTTGAAATATTCCCAGCTATTGACACAGTACTGAACTCAACACACTGTACGTCAGCGACTATGTAAATTTACACTTCCACTTATGCATATTTTGATAGCTTAAGGTCCATTGTTGCCAGCTGTGTTAGTTATATGTTTGTAGACATTATTGTCCAACAATGGATATGCTGATTGCAAAATTTTTAAATGCCCCTCGTAGGGAAAGCATTTAATCGAAGTGAGTTGTATTTATAACTTATTAAATAAAGAAATAAACAAGCATATGACAGGTATTTTAAAAGAAGTGTACGAGATGAGAAAATTAGGATAGGATAGGAGGAAGGGGCGATAACTAATGAGCTAAACAAAGGAAATGGCCAAGACAAGGATTCAAATTAATTAATTTATTTATATTTTAATATAAAGAATAATAGATTTCTGCCAGTTATAAATAATATTCCATTCCTGGTTTACTTTTAGCAGTTGACCTGGTAGTTCTCTATCACTGTAGGTCCATGTTTAAAATTACCCTTAAAGTAATTTATGACTCCGGGAAGAATGAGGTTAAATGCAAATGAATAAAAGACACAAATTATAGTATTTAGTAAATGAAGAAAATTAAGTAAATAAAATGGAAAAAATAAAAGACGAATACGATTGTATTGATATGGGAATTCAAATGAATGGGGCAGGAAAATGGGAAAACAAAAGAAATCAACATTAGTTAAAGGGAAAGTACTTATATCAATTATTTAGAGGGCATTTGTACAAGACACCAGAGTTGAACTTTAAATGGTTATAAAGAGAGTACAGTATGGTGGTAGAAGCTTGGACACCATTAATATCCAAATATGGGGCCTTGATGATGATGAAATTTTGGATTTGGTGCTCAGGGTGTGGTAAATGCGTCCGCGAAAGAAGTTAGTAAACGGAAAGGGTCAAGTATCAAGGAAAGATTTGATTTTTGAAGTGGTAGTATGGGATTTTCAGCTTGGGTGATAAAAACTTAATGAAGTTTTAGAATTTTAAGAAATAATATTAGGAAATAATGAGTAGATAAATGGTCGAAGAAATAAGGAGAGAATTCTAGGCACCCATCTTGCACTAACCTTATGCATGTTTAAATGTTCATGAATAATTCGAAGCACTGTTGCTTTAGAAAGGCCCAACATTGTTGCTATTTCTGTAACTTTGAGCCGCCGGTCTTCCATAATTTCTCCTTCCACAAGAGCGATGTTTTCAGTAGAGAATACCTCCAAGGGCCGACCTGCACGCTCTTCATCTTCAATGCTTTCTCGATCTATTCGAAAAAGTTAGGCCAATTCTTTTACGGTAGAATATGAGGGGGATTCCTTCCCATATGCACCGTCCAATCGTGTTTAATTTCATTTGGAGTAAGTTCTTTTGGTGAAGAACTTAATAACAGTCGAAGCTTCATTTTGAACATGTCATAATCTTCTACGCATAGTCTTCTTTATGCAACTATATGTGAACACCTGAACACAGCAAAGCGGAAGTTACAGCTGCAATTATTTAGTTAACAGATAAGGTATGACATCCGATAAGGGTTTTGTGAAGGCGACAATTCCTATCGGCAAGGCCGGAAACTTATGAACCTACACTTGTAATTAGCTGTTATTCTATTTTATATTTAATATTTTAAATAGTTCATATTTTCTAAAGTTTTAACAACATATGTTTATAGGGGATTTACACACAATGTTAAGAATATTTAACACTGTGCTTCTTCATTGCACTTTAAACACTAACTTATTTTTTAGATGCAAATGGAAAATAATGTACATATATAAACAATGAATTTTATTGCATTCTTTAGATTTTAAATTACATAAGAAGAAAAAATCAGAAAATAGAAAGGTGCATATTTATAATTTTTTTTTATTTTGCATATTTAATGTTAAATATTCCTTACATTACATAGTTTTTTTAAAAAAATAATAGATTTATAGCTATCATTATGAATTATATTTCATCTGCTTCCAATACTATTGTTTCCTAGGTCTGCCAATGTCTCCTTCTCCTTTCAGTTTGTAGTGTATCATCTATTTTGGATAATGATTGTACAGTTCAATGAACTGATTAAATTAATGGTATTTTAATCCTGGTTTAGTAAGGACCGCATACTTGACCGCAGGACCCGAACTTGTGTTTTTTGGGCTATGTAGCCGGTTTCCCACTATCTAATTACTTATAAATTCACTAGATAGGATAAAACTGAAACTTATGTAATATAAATGAAGACAATTTAATTTTTCTTTTAATATTTTGAGCTATAATCTTTGCATCTCACTATGTGCAATAATTTTATTAATTACTTTTAATAATATTCACCGATGATTGTTATCTCCCATTTTAACAATATTCACTTTTCTTGGAAATTGACTGCGCATATTTTAATACGTATGCATGCATTTAGGTTACGATGAAAAGAGAAAAAGAAAGGTAAAAGAATAGAAAGCTTATGCTTAGTAGAGAAGAATAAAAAAGTGGCAGAGTTTAGAGGTGGCATCCCTAAAACCTGTTCCAGCATACTTTGGATTGCGGTCTATCTTAGCCCCAGGTAATCGCCAACATGCACACCTGTTGATACAAAAATATTTGTTTATGAAGCCTGCCGGATCAGTTTTTAGTGTGCATGTCACGTTTATCTTTCTCTGTCGTACATGCGTACCCCCTCCCTCTCCCCTATGGCTTTTGGTCAATCAGAATATTGTTTTTCATTAATGTCATACCACAATTATAGGTTCAAGTATTTTTGAGAGAAAAATATATAGTTAGTGGTATGAACGAAGGCTTTTACCACTCCCAGAATCAATACCAAAAAGATTTAGAAGCTTCTAAATCAAAAGTACCCTTCATCTTCTTGATCACCATCATATTATTGAAAAATATGAAAAGCCGACATGAGAGTTATCGGTAATTGATGTGACTTATAAAAGTCACTCATCAGAGATCGTTGGAGGATACAGTCAATTAATAGAGATGAAATCTTCCTCCTGAGTTCTTTGGTGCATTGTGAAATGACAGTTTTCTAAGCAAACATTTGGTGATGGATTCGCAAATGTCTTTATTAGTTTTATGTTTCTATTTCTAGATAGTTTGTCACAAGCTTTATTTCGCTTAAGTTCTTCACGAACAGCGTCTTTGCTCAAAGTATTCAGCGTCTCTTTAGCTGATTCTTGAGCTTACGTTCTTTGGTGGTTTTCTGCCATTAATATTGACACCGAGTTTTCGGAACTGCACTTCCAGTAGGTTTGGTTCCTTCTTTGACCCTTTATTCTAGTAGGGATGCAAACTGATTTGGCTTGAGGATTTGTGTATTCGGAAGATGTACTGAATTCTAAATGTTCTACTCGTAGCAAAGTACCAAAACCATGACCATTAAAAACTTCCAGAGTGCTGAAAATGAATGTCAAAACATGCTGTGACAGAACAAGACAATGCTTCGGAGACCCTAAGAAAAGTGGAGCAACACATCATAGAGGGAGCACAGGCATGAACTACGTTGTGATGTCAACGTAGCGGGTGCAGTAGGTGAGGTGGCCACATTTGTAGACAGCAACCATCCAGTTGAGCTATATGTGAGACCCAAAAACATAGGAGAGGGCAATTAGAAGACCGGGCATCAGCTGAGCGAATCTCTTTTGGGTAGAGGTAGGAGGCCTTGAATTGCAAAGTGAAGGCGAACTTGAAACAGTCAGAAGGCAATGTCTCCTATTTTCTCTCTCTGTAGTCAGCCGGCAACGGGATACTTTTGAATTTGGCACGATTTCACAAATCTTCTATAGCTCTTGACAATAACAGATTTTTAAGTTAACAGATGGCAGACTGGATCATTTTAAAAATGGTTCACAACGACGAGGGCACAAAATAGCGAGCTGTAATAGAATTCCTGAAGGTAAAACGCTGAGTCGCATTCATGAAAGCTGATGAATGTTGATGCAACAATGGGGGTATTAGCATTGTTAGACGCTAGCACGGAATAAAAAAGGCAAATCTCACTGGCTGAGTTTCTTGTTGATTTCGTTTATTTACGGACGCTCTTTAACATCTCATGTCATCAATTCAGGGCGTGAAACGGCCGACAAATTTTGCTCAGAGGTCTCTTCTTTCAGGCTTGAGGTTCTTTATAGTGCCGTAAATGTACGACACGGGACCCATGGTTTTACTTCCTTTCCGAAGGATGCCATACTTAGGATTTTTAAGCCCGAAAAAATCCATCGACCCTGGTCGGGAGTGAACCCGCGATCTTGGGTTTAGGAGGCAAGTATGGTTACTACTACATCACAAGGACCGACTCAGGGCTGAGGAAAAGTGGAGTGATTGCACAGCCACTGCAGTGACAACACGCAACGAGTCGATGCTGACCATTGGGTAACAATTGACGAATTGTGTCTAGTGATTATCAGTACAAGTAACTAAAATCGAGGACAAAAATCAGTGAAAAAGCCGAAGGTTATATTGAATAGTCAGAAATTAATGTAAATGGGAACATTAGGGGGGGGGGGATAGTGGCGGTAAAACAATGCAATTGTTGAACGTGAGTCGGCACAATACCGGCGATGTAACGAAATGATAGCGGTGATTTTATCTCAGGATTGATTGCTTTTTCAATATGAGCATTTCAAAGGAGGGTTTTCGGAAAAAAGAACCGAATAGCTCAATATTTTACTAATTTTTATATACAAGTTGAAGGGACATTTTACAATCACAATTTGAACACTGACGACTGGAAGACAAGAAGAATAAACATGAACAAAAATTAATGGTCTGTTGGTTTTAACTCATTTTCTCGGAATTAAAATTTGTTACACCTGTTCGGTCGCAATCTGGTTTTTCAGGTAATGGTGTTTAAGGCCATGATAACTTCATTAACACAAGTGATTTCAGACACAAACTGTCGTCCATGAGAAAAGTCAGTACTGTAAATGAATCGCTGCTTAAGAGTGAGGGTGCCGAGGTATAGCCAATTGTTTTATGTGTCAAAGACAGGCATCATGTGGCTTTTAGCCTTACCTTTGCCCACGATTACTCAACGGCTCGCTCCTGGCCATATCACATCATGTTGCGAGAATTCTTAGCGTCACCAAGCTTCTAACTGCCTTCCACACTCTGCAAACACTTACATGTTCATTAAAAATAAATAATGGCTTCCCTTTTGCTCTTGCCATTTCTTATATTTCTAGCAAAGTTCGTCTCATCTGTTACCAACAAGATACTTAAAAACTCTGAAGATGAATTCAGGAACCACCGACAGATGATTCATAGTTTTATGCATTAAAACATTGCACACTTTGCCAGCGGTAAGGTACTTGTCATACTGTGTCCTAAAAACGATCCAGTAAGACGCTCCAGTTATCCGACCAATTTTCTACTGTTTCTATTCGGTTCATCTTACACGAAATTCAAAAGCTGTTCTTCGATGTTGTCTGATCCTCCCTTTCTCTTGGATGTCTCCAAAGCGCTGAACGGCTGCAGAATTATACGTCTTTCTGGACCTTTTCTTTATGGAAATTGTTTATTCTCTGTTGCTTCACTTGTATTATATCCACTTTCTTCATAAATCATGTCTAAATGTTCTTGATTTATGAATACTGCTATGATTACGTGCGTGTGTGCAAAAGCGCAAGCAGTAACTGAAAGATTAACCCACTGGGGACGAACTCCAGTTTAAAACACATAAATGCTGTTTTCTCAGTGCATGCACCCTCTTATACAAACGGGTTTGGAGTGTTTACAAGGTCATGCTGCATGTCCTCAACCCCGAACTCTCCAACATCAAACTCGGGTTAAATACTACGATTATACGAAACAAAACAAAACTGACCAGTTATGTCCTGTCAAGTCTTTCAATATTTTTAATAGTGTTTAACACCCGGTCTTTCAATATGCCTTGTAATCATTCTGTATTTGAATGATGACGCCATGGAAAAAGTTAAATTAAATTAAATAGGTTCAATATTTAAAGTGTATTATATTTTTTCATTGATCTCTCTCTCTCTCTCTCTCTCTCTCTCTATATATATATATATATATATAATATTAATGAAACATAAAAATAAAGAAACACTATTAACAATGTAACAAATTAACACTAATAATAAAAGTAGATAAAGATAAAACACAGAGAAAGAGTCACACTTGAAACTGCTAT
This sequence comes from Metallyticus violacea, assembly GCA_030762175.1. Taxonomy (NCBI): domain Eukaryota; kingdom Metazoa; phylum Arthropoda; class Insecta; order Mantodea; family Metallyticidae; genus Metallyticus; species Metallyticus violacea. The sequence goes on from CM060843.1 coordinate 5,557,219, forward strand.
ATTTCGAACTACTGCGAGTTCTTCAATGGCAAGAAGCTAGAAGAAGCAAGTCTAGCTTCTTGCCATTGAAGAACTCGCAGTAGTTCGAAATATAGCAGTTTCAAGTGTGACTCTTTCTCTGTGTTTTATCTTTATCTACTTTTATTATTAGTGTTAATTTATATATATATATATATATATATATATATATACACACTAGAAAAGGTCCATAAGTTTCCGGCCTCACCAATAAGGATTATCGCCTTCACAAAAGCATTATCTGGTGTCATACGTTTTCTGTTAAGTAAATAATTGCAACTGTAACTTCCGCTTCGCGGTGTTCAGTTGTTCACATATAGTTTCATAAAGAAGGCTATGTGTAGAAGATTGTGACATGTTCAACATGGAGTTTCGAGCTGTTATTAAGTTCTTCACAAAATAAGAAATTACTTAAAATGATATTAAGCAGCGATTAGATGGTGTATATACGAAAGCATCCCCCTCATATACTACTGTAAAAGAATGCGCCAAACTTTTTTAATGGGTCGAGAAAGCATTGAAGACGAACAGCGTGCAGGCCGGCCCTTGAAGGTGCTCACTCCTGAAAACATCGCTCTTGTGGAAGGAGAAATTATGGAAGACCGGCGGCTCAAAGTTATAGAAATAGCAGCAAGGTTAACCATTCTAAAACTACAGTCCTTCGAATTATTCATGAACATTTAAACATGAATAAGGTTAGTGCAAGATGGGTACCTAGACGTCTTTCCTCAGTCCAAAAGCAGAAACGAGTCATCTGTTGTCAGGTATTTTTGTAGTTCTGCCTTGGCCATGAGAGAGAAGTTCTGCAAACCATTGTTACAGGAGATGAAACTATGGTGCTCTACTATGATCCCTTGTCCAAAAGAAAATCAACGGAGGGGCGTCAACCTGGCGAAGCACCGCCTCTAAAGGCCAAGGTCACTCATTCAACCAAGAAGATTATGGCCTCAATCTTTTGGGGCTGTGAAGGAATACTCTTCATTGACTTCAAGGAGAGGAACACCGCAGTAAATGGGGAGTTCTGTGCTGGCCTACTGCACAGACTACGTGCTTCCACCAAAAAGAAAAGGCGAGGAAAACTGAGTGCCTTCTTCACGACTGTCCACACAGCTCTTGTTACAAAGGAAGCTGTGAAGAAATGTGGCTTCAAGGAGATCGACTATCCACCCAGATCTTACAGTGACTATTTCCTCTTCTCAGAACTCAAGAAGGACCTTTCAGGAAGGAAATTTAAGGGTGACGAATAAGTGATGGATGCTGTTTAAGTCCATTTTGCAGACAAAACTTCTAACTATTTGGGGGGGAGGTTAAATATTAATTCAAAGAAGTGAAAAGTGTTAGGCCCGAAACTTACGGTGCTATCTTCGTATATACGAATGAATGAATGAATGAATGGTGTTTAACGCCCGTTTTTACTACAGAGGCACCACAGGCGGTGAACACTGGTGATACATGAGATGAAATGATAAATTGGGAAAGGATTTTTTAAGGAAGGAATCGTTCCAGGCCTAAGTTTAAGGTACCTCCCCGGCTTTTGCTATTTATGAAGACTGAGGAAAACCTGGAAAAACCCTCAGTCTGGGAGGACAGTCCTGGCGGAATTCGAACCCCAGACCTCCCGCTCACAAGTCCGCGCCTTAACGACCTCGGCCACCCCAAATGGCTTTTGCCATTTATGAAGACTGAGGAAAACCTGGAAAAAACCTCAGTCTGGGAGGACAGTCCTGGCGGAATTCGAACCCCAGACCTCCCGCTCACAAGTCCGCGCCTTAACGACCTCGGCCACCCCTGGCGGTTCGTATATACAAGTAGAATCATCCTCTCAGCATCTCTTCCCCCCGGTAAAGTAGAACATAAATATGAGTGCAGTTATTTAGAATCTGGAGGAAATTCTTTCATTATCATGCTCTAGTATATCAATCTATTGGGTGACTTAGGCGGGACTCGCATTTAGAGGTTCCGGGCTCAGTTCCTTAGGGGCGATTATCCTGATCTTGGTTTTTGTGTATGTGGGGAGGGAGTTAGTTACAGAATCAAAAGTATGTGCGAAATGGACTGGTGCTGTGTGCGATGTTAAGGTGGCTTGCCCTTTGGAAATGTTTCTACCCCAGTTTCTAGTTGTGAGGCGGCTCTTTTGAAGGTTTGGAATTCCTTGCGTGAGATTTTTTTTGTTTAAACAATGGAAGGGACTGTGTGCGTCCCTGCAACACCCCCTTAGATTCTGACCATGCCTCTTTCCTCTTGCCTCCTACAAACGGCCAGCGCTTGAGTATGGCTGAAGTACTGAAAATTCTTCCAAAGTCCCTACCAATCTAATCCGGTTCAATAATATACCAGAAGCTTTAAGATAATTGTACATTTAAAAAACGTCCGTGAAACCTAAACCTCCAATGTCATATATCATTAAATTGAAGATAAACTGCCTCGCAATCGATAAATGTTATGTATATTTCTTTCCTTCATCCATAATGCTATTCTTTGATTTTCGCCCCTAATAGAGTTTTAAATGTTTGAATGCACTACTTCAACTGAGTGTACACCATATCTTTGGCTAGGATATTCTTCAGCCAAATTTTCAGACTGAAACGCATAATTCATTATGATCAAGATTTAGAAATTGAATAGAGCTCAAAATAAAAAATAAAAAAATAAGTAAAGTAGATAACTGGAGCAAATGCAATAATTGACAGTAGAGCATTAAATTTGTTTCAGACATGTTGAACGCCCTGTAAATTCACTGCAATATTTAAAACCATGGCAATCTCCTGCCATAAATACTGTATACTTAAATTTGATTAATAATGAATTCATTTTGTATACGTTCCCTAAAGTTTAAAATAAAGCGAGGACGGTTGAAATAGCCTTTAAAAAAAAAAAAAAAAAAAAAAAAAAAAAAAAAAAACATTGACTTCTAAACTGACAAAGTCATAGCCGATAATTGAGTTTATCTTCTTCAATCAACGAAAGGTTGTTGGTGTGTGAAGAAAAAAGGGCGAGGGTGAAGCGTCGTTTATCGAACTTCTTTTAATGTGCAAAAAAGGTTCCCTAAATTACGAACAGCGCGGCAAAACCTTAATTATTCCTGGCGGGTGGATCGGGATTGGGTTCCCGAGGGATGTTCCGTATCACCACACGGCAGCATCCGCCCGCGTTCCAGTTGGAAGAATTTCAATTTAGCTTGCAAGCGGGAGTGAGAGAGAGCGGGGAATAGAGGAAGAAGCAATTCAGCACTAGCGACTCTCATAATGTGGCAGCCATCTCTCTCATTGCTTCTCCACTCTACTGTATTCCTTCAGCTCTCTTTGTCCCACATTTTCTCTTTCCCTCTTCCTAGCTCTGTCTCTGTAGGTCGGCCATTGCCAACTATCTGGACCCAGTCTCTAGATCTGGTAACCATGTAAAGAGTTACTAAGCATTCTACTTTTAAAACAAAACACTAACGTTCTGGCAAAAGCTCCAGAATTACTATTTTAAAAATTGTAGGAATAAAATTGAAAAAAAAATCAAATGTGTTAATATGTAATTGGTTTAATAAATAGGAGCGTGGTTTACCGGTTAAATGTTACTAAATACACCTATGTGTTTGATTCAAAATAATTGTTATTATTTACAAAACATTTTGCATAATTTTATATGTTAAATGTCTTCTCAATATTAACAGAAAAAAAGTAAATAATATTAATTTAGTGCGGCACCACGATACCTGATAATTCTCCAACGTCGTTTCTCTAAGCGAACTATGATGCACTGCATTCCTGATATACATCATGTCAACGTAAAATAAATAAACATCAGGAATAAAGGCCATCAACACTTGTCCTGTACTATAACAGTAATTATACAGAGTGATTTATATGAAAAGGGTAATTATTAAATGTCTCTCACTTCTGTTTGAATCCTGCTACAAACAGAAACTACTGTCAAAATCATAATTAGCTCTGAAAGAATTACATATTCCCATAGCAGATGCCTAAAATGACCTCTTCCTTGCTGCAGACACACTGACCCATACGTCAGTACATGTTAATGGAAGCTCTCTACAATATGCCCTGATCATTAAATTGATTTCGGTGATCTATGGTCTTTAAATCGTCATTTGCTCGTTCTGATAAACTCGGTCTTTATGATAGCCCCATAAAAAGTAATCTGGTGACGTCAGTTTAGGTAATTGCATAGCCAGACTTTCTTAAATATGAATCGATCATCAAGAAACTTCTGATTTAGGCGAGAGACATCACATAGTTTTGTTGGAAATAACACAATGTCGTCTACAAGGGTCATTTGATAAGTATCTTGGTTAGCATATTAATACAGAGCAACAGCAACATCTGTATATGTAGTTATAAAGTTTGTTTTCTGTGTATCTATGGTAACGCTTCATCTTATGTTAACTCATTGTTTGAACACAAGCATTTCGAGTGGCAGTGAAAATTGGATAAGATGGCAATTGGCGGTGTGATTTCTGGAAGGGAAAATAGCAAAAGAAGTTCACGAGAATATTTTAAGTACATTGGGTGATGCATGCCCTTCTTATAAAAATGTCGACTTTCAGTAAATAAATTGAAACGTGACAAAACAAGCATCGAAGACGCGCCACGTCCCGGATCTCCAAAATCAGCTGTGGGACCGGAAATCATTGATTAAGTTCACTATATTGTTTTGCCTTATAGACGAGTGAAATGCGCGAGTTAACGAAAACCACGGGTATCTCAACTGAGCGGCATAATTTTAATTTGCTTAATCAATTACACACGAAAAAACTTGCCCAATATGGTACCGCGTCTGATCACTCCGAACCAAAACAGCAATCGCATTCGAATACCGTCCGACTGTTTGAAAATGTTTAAGAAGAATTAAACCGATTTTTATATTGTTGTGCTGCTATGGACGAAAAGTGGATCCATTTATCCACGTTCTACCCAAATGAAAGTAAGACTTTCTTTTTCTGTAATGACTTATTGGTGAACATATAGGAAGTGATAGGTTACGATGGAACGATGGATTATCGCCTTCACAAAACCCTTATCGGCTGTCATACCTTATCTGCTATGTAAATAATTGCAGCTGTAACTGCCGCTCCGCTGTGCTCAGTTGATCAGATTGCACAAAAAAGGCTTTGTGTAGAAGATTGTGAGATGTTCAAAATGGACTCAACCTGTTATTAAGTTCTTCACAAAATAAGGACTTACTCCAAATGAAATTAAATAGCAATTGGACGGTGTATATATCATATTCTACCATAAAAGAAAGGGTCAAACTCTTTCGAATGGGCCAAGAAAGCATTGAAGACGAAGAGCGTGCAGGTCGGTCCTTGGAGGTGCTCACTCCTGAAAACATCGCTCTTGTGGAAGGAGAAATTATGGAAGACCGGCGGCTCAAAGTTACAGAAATAGCAGCAAGGTTGGGCCTTTCTAAAACAACAGTTCTTCCAATTATTCGGGAACATTTAAACATAAATAGGTTAGTGCAAAATTCCTAAATTCAAAAGCAGCAACGAGTAATCTGTTGTCAGTCATTTTGGAATTTTGCCGTTGCAACGAGAGAAAAACTCTGCAAACCGTTGTTGCAGAAGATGAAACTATGGTCCTCTACTATGATCCTTGTCCAAAAGAGATTCAATGGAGTGTCGTAAACCTGGCGAAGCACCGGCTCTAAATGCCAAGGCCAATCATTCAACCAAGAAGATGGTAACCACCATCTTTGGGGACTGTGAAGGAATACTCCTCACTGACTTCAAGGAGAGGAACACCACAGTAAATGGGGAGTACTATGCTGGCCTACTGCACAGACTATGTGCTTCCATCAAAGAGAAAAGGGCGAGGAAAGCTGAGTGGTGGTGTGCGCCTTCTTTGCGACAATGCACCTGTGCACACAGCTCTAGTTGCAAAGGAAGCTGTGAAGAAATTTGGCTTCAAGGAGATCGACCATCCACCCTGCAGCCTAGATCTAGCTCCCAGTGGCTATTTCCTCTTCTCAAAAATCAAGGAGGACCTTCGAGAAAATAAATTTAAGTGTGACGAAGAAGTAATGGAAGCTGTTTATGCCCATTTGGTAGGCAAGACTTCTGGCTGTTTGGGGGGGGGGGGTTGAAATGTTAATTCATAGATGTGAAAAGGGTATTGCAATAAAGAGTAACTATATTGAAAAGAGAAATAGAAAGTTTGTCTTTATCATACCTGGAAAGTTGGTAGTCCGCAAACTTATGGACCCACCCTCGTACACGGACGACATATCCGTTATACATAGTCACCTTGTCCGTTCAAGCAAATGTTCCGGATACCCTGAACGAAGAGCTCCGTGGTTGACTGCGGAGCTAATCTTCAAAGAAACGGATTTTCCTTTGCTTGGCAACGCAGCAGATGTTCCATACAAGGCCCATTCGCCGAGCCTTCTACTACTCAGAAAGATACTTGGCGAAACACTGCGCGCAACTATCACAACCATCGATGGAGAATGATGTGAACACTTAATGTTTATACATTTTCTTGGGTGGTGATTCGGCGATTCCCCCTTACAAGGTTGTCTAAGGCTGCAATTGACTCCTCGGTGATATGTAAGTGAGCTTGACCAGGTCTGAGCATTTCCTCAGTGTGCACACGTCCATCATGAAATTCACTGCACTATCTGAACACTGAACTGTGTGACAGACGCGCATTCCCGTGCACAAAGTTCATATTACGATATAATTTGGTTCCACTAACACTTTCTGCCTTCAAAAAGTGAATCACTGCTCGCTGGGCCCGTTTGGACAAAGCCATGTTGTGAACGTACTCATTTCAACGTGCTTACAATATACTGAGCCGTCCGACCAGATCATTCTTCTTTCTTACATAAACGCCACTTATCAGAACAAACACAAAACTCTGCCTTTCATTTGGTCAACGAAACAGCAGTCTAACCAGTGGACCGCATGAAGCGAGCCAGCTGCGAAAAAGCGAAATGCATTCCATTCGCTGGAAAGGTGAAAATGTTCATTGATGAATTGCATCTTTAGATATAATAAGGATCTCTGTTAAAGTATATTCGTATGGGAATACTAGTGGCTTCAGTTTTTTGGAACGCAAAAGGAATTCTTTTGATTGTCTACTTGGAGGTGATAAAACCATTATTGGAGAATATCGCACATTGCTTTTGGAGAAAATAAAGTTAGTGGTCTCGGTAAAACTTTCAGAAATGGCTAAAAAGGTGTTGTTTCATCATAACAATGCTCCGGTGTATTCAAACCGCTTCGCTCAAGACAAATTAACCGAACTACATCTGATCACAAAACTGAAAACTATTTCCTGTCTGATCAAATGAAGAGACCATACAGCAGGTAAACGAGTATTTTGAGGAGCCTGGAGAAACACTGGGGCAAGGGTATTATGTCGAAAAATAAAATGCATTCCATGACGGAATTTGTTATCTTTAATATCAAACTTCTTTGTAGATGCTCAAAGCATCCCTTGGCAACGCATTTGAACGATCTGTATTCACTGTATTTAAAGGGAGAGAACCCACCAGGGACGAAGTGTTTATTAAAGCTTTAAGACTGACCCTGCTCAAAATTAATATGTTTATTTTTATTTACCACTTTATTTCCTTGTCTGAACTAGCGCACTTAGATAGCTAGATCACCAATAATACGGCCAAAGACTCTGCGCAAGCGTAATGGTGACTTATCACGTCACTGTCAGTCAGGGAGAGGTGAATAGGAACTTTCAAGTAGTTTTCTTTGCTGTGAAGAAGTGTTATAGTTGGGCCGATATGCCGTAATAAAAATACTCCTTTCAACTTTATTAAAAATGTAAGTTATCTGTTAGCTGCATGTTTATAATTAGGCTAGAGTTATAATAACTTCTATTTTGATATTAAAAATTGTATTCTATTTCCTTACGCTTGCCCGTTATTTGCTTTTCTTGAAAACTATGGACAGCCGCCCCAAGAGTTGCTGTGATTTCGTGACTCTCTCTCGAATTGGGCCACACTACACTTACAATGTGACACTTCAAGAATTACACTGCTGTTATTCGTTAATTTCAAATATTTTTAATTGGCAAGAAAAAACTAATAATGTGGTAGAAATGGAAGGGAAACTATTTAATGATCTGGCTATCGTAAATAGAAAAACTGGCCTCAGCCTGTAGTTATATAAGCATCTACAACTTGTGTGAACATTTCCATATTAATGAAAAACTAAGTTTATTCAGGCCTTCAGGAATATATTGACACCAACTTGAAGGCACTTTGTAATTTGGTGAAGAATATAAATGCTGTTCCATCTGCTACTTCAAAATGTTTTATTTATTTATTTAGTTTATTTAACATCTCAGGTCATCAGCGTCACATTCAATCCAGGAAATGAACGGCAGATAAATTTTGTTAAGAGGCCTCTTCTTTCAGTCTTGAAGTTCTTTTACGTGCCGTTAATCTACAACACGGGACCTACGGCTTTACTGCCCTTCTGAAGAAGCCGCAGTGAGGATCTTTAGGCCCGAAAAATCCATCGACCCTGGCCGGGATTGAGACAGGTATGTTTACCACTAGACGACAAGGGCCGGCTCTCTTCAGAATGTGAAGCTTAATGAACGACATGCACCAAGACAAGAAATAATCTTCTGATAGAAAGAATTGCTAGACTGTTCCCAAAATGTGTTGACCAGTGCCAGCATTTAACCTTTTGCCTGAATGCGAACTGAAAGGAGGCCTGCACGCAGGAGAAGAAACACCATAAAAAAAAATGCATGCCTCCTTTGACTTAATGGTAATTTTAACAGTACCCCCTAAAATGTTTTTCCAACTGATGGCTAGCCTCGTCGCGCCCGCCTAGTTGATTAAATCCGCCCTCTTCTGAGACCAGTAGCCCAGCAGAGTGACCAAGATAATAGAGGTTATCTTAAGAAACGGTATGCAGACGATATCAGTTTAAAATATGATATTTTGCCAATTTCAGTTGTGCTATGCTAAAACGAAACGATGCAATTATTTTGATTAACTGCCATTTATTATTACTTATTATATTAAAACCCATCCTTAAACTACCTTAATCTATTTTAGTTTACACAGGAAAGCAACTAATACAGCAACTCTTCATTTGTAACTGTTTTCCCTCTATTTCTATGTAATTGTATTATTATTATTATTATTATTATTATTATTATTATTATTATTGCTCTCCATGTAGATTGATGTATTACACGTATAGAGCATTCCCATTTATAAAAATATGTACAAGGGGATATTGAGATAGTAAAAGATGAATTCAAAAGAATCACATAATAAAACAAACTAATAAGCAGGTTTCAAGTATTGTCGTACAACTTTCATATTCAATTTTACAAAATACATTTTATATTCCAGTTTAGTATCTACATTTAATATTTTTTATATAATCATTTTTCTATTAAATAGCTGTAAAGTTTTTTTTTTAAATCTGTAACACTAGCCAATTTTAAACTTTGAGGTAGTTTGTTAATGAATACTATACCATTACTAAATAAATCTTTATTCATTACAGCTATGTTCTTACATACACTATGATAAATGTGTACTCCTCTAGAATTTATGTGAAGATGGCTTCATTTTTAATCAGCATTTCTTTTCCTTCTTTAACTAGTACAATAACTTTGTATACTAAGTAAGTATATGTTGATTAATAAGGTATATTTACATGACTCTACTATCTAAATTGTGCATGCACATATGCATCTTAGGCTTCTTTCTGCAATATTAGTAATCTATTCATATGTTACAGGGTTGTGGGTAGGGCTGCAAAACTCCTCTGTTTCTCAAACAATCCTCTTTTTACACTCAAACACTTTGTCTGGGTTCTTTCTTTGACTAAGTCCTCTTTATGTCCTCTTTCTTTTAAGAAGTAAAATCTATCATTGTATTTTCATCTCACAATAAACCAATTGAAATATATGATATTCACAACATCAATACTATTGATTACAATCTGATTTAAGAATAAAGAGGAAAAAGGGAGAAATGAAAAGAAATCAATAATAATATAAGAAATGGGCATTTTAGAAAGCACAGTTTGAAAAATAATTGACAAAATTAGTACATGTCCAACGTAAGTACAATTTCGGTTCCAGTTGCCGCACCTGCATGTGTTCAAATAATCGATTTTAATATATATGTAACATGTATACAGTATTAAGAGGTCTGGCTTAAACCTTTAGAGGAGTTTAGATGTTTCAAATAAACTGGGCTCACAGAATCTCTGTCATGGGATAATGTGGAAACTGGTATAAAGTTTCTTAATGGGAAGGGTGTTTGAATGTGTGCATTTTTTGATCACTTTTGTAATTTGAAAGCATTTATTAGCAGTAAAGCTGATTATGAAGATTTTAGTAAACTGACATGTCGTGGAATATATGAACAAAATGAAAATGAGATTTCTGTATAGAGCTGCTTAAAATTGCATTTTTTTATTTTTATTTATTTATTTTTTGTTTGTTTATTTTTTCTCTCTCTTCTTTCTTCATGAATGCAATCACAGTGATAAATGTAAGAAAGAATTTGTGAATGGAAAGAGTGAAATCAATTCTGACAAGAATAAGTAACCTAAAACATTCTGTAGAAATTTTTTTAATTCTTACTTACTTTCTAAACTAGATTTGATCATAATTTCTAATACATGTAATTGTATAAATATGTACAACAATATATGAATATGTAGATACGAAGGAAGAGTTATGAAATAATTTTCTGTATTGAAACGTTTTTATACTTAAAACCTAAACTCTGTGCTCTTTTTCCAAGTTGAGATCTGGTAGACCTAGTTGTAGCTCCCAGATTTACACTCCAAATAAATCAATATAATGATTCTACAGTATACCATTCTTAGTACTTCTGTCTGCACTTAAGTATTTTGATAATTGGCAATGGGAAAAAATTACTACTTGCTCACTCATTGTTGCTTATGGTTCAATAAATATAACAATGTACACATAAAAAAAACAGCATTCGGTTATATATTTCCAGCTTGCTTGCCATTTGGTTCTAATTTCTTGGCGGCAATGTTTCTGCATACTGTGAATCTATTGTGAGTACGTGGGAACTACATTATTTATACGGTCTGCATTTATTCAGAAACTTTTGGTCTGCAGGATACAAAGGTATATGCAAACATGTATACATGTTCTTTTCACTTTACATTTATTGTCATGCAGTTTATGTATATAGCAACAAAATGAAGATACATGTATTCTTGATATCTTGGTTTCTTGATGTCTCATTGGTCTTGGAATGGCATCATAATTTTCTGATTTAGTAGTGCCATTTTCTCTTGTAAAAATATAATCATAGAAAAATATTTCTATTTTACTTTATATCTTTTTAAAGATAATTTTATAAAAAATATAAAACAAAAAATGTTCTATTTATTGTTGTGCAGTAAACAGATCTTTTGATATAGTTAAATATGGTGCAAAGAGAACTTGATAACTAATGCTTTACTTTATAATATTTTACATCAATTTAATATATCATCATGTCTTCATTATTCATTACAAGTTATTAAACACAAAAGCGGAAGGCCTGGGGTTCGATTCCCACCAGGACTGACTTCCTTGACTGAGATTTTTTCCGGGTTTTCCTCAGTCCTCATAAATGGCAAATGCTGGGGAGGTAACCCAAAACTTAGGCCTGGAACGCTTCCTTCCTTTAAAAAAGAATAATCTTTTCCCAGTTAATCATTTCCTCTCATGTATCATCAGTATCCACTGCCTATGATGCCAGAATAGTTAAAATGAGCATTAAACAGTATTTAAAAAAAAAAAACAAGAGTGTAAAGTCACTGATCATTGACATAAAAGTTGTGATATTAGAAATGATAGTTGATTGACTGAATTATCCACATTTAGTTTGCTTCATACTGATAAATGGTTTTATTTTAAACTTATCTGTCTCTCCTTATATAAGGGCAACTACCATCTTTAATTATTAAATATGATATTTTTACAGAGGCCATGTGTAGGCTAAACACTGAAATCAGAGTCAGAAAAGAAACATTTTAGATCTGCATATATTTTATATAAATATAAATTAATCTAATACTGCAGTAGACACATGCATGGTCTAATGGTCATTTATGCTGACTGCTGGCCAGGAAGTCACAGACTCAATCCCATGTACCTGCTTTAGGATTTTCTAAGCTAGGGAGATCTGGAACAGGCTCCACCTCATGAGATTTTATATGCTTGTCACATGCCTCTCTTGTAATACTATCCTTTTTCAATGAGTAGCAAGATGGAATGGAGGAGACAGTGATTAGTGTAGAGGGCTAGGCCTGCCTAGGGTTTATAAAGCCTGGGGCATAAGTAATAGAAGGCTTGGAGTCATCTCTTAGGATTAAAATGACTATAAAAAAAGATTACTTTCATGTCTCCAGGACAAATGAGGAATATTTGTGGTTGTAGCCTAACAGGGCACTCTAGCTCAAATAGTATTATCATTACATTGAACTGAAGACCCATGGTTCAAATCTCAAATTGACAACATGAAAGGACTTATAGTTTGGAGAAAAATAAAATATTAATTGATTTCAAATATGAAAATCTAAATCCTGATAACTTAATGTCTAACAGAATATCATACGAATAAACAGGAAATATAACATTTTTCAATAGAAGGTTATAACAGATTAGATAATTTCTGTAGACAAAATCTGTATAAAGGAGGTATGAGTATCTATGTTGGGAATAACATGGAATTTGAAATTATTGATTTGAAAAAGTACCGTCTGGAATAAACTTTTGAGTGTTTTGCTGTTCATATCAATATAAAAAATGATAAACTAATTATGTTATCAGTATATAAAGATACTATAGAAAATGTTGAACATTTTATAAATAATCTAGTTGCTCTCTTAAAAGGCATCTTTAAACAAAAGATTGAATTTATTCATTGAGGTAATTTAAATATAAACTTAATGATAATAATAAAAAAAAATTAAGATGATTGTATGATTTGAGTCTTAACTACCACTCTTATTACCTTTACTTACTTGTTTAAATTTAGTACATGTTTTACAGACAATCATCCGCATCATCTGCAGAGTGTGAAAAATCTGTATTGAAAAAACAAAGAGAAACATAGGTACATGGTTAAAAGAATACTTCAGGAACATAAAATACAAACAAATGGAGAAATCAGCAGTAGCATCTGATTTCTGGACAGAAAATCATGACATATTGAATAAAACAAAATTGTTAAAATCAGTACAAGGGCCTACAGAATTAGCAACATAGGATAAAATGTATATTTATAAATACAGAGACAGGTTAATAAATTTTGATACTTTCGGGAATGAAACATAAACTATAAATTCATCATATTTCCACCAGAGCAGAAGATACTTTACCAAAGCATTACAAATTATCCAGCAATCAACAGTTAGCTGATAATGCAGACAATTGCTTGCGAAGGTTGTACTAAATGTAAATAAGTAAATATTTCTGTTCAATCATACATAGATCTTATTTATATGATTAGTTTCATTGTAAAAGTTCCAATTATCATTTAAAGTTCATAAAAAAATATATAAAACTTATTCATTACTAAGAACACATAAACTTATGCATACAGTAAATTTTCCAATTAGAATTAAAAAAATCACAAAATATCTGTTGATTATGTTTGCATTCAGATGTCTAAAATTTAGTAGGGTAGGTCCATAAGTTTCTGGCCTAATCATTTTCTAGGTATGATAAAGACTAAAACTATATTCCACTTTTCAATATAGTTATCCTTTATTGCAGTTCACTTCTCACATCTTTGAATTAACATTTATTTCAACCCCTCCCCCCTAAAGAGTGAGAAGTCTTGTCTGCAAAATCATTTCTTCGTACCTACATCCTAAACCCAAGATCGCGGGTTCGAACCCGGCCAAGACAGATGGATTTTTTTGGGGCGTAAAAATCCTAAGTATGGCTTCCTTCGTAAGGGAAGTAAAGCCGTGGGTCCCGTGTCGTACATTTACGGCACGAAAAAGAACCTCAAGCCTGAAAGAAAGGCCTCTGAGCAAAATTTGTCGGCCGTTTCACGCCCTGAGTTGAATGGGACACTGATGACGTGAGTTGTTAAAGAGCGTCCATAAATCAATCAATCAATCAATCAAAAAAAAATTTCTTTGTCCCTGTCCTTGAAGGTCCTTCTTGAGTTAGAAGAAAAGAGAAAATAGTCACTAGGAGCTAGAGTTGGGTTATAGGGTGGATGGTTGATCTCCCTGAAGCCACATTTCTTCACAGCTTCCTTTGAAACAACAGCTGTGTGCACAGGTATGTTGTCCTGAAGAAGGCGCACAACATTATTCAGCTTTCATCGACTTTTCTCTTTGATGAAAGCATGTAGTCTGTACAGTAGGCCAGTATAGGACTCCCCATTAACTGTGGTATTCCTATCCTTGAAGTCAATGAAGAGTATTCCTTCACAGTGCCAAAAGATTGTGGCAGTGGTCTTCTTGGTTGACTGAGTGACCTTGGCCTTTAGAAGCGGGCTTTGCCAGGTTTACGCCACTCCATTGACTCTCTTTTGCACAAGGGATCATAGTAGAGGACCATTCTTTCATCTCCTGTAACAATGGTTTGCAGAACATCTCTCTCGTTACCAAGGCAGCACTCCAAAAATGCCTGACAACAAATGATTCACTGCTGCTTTTGGACTGAGGAAAGAAGTCTAGGCACCCATCTTGCACCAATCTTATTCATATTTAAATATTCATGAATAATTAGAAGGACTGTTGTTTTAGAAAAACCTTGCTGCTATTTCTGTAGCTTAAGGCCACCATAAGAGCGATGTTTTCAGCAGTGAGCACTTCCAAGGGCCAACCTACTTGCTCTTCATCTTCAATCCTTTCTTGAACCATTCAAAAAAGTTTGGCCCATTCTTTTAAGGTAGAATATAAAGGGAGTGCTTCTTCATATGTACCATCTAATCATTGTTTAATTTCATTTGGAGTAAGTTCTTCTTTTGTGAACAACTTAATCACAGCTTGGTACTTCATTTTGAATATTTTACAATTTTCTACACATAGCCTTCTTTATGCAACTATATCTGAAATGCTGAACACAGCGGAACAGAAGTTACAGCTGCAATTATTTACTTAATAGATAAGGCTTTTATGAAGGTGATAATCCTCATTGGCGAGGCCAGAAACTTATTGATCAATCCTCGTTCCATGAAATCCAACCACTATATAATTAATGGACTTTGGAATAATTACTGAAAATTAATTATTGTGTTCCCACTTGCAGAGTAGCAAACCTTATAACCAGCTATAAAATCATTAACAATGAACAACATAAAACTTTTAATAACTAGCTTACAGAACAATCATAGGAAGAAATTTACAAGACCAACAATGTAAATGACAAGTTTAAAGACTTAAAAACTTTCATAAGGGTCTTCAATTCAAGTTTTCCATCTCATGAAAAGAAAATTAATAATAACTTTAGAAATGATTGGCTAACACAAGGTATCAAAATATTTTGCAAACACAAAAGAGAAATTTTAATAGCTACTGGAGAAATAACTCTGCTAGATGTAGATAGCACTATAAAAATTACTGCAAAATTCTAAAGAAAAGTTATATTTGCAGTTAAGAATGTTGCTATGAAAACAAATGCAGTCCTCACATAACAAATCTAAGACCATCTAGAATATTATAAACATAAAAAAGAAGAAACTGGTAAATATTATTCAAAGGATGAAATGAAATAAAGTATAGTAAATGAAATTATCACAAAAGATTTGCTACAATAGTAATCTTATTTAATGAATATTTCATTCAGATAGCAGCAAATTTCTGATAAAGAAATTGAACAAAAAAGACCTAATTACATATCTTGAAATGCGATTGGAAAAATTTGATTCTCTGCAGATAGTATTCACAGAAAATAAAGTAATCAAAAGTAACAGGGAAATTCCCAGATAGGCTAAGATATTCTATTATTAAATCATTAAATAAGAAAAAATCACTAATATCAAACTACAGACCAGTATCTCACTAACAGTTTTCTCCAAGTATTTGAAAAATTAATGTTCAAAAGAATGAATCACCTTCTAGTTAATAATGATATTTTAGCAAGTGAACATTTTGGATTGGAAAAATAAGTAAACTAATTATGTCACTTTCAAACTAGCTAATGAAGTTCTCAAATCCCTTGATTATAAATTTAAGACACAAGGAATACTCTGTAATATGTAAGCTGTTGATTCATAACTTACTCTTATCAAAATGATTCTATTATACTATTAAGAGCAAAGTTTATCATTGCACCATACTCATCAAACAGAATGCAAAAAGTTCTGATAAATTCTTCAGAAATTATAATCCACTTGGAATGGTCAATAGTAAAGCACAGTGTTCCTCAAGAGTCCATTATTACTTCTACTTTACATCAATGATCTCCCCAAGTAATAAACAAACTTGCTTATTCAATTCTTTTTGCAGATGATACTAGCTAGTATTCTCATTAAAGAACGCAAAATAATTTGCCTCTCAGATTTATCCAATAATATTTTCAGTACACTAAATAACTGATGTGACAGTAACAAAATGCATATGAATTTTGAAAAAACTAAATACATTAATTTTCATACAAAAAATAAAAACATTGCAGACCTAAAAATACAATAAATATAAAGGCAATGAAATGGTTAAATCTAGTAACATAATATTTCTTGGTTCTTCATAATATGAATTGGAAAGACCATATTGATTACATCTTCCCAAACAAGCTCGGCATGTTTTGCAACCAGATCATTAATTAATTTTATAAATAAAAGCATTCTAAAAACAGTAGGTATATAATGCTTACTTCCATTCCTTAATACTTATGGGATAATGTTCTGGAGAAATTCAATAAATGCTAAAATTAATATTTATAATACCAAAAAGAGTCAGGGGCAAAACAATAAACTATTGTAAACCACTGTTCAAAACATTTGGAGTTTCACCATTAGCTTACAAGTACATTCTAGCTTGATTTTCATTTGTAGTAGACAACTCATGGTTATTCATAAAAAATTCAGATATACACAGCAAAGAAACCATACACACAAACCAAGTAATATGCTGTAGGCACTCCAAAAAGGTGTTTACTACAATGTGTAGTATTATTCAATTCACTTCCATCATCTATAAAGAAACTGCATACTAATTAAAATTAGTTCAGGCTAGCATTAAAAAAATACCTTATCTCTCACATCTTCTATACAAAAGAGGATTTCATACAATCAAAAAATAATTGACCTAATTTTTTTCCATTGAATATATTGAATTTTGTAAATATACTAAATGCAACAACGATTTTACCATTTTGTAAATATTCTAGATATAAATTATTTAAGTTACCATTAATATGTTTATTTTTCCTCTTTCTCCCCTCCCCCCAAAGATGGCATTTAATGTAAAAAATTATGATCTCTGACAAACTCTGCAACAAAGTAAAAATTTTGTAAATATGAAGAGTGTGACAGTTTCATTAAATCTCATAGCTTATGTACATTTAGAGTTAGACTAGAAACTCTGAAAGAGTTATCTAAACTCATTATAGGTTGCACAGATTGAAGTGATAAGATATGATATTATAGTTCTGTACAGTTTTATTATTTCTTGTATGGTTTAAATTGCTTTATTTATATTAATAATATATTTTGAAGGGATGTCTTTGAGTTACTTAATATTACAATAGTTTTATTTATTTTTAATCTTTGTAGAGCAAATTTTATGCCCAGAATCTCTCCATGAAAATGACTGGCATATTGTCCTAAAGGAGTATTGAGAAAATTTTTGCAATAATTGCAAATCCTGCTTCTCCCTTTTTGAGAGAGAACCATCAGTATTAAATCTACACCATGATTAAGCTTTATAACTTTCATTTAGCATGGTTATTATTTTTAGTATTTTGGGAGACTTCTCTTTTTTGTTAATTCTGGTTGTCAAGTCAAGTTTAACATTAATATGTTTGAGAGTCATTTTGAAACTCAATTTCAAGTATTCATGTAATGAAAATTTTAAACATAAATGAATATTAACTATTTACTCTAACTATATGTTTATCATGTAGTGTTAGTTATTTCTTAAGTGCACTAATAAGTCTCATACAAGAAGTTAGAAATTCATAATCATAATTGAAGATACAAATAGGATTTATATAGTATAGTACATTACAGAATGATCCATTGGCAATTAGTGCTAAATTATACAATAAACTTCCACTAGAAATTAAATTACTGCCAGTGATATATTTAAACTAATTTTAAAACAGGTTTTAGTAAATAAATCAGTATATAATTTAAATGAATTTTAACTCATTTCTTCTCCTTTATTAATTGTAAGATCTACCGATTTATTAGTATTCGCAATAGCTCTATTGTGAGTTATGGATGGATTTATTGCAGAAAACACTTTAGAATGTCAAGCATATTGTAATCATCATAATAAAATAAAGCATTATAACCAATTTTACAATATAAGTCTATTCATAAAACAATTACTTACTCTGGCATTAATTAATAATGAAGTAGGGGAACCTTCATTTAGAAAATAAAATAAATCACATGATATTCACAGTAACTGCAATCACTTAGTTAATATTTAAAAAATCCATCAATTGTTTATATAAAATTAAGGTAAGTAACTGCTTAATTCCATTCTTGAAACTGTTAAAAGGCAAATGTTGTATATGAGAGGGAAAAACATTAAAAAATTTATGAAACTCATCAAAAGTCTTCCATAATTTCATTCAAATAAGCAAGTTGTTACAAAATTTGTTGATTGGAATGAACATTGCTCAGTGAAGCTATTTATATATTAAGATCATTATGTGATTGAGTCAAACTAATACTCTTTTGCTCCACTTACTTGTTTAAATATGTAGGACCAGTTTCACAAACCCTTCGTTCACATTGTCAGTCCATTATCAACTGGAGGATAAACAGTTATACTGTGGGGATGTGTAATCTGCTCTGATGGAGGTGTGATGACCTTGAAGTTTATGTTTTCATCACCGGAAGTGTTAAAGTTCATTAAACTGTCTTTGTGCTTGTAAATGTAGATTTTCTCCCATGTTATTAATTCTGTAAGTCCTTGAACTGATTTTAATAATTTTGTTTTATTCAATATGCCATGGTTTTCTGTCCAGAGATATCACTGTTGATTTCTCCAACTGCTTGTATTTTATGCTTCTGAATTGTTTGTTTTTTAACCATGTGCTTATGTTTCTCTTTGTTTTCCAATGTAGATTTTTTCAAATTGTACACAATTTATTTTATAAATACCGGCTTATTTCTCTTGTGGAATATTGTCTTTAACATTATCAATCAGGAGATTTTTAACATTAAATCTGTTTACAGGTACTAACCTGATATTAAAATCTTTAAGAATATTCTGAAATTTTTTGTAGCCTGTGGATGATATATGAATTCTTTAAAAATGAGCTTATCTTTTATTGCCAAAAGTATTGTGGTCTCTTTAATATGCTTTTGCCTCTTGAAGTTCTGTAATTTTTTGTGAGCTAATTCTTTGTTATAACCATTTTTAACCACTGTCCTTTCTATTTGTTTGTATTCTTTAAGGTATTCTTCTTTGCTAATTTTAAGGTTAATAGCCAATGTTAACCTGTTGATAACTGTATATTTGCTCATTGTTGGGTTAAAACCATCAACTTTGATGTGATTGTCTGCATGTACATTTTTTCTGCATATTCCAAAGAATATATAGATATGGTACATCCTGTGTTGACAAATTTCCAAAGGGTTTTACAACCTCAAGTAAATAAATAAATGTAGCTCAAAGGACCAATTAAAATTATGTTAGATTTGGAGAATCTCAGCTAATTTATTTTCTTTTAAATGTTATTTATATTTATCACTTTATTTTATTTGGGAGATAAATAACATTAAACATTTTCAATAAATTTTGTAATAAATTCAGACAATTATTCCAAAATTATTGACACTATAGGTATGGAGGAAGGTTTATTATTATTATTATTATTATTATTATTATTATTATTATTATTATTATTATTATTATTATTATTATTATTATTATTGACACTCTTTAACATCTCAGGTGATCAGCATCCCATTCAATTCAGAGCTTGAAACAGCCTACAAATTTTGCTCAGAGACCTCTTCTTTCAGCCCCGAGGTTCTTTTACATGCCATAAATCTACGACATGCGACCTACCATTTACTTCCCTACCAAAGGAAACCATACTTAAGATTTTTATGCCCTAAAAATCCATCAATCTTGGCCAGCATTGAAACTGCGAACTTGGGTTTAGGGGGCAAGCATGGTTACCACTATA
This sequence comes from Metallyticus violacea, assembly GCA_030762175.1. Classification (NCBI taxonomy): domain Eukaryota; kingdom Metazoa; phylum Arthropoda; class Insecta; order Mantodea; family Metallyticidae; genus Metallyticus; species Metallyticus violacea. Next base: position 5,577,543 of record CM060843.1, read on the forward strand.
CCACCAGAACTGACTATGTAGGAATTGGAGCCTTTAATCCATTATTATTACTATCATCTGCAACATTATTCAGTAATGTATCATTAATTATTTCTTAAAATCCTTCAGATATATATATTTAATATTGTGTCATAATTTCTGCATCTAGCCTATTTAATTAGGGTTACTATACATTAGCATTTATGCAAAGATGTTTTTTTCATATCAAAAATAGCTATTCTCAAATCATTTTTGAAAATCATCTAATTATTCTGTATTTTTCATATTAAAATTTTATTAATTTATTTTTTCTTTCATACACATGAAGGGCAATATTCAGCATTCTTTGTATGTGCAGTATTGACAACAATGTATGAATGAATTGGCCATAGTTCAGTTGAAAAATAATTAAATCAATATTTTAATGATCTCAGTTTTAAAATGTGGTAATATCTAGCTAGTTAATGAGGTGTAAAAATTGATGAGAGTAAAGGTTTTTAACAGCTGATGATGTGTTCCATGAAACATGTCCTGAGTAAATCTCATGTAAGTGAAACCATAAAACATGTTCTAAACATTTTGACTCTGAAAAGATTATTGAAGAAATGTGTTACTTCATATGATGAGAAAGCAGAATCAAGCCAAGAAAAATAGTATGACTACATTAAATTTTGCAAAAGTGCAATAATGTAAATAATAGGTGATTTTTCCTTCTTGGTAATGGCTGATTATTGGTTCAAGCTTGTTTTGCAGTAAACTGAAGTCAGAAAGTCAATAGCTATGATAGACATTAGTTATTTGTAACACTTACACACTTAAAAGGACATTTACTCACCATTATCAAACAATAAGATGTTGTAGCTGCCTCCCTTCATTTTCCATATATTTCTGACATCATCTTAGGAAATTAACCATTAGCCTCTGCAGCTCCTTCTGAGAAATGAAAGAAATTTCTTCATATTGTTACTTTTCAGATCATCTAATGTGTGTGTGGATTTGTCTTGTATACTTTTTCCTTTGATGCCCCCAGAGATAAAAATTACAGGGTATTAAATCAGAGGACCCCATATATTGTTAGTGATGACTCTCTTGCCAAATGTTTCATGAATTACATGCAAGGAGAAATGGGCTGTATGTGCTGATGCTGAGGCCTATTGGAATATTGTGATTCTAGGTTCTTTCATAATGAATTTATGGGAAAAGAGCTGCAAAATATTCTGCAATGCAGTACTTATTCTTGTACTGCATTTTTATTGGGTTTTAATTTCAGTAACTTTGTAGCCATTCAAACACAGGAACAGGAAATTCCCATTTGCGAGAAATATTGAATCGGTATTTGCCCTTTCTTAAACTGGCCTGAAATTAATCATGGATAAAATCAGTCACTGGATTTAAATCTAGAACATCCAAATACAAGTACAGTGATTCAACCTGCTAGTTTTTTGTTCACCATTAACAATAATTAAGTTTTACAGGAACACAAACAAATGTTAATATATGTGAATTTAACAGTTTTTATTACATTATTTGTTTGTTGAAACATTATTGTTCTTTTTCCTCTAGAATTTTATTTGTTTGATTTTATAATTATATGTTTCAACTTTATGAATGGTTGAAGTTTTATTGTGGAGAGAGGAGGATTCCCTAAGCTCAAATTAAACAAGTTAGATTGTATCAGGGAAAATGTTTGAAAAGAATATATTGTTAATTATTACAGAGTATCTTCATTTAGTAATATGACTATAAATTATGGGCAGCTTAATGCATATCAATACAACAAGGGTAGTTACTCATAGCGTCCTAGCAACAGTGATACGCACACTTCATCACCAGAAATATCATCTCAAAAATATACACTAATTTTAGACAATTTATAATAGATTTGAAGTGTGTTCTTTTTTGTTCATTGTTGTTTTGTTTATTACAGTATTTGAAGAATAAAACAAGATGAATAAAGATAAGTATAGTAAAGGTATGTGAATGACAGGATAATTTATAGATTTTCGAAATACAAAAAGGTATCAAGGATAGAATCTTTAAGGTAGATATTGCTTCTTTTGATTGGACTGTATAAATTTCAGTTATCTTTTTCCTTTATGTGTTGTTGATAAAAATGAAGTGGGAATAATAAAGCAGTATGTGAGTCAGTAATTGTAGCATTATAGTTCACTAATCTTGTTTAAAAGCACACAAGAACCTATTATTATGAAATCACTCAAATTTCACCAATTTTGTTCCACTTACTGGACATGTTTCAAAGGCATTTGCCTCCATCTTCAGCTTGGTTCCACTGGCTGCTTCCCAGTGTGGTATTAAGATGTCGCTCTGTGGCTTTAACGAACTTATTGATGAGGTAACTGTTGTTTGGGAGATCAAAGTTAACCAAAAATTCTTTGTTTTTGTTTATAAATATATTTTCCCATAGTGTTAATTATATGGGTTTTTGAAGAGCTTTTAGTAGTTTTGGTTCCTTTTGGAATTTGTTTTGTTTTTTGTTTTGTTTTTTTCTTGCCAAAAATGGTCTGCCACTGCTGATTTTTCTGTGTGTTTATATTTTACATTTCTCATGTGTTCCTTAAAATGTATGGTAATATTTCTTTTTGTTTTGTGTGTATATTTCATGTCACAGTCTTTGCAACCAATTTTGTAAATGTCTTTCCTGGTGGAATTTTGTCTTTTGTGTTGGTGTTTAAGTAGTTTTTTAAATTAAATTTATTTACTGGGGCTAAAATGATGTTTGCCTCTAAAAATCTTCTGGAATTTTTGGTGTGCCCATGGAGAGAATGTGAATGTTTTATATATATGATCTCCTTTGTAGCCTTTTAGTGTGGTGATGTCCTTTATTTGTTTTTTCTTTCTGAATTTCTCTATTTTCTTGTTGACAAGATATATTGTGTAACCATTTTTCTGTGCTATAATCTATGATTTTTTGGTACTCCAATTTGTATTCTGTCTTGCTTATTGGCAGGTTTGTTAATCTGAATGTGAGGCTGTTGATTATGGCTAATTTATTTTGTTTTAGATTATGGTTGTTATTTTTTATATAATTATCTGTGTGGGTATCTTTTTTGAAAATAGTAAATTCCAGTATATGGTCATTTTTTATACTTTTTATATCCAAGAAGGGAAGAACCTTGTTGATTTCTAATTCCATTGTGAATTTAACAGTGCTATCTTGTAGATTGAGTAGTTTTATTGCATTCTCTTTTCATTTTACATTTACTATAGCAAAGATATCATCCACATAACAGTACCAACATTTATATATATATGTGGAAAAGCCTAAACTAATTTTATTTCCAAAAAACTCGCGTATCAGCCAAGAATGATGAAAGAGGGTCTCCCATTGCTAGACCCTTCTTTTGTGTGTAACTCTTGTCTCTGAATGTGAAGTAGGTTTGATTTATGCAAATTCTGGTGAGGTTCAGATATTGTTCTATTACTTCTCCAGGTAGGTTTATTGAAATTAGCCATTTCTTTACAATATTTACTAGATTTTCTTTGGGGATGCTAAAGAAACAAGGAGACCACATCATAAGAAATTAGCAAATCCCTCTTTTCTAGTTTTACATGTCTGATTTTATCTGTTAATTCTGATGAGTTCTTTATACTATGGCTTTTGTATTTTGGTATGGTGTTACATTTGTTTTTAAAAGGCAATGGGCTAAATTGTATGTGGGTGAATTTTTTGTGCCTACAATAGGTCTCATTTTATTACCAGGTTTATGTATTTTAGGTAGGCCATAAATTCTAGGTGTAGTAGGGCTGTCTGGTATAATATTCTTCTTTTCTTCCTTACTCAGAATTGTTATATTTGTTAATAGTTTTCTTACTGCACTGATATATTTTTGTGTGGGATCTGTTTTCATTTTTTCACAATCCTGGTTGGATAGTATATACTGTTTTCATAGTCTGTCTGATTCGTTATTACTATTTTGTTCCCTTTGTCAGCTCTGCTATAAACAATACCCTTTTCTTTCAAAGATCTGAGTACCCTATGATATGGCCCATTTTTCTTATTTTCTTTTTTTATTGGTTGCTCTAGAACTTTTCCACAGTGTGTTCTTATACTATTTTTTTCTTCATTGATTTGTTAAAAATTGCTGTTTCTATGTCTGCTACATATTCTTCTATATTTCTAGAGTAATCTATCTATTTAGGCCCGATGTTTAATAGCTGTAATTCATTTACTGAAAAGTGTTTGTTTGATCTGTTTATGACATTTTCCATTGTGCTTTTTTGAATTTTTTTTTTTCCTAATTATAATCTTTCGTTGTTTCTGTCTAAGGTTATCTAGTTTTTTATTTATGGTTTCTCATGGGAAACACCTTTGAAACATGTCCAAGCAAGTGGAACAAAATTAGTAAACTTGAATGATTTCGTAATAATAATTTGTCATATTATACTATATTTCACTGTGAAAATCCCTGATACTATAAACTACCCAAGAATTGTTGTTCATCAGCTGGAGACTGATTAAGATAGTTACAAGATGAATTTACTCAGAGAGTCCAAGGGTGTATTCTTATATGAGCATGAATTTAAAACTTCTACTGTTGGACAAAATGAATAAATTAATCTTGCAGTCACTGGATAGCTTAGCTCATCTATAATCACCAGTCAATCTTTACCTGCTGATGGAAATAAGAGTTCTTGTAACATGTCATGTTTTGGTAATGTGCAGAGTAGAGATAGAAAGGCTTTATTTTGCCTTTACCATCTAAATATATATGATAAAGTAAAAAATACCAGATTAAAGATTTGTTTTTCCCAAGTTCATACTATAATGGGAAAATATAATTATATAATTCTAAAAAGGATTGGATAACTAATGCAGTTATAGCCTCATGCAGAAAGAAAGGAATTCTACATGAAATCTCCAAGACTTTCAATGATTAATCTTTCATGACTCAAGAGGCTCAGAAACCTCTTCTTTCAGACCTGAGGTTTTTTTATGTGCCATAAATCTACAACTCAGGAGCAAAGGCTTTACTTCACTATGTCATATTTAGGATTTTTACACTCTAAAAATCTATTAACTCTTGCCAGTTTGAACATCTCAATGAAAACATAATCAACAGATGTTTTGGAATTTTTTTATTCTAATTGGAAAATTGACTGTACACACAATTTTATGTGTTCTTAGTATTGAAAAGTTTTATATTTTTTTTTTATGAACTTGAAATGATAATTGGAACTTTTACAGTGAAACTAATCACATAAATAAGATCTATGTATGATTGAACAGAAATATTTACTTATTTACATTTAGTACAACCTTCGCAGGAAAAGTCTTTAATATAATGTATATTTCTCAATTTTGATTTATAAGAATGGGATTATTGTTTATTTTTACTTTTTTAAAGAAAACTGCATACACAATCTCTCACTATATGTTACAGCATTTAAAAGCATTTCATATGTTAATGTTCATATTATCTCATTTAATAGATAGGTACCTCACACCAGTCTTTCATATCATTACAGATATGAAATAGTTAATATGTAGATTAAAATTTATGCCCAACTGAGAAAGAATTTAATGTTGAGATAGTTTATTACAAGCTCCGGAGTCCACAAGGCACTCATTTGTCTCCCCAGGAATTCTATTCTATTCCAAATCCAACTTATTTAATTTTCTTGCTTTTTGTTTTTCACATATATAAAATGGAGCACAAGATAGTATGGTATACTTAAAAATAATTGGAATCTCAATAATGTGAAAAATTATAATCCTAAAATTCAACATTGTTATTGAAACAACAACAACAACAACAATAATAATAATAACAATAATAATAATAATAATAATAATAATAATAATAATAATAATAATAATAACAACAACAACAACAACAGTGAAGGAGGAGGAGAAAGTTCTGAAAATTGTTATTGACTTTTTAATATTATTTCTTTTTTCCTTCTTTCTTTTATCACAAACAAAGAGCCAATAATAATAATAATAATAATAATAATAATAATAATAATAATAATAATAATAATAATATTCCAAATAGAACAAAATTAGCCTCCACAGTATTTTCTTACAATGACATACATTTTTTAAATTTGTTGCACGTTTTTTCCATGCAAATATGAATATTCGAAGTATTTAGCATGCTCAATATAGAATGGAGCAACCAGGAGCAATTTATGGAAGGCGCTGGGAAACAGTAAACGAAAAACATGGCGAACAGAACGGTGAAGGATGCTAAGTCTGTACGAGGAACCAATCCACAGTATTTAATTGAGAAAATAATCAGATCTAGAATATATGATTGTAAGTACTGGAAGGAAGAATGTTTTGCTTTAAGTGCTGAATTGCTAGTGGATAAAGCAATGGAGTTACGATTTATTGGTGGAGTTTATGGGGGAAACATCAAGCCGACACCTTTTCTGTGTTTGGTGCTGAAAATGCTACAGATTCAGCCAGAAAAAGATATAATTGTTGAATTTATTAAGAATGAAGAGTTTAAATATGTGCGAGCTTTAGGAGCTACGTATATGCGTCTTGTTGGCACATCTTTAGATTGCTACAAATATTTGGAACCTCTTTTCAACGACAGCAGAAAACTGAGAAGACAAAACCGACAAGGCCATTTTGAGCTTATTTATATGGATGAATTTATTGATGAGTTGTTAAGGGAGGAAAGACTCTGCGATATAATATTACCAAGGATTCAAAAACGTCATGTTTTAGAAGAAAACAACGAGCTTGAGCCAAAGATTTCTGCATTAGAAGATGATTTAGATGAAGGTATAGAGTCATCTGGAGATGAAGAAGAGCCCGTTAAAGCACCGGAGCCCCCTCCAGTTGTAGAACAACATTGGCCCAGAGGTCGAGAAGAGAAACCACGTAGACCATCACCATCTCGACGAAGAAGTGCCTCACGAGAAAGGAATAGAGACCGCGAGAGAAGGCGAAGCAGAGAAAGAGAACGCATTCGCCCAGAAAGGGAAAAGAAAACGCGCCGAAGCAGGAGCAGAGAGAGGCGACATCGCTCAAAGTCACCTGCAGGAGGCAGAACAGGACATCGTGAAAGGGATCATCCAAGAGCAAATCGTGGTGAGCAGGAGAGAGAAAACAGGCGAAGGGACAGAGATCAGGATAGGCCTAGGATAAGGCACAGAGATATTTAACAGTGCAGAGTTGGACAGATTTTTTTTACTAAGACTAAGCAGTGTGCTGTGCTAAATTGACAGACCTATATTTTTACAACTGAAACATTCATTGCTTTGAATTTTGTAAGCAAAGGTACCATTTTGGGGGGAGGGGGCTAAATTTTCTTGAATTTTATAAACTAAGCATCAGTATTGGTACAATTTAAAGAACATTATTTCTTCAGAATATAATGTGTAAGCTGGGAGTTTTAAATGGATTTCTTTTGTTCATTATATGCAATTCATATGTAATACTGAGTGCCAAATTTAATTTCATAAATTTTGTGAAAGAAGTAATTGTTCCTTACATTTTAGAAACACATGTTGCAGTTTTTGAAATAAAATTAATATCAGAGAATGGGCTGTATTATAAAAGATATAAGAAAATATCACAAAAGAAGCAAAAGTGAGCTTTTAATGGGTTTAGTTAATTTATTACATAGTTACTAAGGCTTGCTCTCCAAGCCTAATGTAATGCAGTGAAATATGTATTGTTGTGCATAGTTTCTGACTTTGTACATGTTCAAAACTGGTCACTCACATTCTACGTTTTAATATTTTTCTTTTCTCTTCCCTTAATTTACATTAATATTACATATATATTCTTTATTTACAAAGAGTAATATATGTATGAAACAGTGGTTTATGCTGTTGCTATTTTTGTAATTAATAGCATCTCACTTTTGTGTAAGTTGTGCATGTATTACTGACAAGAATTTATATATATATATATATATATTTAGTACAACAGAGCATTGATTAGAAATGTTATCCATATTCAGATTTAAAATATGGCTTTGAAAGGAAATGCATTCGACCGTTAATCTCTGGTTTAATTATGTGCCCTTTCATGTTTATTTGTGGCAGTCACCAAATGTTTCCAACGTATAGTTAAATTTTTTCTTTGTGGCCAGTGTCAACAAGTTGTACAGTGGTCTCAACAAGTCTATCTCATTCAGATAACGAAACACTCTGCAGATAAAAATCATGTTATGATTGTAGCCATTATATACTGTAGTAGCACTGTGTGTTCTCTCCAAGCTTGTTTATGTGCACATATGATGGCCCCCTTCACTTTTTCAGCTTAGCAGGTTAAAGACCACAAAGAAAAATTGTACTGTACAATTATCAGTTTAATTTACTACCTACAGGAAAGCTATATTTAGTTTCTAAAATATAAATTCTATCTAGAGGTGAGGGAATAATGGAGCCTTTGCTTGCCATTGTGAGTTGAGCCTATGTAATAATTTCATGAAAATTGCAATGCAGTGCTAAAAAGGAAATAAAACAATGCTTATAAATAACTTGCAATATTACTCTTATCATAGTTATTTAATCATCTTATAAAGAAGGCACCTTAAATTTTAAGTCAGTAGCCATTTTTAAAATTGAAATATATCAAAATATTTGTGGTTGGTTGTTAGTGGCCATTCGGGATGCTGATATTTAACATTTTTTCCCTGGCTTCCCAATAAAGAGCTTCCAAATTATTTTTCAGTGTACAAAAGTTTTTAAAATGGGTTTTGTATTGCTGTGTAGTGTTATTTCCTACATTACTATTCTAACGTGCATGCCATAGCAAAAATCGAAACATTAATTTATCATTATTTTTAGAAGAAAACTTCATAATTTCCTAGTAATTATTTTTGGGTCTTGATAGAATTGTTCATTAGAGTCTGCAGATTCTTGTAAGCTGTAAGCATTAATGTATATGACATAGGGAACCATAAAATCTAACCGTTATTTACTATTTTTGATGGAATAAGTATTGTGGATATAATTGTAAATTGTCTTTAATGTATGCTCTAATGTAACAAATTTTCTTTTTATTCTTCATTCTTATTTTCTTTTTATTTGTGTAAGTTTATAAACCCTCTATTTCTACTTTATCCTGTTTCACAGTCTCTATATTAATGCAATGCTTTTATTTATTCACATTGCCTACTATGTATCTTAGTAAACATTTTCATTTGTAATTTTGTTTGTGGCAAATATGACTGTTTTAGATGGCTACATAAGCATTATTATGTTTTAATCAGTTCTAACCCCCCTCTGTTCATATGCTGATATGTATCAAAGTTGCAAGTGATAACTATTTTTATTTTAATATATATATATATTATTTTCAGTAATTTTTTTTCCCAGAATCAATGTCGAGTTAGCAATGTGCATAATCCTGGAGTTAATGCAATGCAGTAATTTGACTTTTAAATTTTACTTTTGAGCATAGCAAAGTCAGAGCACTTAGCATAGTATAAAATAAATAAAATTTTGAATGTTTCATTTAAAAGTGAGCAATTACTTTCTACTTGAAATTTTGGAGAAGTTATTTTATAAGAATTAAAAAAAAAACTTTTGTTCCAACAAGTGTTGCCTATTTTGAAAGAGTGCATACTTTTGTCCAAGTATTTGCGTAAGACTTTGTATGAATGAGTGGATTCTTCATCTGTAGGAGAACAGCTATTGAAAATTACTTATAATCTTAAAATGCAATATATCTTATTGTCTTACCATAAATACTGCAATAAAGTTTTTCATAAATTGACATAAAATGCTGAGAGATATTTTAATATCCTAATAATACCACTATATGAATGTGTACTTTTAATATTCTAATAATACCAGTTACATGGATGTGTAATGACCAAAGATCACATAATTTTGCATGCTGTCTTTAAGCGTTTGTGGCATTATGAAACATCAACCTCCTACTGCCTTCACAAGAGAGAACTTCAAACTGGCAATATTTGAATATCTCTTCTTGCAAACCATTTCTTGAAGCACAAATCACAATTTATAGCCAAGAGAGTTTAGGTGCAAACTATCTGAAGGCCAATCAAAGGTGGAAATGAAGTTCGGCACATTGGTTGCAAGCCACTGCTGGGGTTGTCTGAGCCATATGTGCAGGGGCCGAATCCTGTGGAAAGCTGCAATTTTTACTGTGGAATAGGGTGTTCAGGTTCATGACCAGTCTCTCCAGTGCTGGCTCTTAGCACAGTTTGTTAATGTTTTTATCTATTTCTCACAGAAATTGAGCTCATTTGTGCCCTTGTACCACATCCTCAACCGCACCATGATTGATGCAGGATGATGGCCCTTTTGGACCTTTGGAGCCATTTATAGCTATCTTCTCTTAAACCTGTGGCTTTTACCCTGTCATTTAGAGCAATGAAAGGCTCCACAAATCCTGAAAACCTTTTCATCTGTGTAAGGATTTGCCATTCTAATTTGCTGTGTATGCTTAAGTGTTTTGCTTTTAAGAATCTCTGGTGCTTCAGCCCCTTTGTAAGGATGGAGGCATTCTTTGCATTGTTTGTAAGCATGTAGTCCGAGGTCATTGCTTCACATGATAGGCATTCATGCTGCATATTCTGGATATTTTTAGCTCGTGGGCCATTACTGACTTATCTCCTAACTGGATTTTGAGCACATAAGTCACCATTGCTTTATCCAGTTATTGAGTTCACATAGCGCATGGTCTTTCTTTCATGGAGCAATCTTCTGCAGTCCCAGTCTCTATGAAATGCTGGATAATGTGATACAAGGGGTGACCCAGAAAGTAATGCCCCACATTTTTTCTCAGCCGATTTTAAGTTTCCAGTGTGCATGCAAAATTTCTGCTTCCTCCGACAGATAGCGTAGCTGCAGCAATGTTTCAAAATGATGTCTGTAAGTAATGTACGTTACAAGCAGTGTGGCATCATTGAATTTCTCACTGTGGGGAATATTCACAAATGTTTGTATAAAGTCTATGGAGCATCTGCAGTCAACAGAAGCACAGTTGGTTGCTGGACACAAAGGGTGAGGCCATGAAGGTCTGCCATTAAGGTCATGATCACTATGTTTTGGGACTGTGAGGGGTGATTCTCATTGATGTGATGCCAAAAGGCAGTTCCATTAATTCAGAAGCATAAGTCAACACATTAACCAAACTCAAAAAGTGCTTCTAGCAACTACTGTGCCATAAAAACCTAAATGTTTTCATTCAATAACGTTCAGCCTCACACAAGTTTGACGACTTATGAACACATCGAGAAACAGGGTTGGACAGTGTTGCCCCATCCACCATATAGCCCTGGCCTAGCTCCCTCGGATTTCCACTTGTTTGAGCTATTAAAGGATGGCTTTTGTGGAAGACATTTTGAGGACAACAAAGAGATGATTTTACAGTGAAAAAATGGCTTCATGACAAGAACAAGGATTGGTACTCACAGGGCATACATGCTAAAGGAAGGCAGGCTATAGAACTAGAAGGAGATTACATGTAAAAATAGGGTGTGTAGATAAAACATAATTTTTTCATGTGTGTAATAAATAATTGTTGAAGAAAAAAATATGAGGCATTACTTTCTGGGCAGATCTTGTATATTGGAAATTTTGAGCTTCTGGAGCATTTTGAAAAGTTCATTTGCTGATTTGTCTACCTTACTATGACATATAAGATATTTTTAATTTCCCCATTCATTGTGAAAGCACCTTTATACTCTGTAGAGCAATAAAACAACTCATGTCCACATATCAGGGAGTGCTGCCTTTTATGAATGAAAGTTCAGTCACCATCAAAAGTTGTGACAGTACTTATAGTAAGATTAGGTAACAAGTTACTTCAATAGGAAACTCAAATGATGAGAGAATTGAGAAAGAAAGTAAGTACAACTGCCACACAATTTTTAGTAATCACCCTACTTGTTTACAGCAGCTCTGCTGAAAGCACATTCTCTTCTACAACTAAATTGAAAATGCCAGCAACATTGCTTTTATTACAAGTGTGATCTGTGTAAAGCATGTGGTGATGCAATGTTTGTCACGTTGTACAATGGTTGAAAGTGTTTCATGAAGGCACAGTTGCCATTCAGGACAGGTCCTGTTCAGGATGACTCAAAACTGGCAACACTACTGAACACAATCCATTTCTTTAGATTATGAACCCTTCACCAAAAAAAACATTATAGTACAAGAGATCCCATTGTTTGCACCATAGGCCCACCACTTCAGGAAAACAACAGAGATTGATGTGCTGATGGTGTGTGATGTCTTCCAAAAACATGCAAAAGATGGTAGACGTGAGGGAAAATTACATTGAGGAAATATAAATAATTTTTTTTCTGGTTTTATTCAACCCTTATAATGAAACAGCAAACTCAACAGTTTTGTTAATTATCTACAAAAAACTATGATTATCTCAATGCAACTCTTTAATTTGCAATTGTTTCCCTAAATCATATAAGTTTTAATGGAGAATAATTGCAAAGCTGTGCAGCACAAGCTTCTTGGTCATGAAGGTGCAGATCAGCATTCATTTCACTGCACCAGAAACTTGTGAAGTCTTCAAGATTTTCAAATAATAGACACGTTTCTTCAGTTAATGAAAATAAAGTTTAAGAAGTAACTGGAAAATAGAAAACTACAATTTTAAAATCTCCTGCAAATATTTATTGATCTGAATGGCTTGTACTTACATTCTATTATATACAAGTAAATGCACCATACAACTAATTATCTTTATTATTTCTTCTCAGTAATATCACACCTTTGCAATTTCAGGGCAGTATTTTTTACATTTTCATAAATTATTGGAACACAGCTAACTGCAAAGAAAATTGATCATAATTCAACATGATATGCTAACAAAATGAGGATATCACAGTCACTCTAAGACCATTATTGTTAATGGTCATAAATTTATTTTTTTTTTTCTTATTAAGACATTTCCATCATTTGAACAAAGTTTTTCTTTACAATATGTTAGTTAGTTCTCGGAGCATTCAGTGAGTTCGTGGAGCAGCCACAGAGACCTACGAATATTGAACTTGTCATATACAAATACCACAATAGCTTTGAATCTGTATTTACAAAATTTGTCTGCATCTACATAAATAATTATAATAAAAATAAAAAAGAACACTTAGAACAACTCAACCAACAACAAAAAGAGACAAGTCACTTAATCATACAAATTTATTATATACATATACATTGATATGTTGTGCAGTATAATATTGTCACTCATATATTCCTTTACAGAATAATAGGCCTTTTTACATAGGTATTTTCTAAGAGCAGATTTAAAGGAATTGTCATTGTTTATTAAGGCTTTTAGGCTAGAGGGAAGAGCATTGTATACTAAAATGCACTCATAATAAACGCCTTTTTGATGGCATGAAAGTGCTGAAATTGGGCAATGTAGATTTGCTTTTTGTCTAGTATTCTTGTCGTGTATATTTTGATTTTGAACAAATTTTTGTTTATTTCTTACATAAAAGTTCATAGGGATAAAATATATTCGCAAGGAAGAGTTAAAATTTCAAATTTCCTAAAGAGGTTTCTGCACGAATGTCTTCTATGTGTACCAGCGATTATTCGTATGACTTTTTTCTGTAACAGGAAGACACATTCATTTTTAACTGAATTTCTACAAAATATTAGACTGTACTTCATTTATTGAGTTGAAATAAGCATAATAAACTAGTTTTAAAGTCTTAATTGACACCAACATTACTAATGCACATATTGCATAGCATGCACTGCTTAGTTTAGGTGTAATAAGATCAATGTGATCTTTCCAATTCAGATGGTTATCAATTATTAAACCAAGGAATTTAATATATTTGGTTTGTGAAAGTACACTGTTATAATATCCTATCTGTAATTGTGGATCTGGAGATCTGTGAGTAATGCATTTCATAACATTTGTTTTATCTAGATTTAGAGACAATTTGTTTGGTTTGAACCATACACATGAACTGAGAACCAAATTTAATTTAATGGCACAATCATTAAGGCTCTTTCCATTTATCAATATGCTTGTGTCTTCTGCAAATAGAATAGTATTTCCTACATCTTGGATAGATAAGGAGAGGTCATTTATATATATTAGAAAAAGAAGAGGACCCAGAACAGATCCTTGAGGCACTCCATGGTTAATCATTCCCCACTTTGATGCATTGTTTTTATTATTGAAGGGTTAATTTATCACTACCTTTTGTTTCCTTTGGTCAAGGTAGGATATAAACCATTTTAAATATTGTTTTTTTATTCCATGGAAAGCTAATTTATCTATCAGAATTTCATGATTGACACAATCAAAAGCCTTAGCTAAGTCACCAAATATTCCTCCTACATGTGCTCTTTCATTAAATGTAGTTAAAATTTCATTAGTGAGTTTATAGATTGCATTTTCTGTTGAAATTCCTTTCTAAAGCCAAACTGATCACTAACTAGAATGGTAATGGTAATGGTAATGGTAAAGCCTATTGCACATTACTTTCTCAAACACATAAGAAAATGTAGGTGAAATAGCTATAGGTCTATAATTAGAGACATTTATCTTTTCTCCCTTTTTGTATAGAGGCCTCACTATTGAATATTTTAGCCTCTCAGGAAATACACCCAATGTTAAAGATTCATTACACAAGTGACTAAGGGGGGTACTAATTTCCTTTGCACAGGCCTTTATGACTTTGCTGTTGATCTCATCATGGCCAGAAAGAATTTTTTGATTTTAGTTTTCTAATGATATTACTAATTTCTAGTGGGGTAGTAATACCTGGTTTGAATTCATTATTATGATGGGGAGTTGAGGATTATACATTTTTTAAAGCATCTCTTTTATCACCAGAATATAAATTTAAATTTTTTGTTACATTAAGAAAGTACTCATTAAACACATTTGCTACGTCTGCAGGGTGTTGTATCTCTTGATTGTTAATATTTAAGATTATTGCATCATCTTGTTGCAAATTTTTGCCTGTTTCTTGTTTTATTATATTCCAAGTAGTTTTTATTTTGTTTTTTGACTGATTGATAGGTGTTTGGTAATGGAGGCCTTTCGCTGCTTTTATGACTTTCCTAGGTATCTTACAGTACTTTCTAAAATGTATTTTTAATTTAGGGTCTTTACTGGGCTTTTGCTCATTATATAATTGTCCTTTATGTTGATAAGATTTTTTAATTCCTTGCGTTAACCATTCCCTGCTCATATTATAACTTCTTTTTTATTTTTAGTGGGAAATATGCTTCAAAATGCAATTTAAAAATATGTAAAAAATTGTTCAATTTACTATAAACATCATTTGCACTGAAAACACTATTCCATGATTCTTGCCGAAGTGTCTCCGCCATTTTACTGAGGTTAGCATCATTAATGTCTCTATATTTTATATATGTATAACATTCTTTGAGTTTTATTGTAGAATTTTTTTTTTTATTATTACTTGAGCATCATGGTCAGAGAGACCATTGATCAATGAAGACACAGAATATAATGACAGTTTGTCTGAATTTACAAATATATTATCTATTGCTGTGCTAGTTTTTATCAATCCTGGTGGGAAAGTTAATTGTATGAACCATATTATATGCAGTTAGAAGGGAATTCAGTCGATTCATTCTTACACTTGGCATTAAGTAATCAATATTTATGTCTCCACATATAATTATTTTATGCTTAGGCTTAAATAAAAAGTTTAAGGTATCTTCAAGCTTCATCAAGAAAGTTTCAAAGTTCCCTAATGGCGAGCGATAAATAGCAATTATAATTATTTTTGTATTGTTGCTATCCAATTAGATTGTGCATAATTCAATGTCCTGTTCTGAATTAAATTTTGATACATCTAATGTTTTATATGGTACATCCTGCCTGACATAAATGCAAATTCCTCCGTTATTTAATTTTTTCTTTGAAGCTCCTGCTCCCAGACAATAACCATGTAATGACAATTGTGATAATTCCTGTTGTTTCAAATGATGTTCAGATAGGCAGATAATATGTGGTTTTATATTGTCACAAGTTAAGCTGTTTAATAATTTATCTGTTTTGCTTCTAAGTCCTATAATGTTTTGATGAAATATACAGAGATTTTTTATTGCTTGCTGAATACTCTTCAATTTTACTTTATTTTCTGTGCTATCATGATCATTGATACGATTGTCATTTGATTTAACATTAACTATTATTAAGTTTGACTTGATGAATTTCTGGCCTGGATCAGGTGTCTTTATCCTAAAAAACGGGACCTTGAACTATTTATAACAACAGGAATCTTACCCTTGATTCTGTCAGCAATAAGGAGCGAAAGCTGCTTTTTGCCTCTAGAATTCAAGTGCAGGCCATGTACAGTAAAATTATCTCTACCTTGGTGATTTACATCTATCATACAAATATGGGAGTTTCTGGGTGTCATCAATGCACGCTCAAGCCTCAGATTCATACTACACACCCTCCTATGAAACTGAGGCCTATCATGCCTATCTAACAGTTTCAGAAACTTCACATTGGTATGCCTGCTTTTAGCGCTGATGTCACCAAGGTCTTGTTCACAAGACCTTATACAACACAATGCTCATTTTTATATTTGAGACCACGAAATTCCTAAACTACTAGGCAGATAGATTATCTTTGAAACTCTAGTAGAAGAATAGTTGACTTTGGCCGACATTTCAAGTAGAGCGAAGTTTTGCCATAATGGGTAACACACACACGATGCAGAAAGGTATGCAGTCTCTTACAAGAGTGAACATAAACACGGATTCGATTTGTAAACAGTTAAGAACAGTCAGAGAACATGGCATAATGTTAGCCCCAAAGAACAAATATATCAAGAATTTATTGGGTTGCACATTAAAGATATCATACCAATAGAACAGTAATCAGGAATTTATGAAATCAAATTGCAGATTGTGATCAGAGATACATTGAAAAAATGAAGAGAAACTTGCAAATCTGGAGAAAAGAATACTTTTTAGGAATATTTGTTTTAAGCAGACTGATAAATCAGTAGTAGCAGCTCACTTTTGGACCAAAAATCATGAAATGAAACCACATGTGCTGAATCTGCTGAAACAACTTCACAACCCAATGGAACTATCCACTTGGGAAATTTTCATCTTAATAAATAAGAAAAACTTAAGTTCCTACTAGAACCATTGGGGGCATTTTGGGATCCAACCACTCATTGAGTACAGTAGTCGTCAACAGCTAAAGATGGGAGCTAGTGATTTCGAAACATGTCCTAGTGTTATGTAAGTAAGTGGAGTTACTGTGAACGTGTAGAATACATCAGTGTAGGATATATTACCACTCCCAATGTTTACAGCTTTGGTAAGTACAATTTATTTAAGACGAGACAAATTGACACACCTTAGATGAAGTGAAGAATAACATCTACCAAGAGGTTACTCTCAAAGAGAGGTAAGAAGCAGGTTCAAAAATGTGTGGATAACAAAGGCACAGCATTCCAGTATGTTTTCTTGTGCAAATGACTTAATAGGTTCAAAATCATTATATTTTATCATTCTAGTGCCAAGTCAGTCCTGGTGGTGTAGTGATGACCATACTTGCCTTCTAAACCCAAGAACGGGGTTCGATTCCCGGCCAGGACCGATGGATTTTTTTTGGGTGTAAAAATCCTAAGTATGGCTTCCTTTTGAAAGGGAAGTAAAGCTCTGGGTCCCGTGTCATTCATTTACGGCATGATAAAGAACCTCAAGTTTGAAAGAAGAGGCCTCTGAACAAAGATACTAGCTAGTGACCTGAGATGTTAAAGAGCATCTGTAAATAAACCAAATAAAGAAAATTCTAGTGCCGCAAGTTTAACCACATTGTCTTCTTGTTGGTTGGCCAGCTGAGAGCATATTCTCTGTAGCCCACAAACTTTCCTCCACATGTTTTATTGATAATCCATCCAATTTTAATCTTAGCAGCAATTTATTTTCATAACAGAGATCCACTGATTTACAATGATTAGAAACATTAAAAATATGTATGTAATCTTTCAATGCCAGAGCTATGAATGTTAACATAATACATTTCTGGGCTTTAAGTCCATGGTCCAAGTTAATACAATGTTCACTCCTATTCATTTTATGACCTCCAAGCCTGGAAATATATTATTTTAGCTTTAAAAAAACTGAAAAAAGATAGTAGAAGATGCAGAAAGCTGTATCAAGATTAAAAAAAAAAGCACTACTAATATTACAGTAAATGAATGGATTTAATTACTAAGAGGAACCAAAAAATTTAGGCAATCTTTATCACACAAAAAGTGTGTTGCATTTCATCCATTAGTACCATTTAGCATCTTAACCAGCACCTTTGATTACATATGTATAACATTAATGATATTCTATCTTCAATGTAGATGCTTATTTAGAAGTTGGAGCAAATTGTTTAACATCATATATTGACAATTACACTGTACACATCACCATACATTTATCAGGAAATGTTGGCAAAAAGTTATCTATTAATCTTATGCATTTATTCATTCAATTTCAACATCCCTACACAGCTGAGATCAGTATAATGAAATTCATACTACATAAAACTATAAATCAAAGTATGCAAAAAGTTAATTACTGTATTCCTACCACATAATATAAACAACCCAATTTTTTCTGGTAAAGTTCAGTGAAAAAAAATCTCTGCACAATATACATATACATTTCTTAGGTAATAGGAAATCACAAAGTAAGCTGCACTTATTAATGTCTGATTTACCAGTAAAACTTTAAAACAACAGTGATTTAATTTATCATGATTGATCCTTTATCAAATATGCAGGAATATTAGTATTTTTTGGCATGTAGGAAACAGGCTTTTCCAACAGCATACCATAGTACAGTCATTACAGTCATTTGCCCTGAGTGGTTGATCATTAGTTTTGTCCTGGTGTTTCATGACACACAAAGGAAGGAAAGTATAAATAATTAATTTATACAGCACATTTTAAGTTGAAAGTTATTAAATTCACAGAAACTGATGAAAATACAGTCAAAGTTGATGGTTACAGTTCCTGAATGCAATATGCATAACTGAGAGAAACAAAAACAAGTACTTTTGTAAATATATATAATTAAAACAAAAAAGGCATTCTGTGGCTAAATGATAAAATTAGTGATCACAGGAAGAGTAAGTTTCACTTGAAGTATGAACCAATTTTGGATGAAAAGAAAAAAAGAGGCAATTAATAAATCTCCCTCTGAAAGTTTCAGGAAACGGGAAAGAAAAACTCTAGAAAAATTACAGGCAACATGTGTTTTAAGAACAACATTGCTCATATGAAAACAAAATGAGCCATTAATTAAAAATGTTAATTGGAAATTGTACAGTGAAGCTAATCATATAATTAAGATATTGTAAGAATGAGTGAACTACACACTCTTATTGGAATCGAACAGTTAACTGAGGATGTGAACAATAATTCATTAAACTAGTACTATATATTAAAAACAATAAGTGGAGCAACAAGAGTGTGTAGTTCCACTTAATCATGCAATGATCTTAATTCAAATGAGCCATGTTTATGTGAATTACAAGCATGCTTCATTCAGAATCACGTTGTGCTAATATAATATATTTTATTAGCAAATGTATGTTAACTAAAATTGTTTATTGGAACATTGCATAATGAAGGTAATCATATATTCAGATCATTGTGTGATTGAGTCAAACTAACACTCTTTTGCTCCACTTACTGGTTTAAATATGTAGGACCAATTTCACGAATCCTTCGTTGCATCGTCAGCTCATTGTTGACTAGAAGATAAACCATCATGCTGTGGGGATTTGTAATCTGCTGTGGTGGAGGTGTGATAAACTTGAAGTTTTTTCACCACCAGAAGTGTTGAAGTTCATTAAACTGTCTTTGTAGATTTTCTCCATTGCTGCTAATTCTGTAGGCCCTTGCACTGATTTTAGCAGTCATACATATTTAAACAAGTGGAGCAAAAGAGTGT
The DNA here is from genome assembly GCA_030762175.1 of Metallyticus violacea. NCBI lineage: Eukaryota > Metazoa > Arthropoda > Insecta > Mantodea > Metallyticidae > Metallyticus > Metallyticus violacea. The sequence goes on from CM060843.1 coordinate 5,597,418, forward strand.
TACTTTGATTTAATCACACAACGCTCTTAATATATGATTAGCTTCACTGTGCAATGTTCCAATTAACATTTTAATTAAAAATCAGTGCAAGTATCTACAGAATTAGCAACATGGGAGAGAAGGTACATTTACAAGTACAAAGACAATTTAATTAACTTCCACACTTCCTGTGAAGAAAACATAAGCTTCAAGTTCATCACATCTCCACCAGAGCAGACTACACATCCCCACAGCATAACAGTTTATCCTCCAGTCAACAAAGGGCTGAAGATGCAAATAAAGGGTTTGTGAAACGGTGCTACATATTTAAACAAGTAACTGGCGCAAAAGAGTTTTATAAAACAAATTATTTATGAGGAACTCACTCAAATTTCACTAGTTTTATTCCAGTTACTTGTACATATTTCAAAGGCAAATTTCCTTCATCGTCAGCATAGTTCCACTGTCAGCTTTTCAGCGTGGTATTAAGATGTTGCTCTTTGGATTTTATAAACTTTTTGATGAGGGTGCTGTTGTTTGGAAGATCAAAATTAACTAAATTTTCTTTCAAGTTGTCAAGTTGGTTGAAGATGAGGATATCTCTTCGAAACCAGTCCTATCATATTTAAAAGTAAGTGAAGAATAAGAGTGTGCTAGACAACACATTAGATATAATTTACATAAATTTTCTTTGTTCAAGAATATATTTTCCCACAAGGATAATTCTATGGGTTTTTGAAGAGCTTTTAAGAGTTTTGATTCATTTTGGAACTCATGTTTTTTTTGTTTTGTTTTTGTTTTGTTTGTTTGTTTTTTTTTTTTTGCCAGAAATGGTATCCTACTGCTGATTTTTCCTTATGTTTATATTTTACACTTCTCATGTATTCCTTAAACCATATGATAATTCTCCTTTTTGTTTTACCTATATATTTATTATTGCAGTCTTTGCAACTGATTTTGCAAATGCCTGATTGTTTTCCTGGTGGGATTTTTCCTTTGTGTTGGTTTTTAGGAGGTTTTTCAAATTGCATTTATTCACTGGAGCCAAAATAATGTTGGCATCTTTAAAAATCTGTTGAAATTTTTGGTATGCCCATGGATGGAATGTAAATTTGTTATATATCTGCTCTCCTTTGTAACCTTTCATTGTGGTGATTTCTGTTATTTGTTTTTGTTTTTTGAATTTTTCTATCTTTTTCTTGACCACATTTGTTGTGCAGTCATTTTTCTGTGCTCCTAAAAACCAACATAAAGGACAAAATAAAACAAAGAACATTACCATACGGTTTAAGGAACAGAAGTGTAAAATATAAACATATGAAAAAATCAGCAGTAGCACATCATTTCTGGCAAAAAAAAAGAAGAAGAAAAAAAAAAAAGTTCCAAAATGAATCAAAACTCTTAAAAGCTCTTCAAAAAACCCATAGAATTATTGGTGTGGGAAATTATATTCTTGAACGAAAACAAAGAAAATTTATTTAATTTTTATCTTCCAAACAAAAGCAACCTCATTAAAAAGTTTATAAAATCCAAAGAGCAATATCTTAATACCACGCTGGAAAGCTGATAATGGAATCGTGCTGACAATGAAGGAAATTTGCCTTCGAAACGTGTCCAAGTAGGTGGAATAAAACTAGTGAAATTTGAGTGACTTTGTCATAAATAATTTGTTATATGATACTATATTTTACTGTGAAAATCCCAAACTATTCAAATTTATATTAAAAGAGTGTTAGTTCGACTCACACAATGATCTTGAAAAATGTGTTGTTTCTGCTGTTGAAGTACATAATTGAATTCAGTTGTATTTTCAGCTTTTTGGTTCACAGAAGCAGTAATCAAGCAAGTGAATCATGCTTAATTGTTCATGTTTGTTGCATCTAAGATGGTTCACTGTGTAACTATTTCTATGTTACATTAGTAAAAATATTTCTTAAGAATTTTATCTAAGCAGTTGACAGGATTTGCTTCGGACAAAGTTATAAATTTACAAGGAATTTGCAAAGGAGTAGCTACATACACTTGTGATAAATATAATGCTAATATTGTATTTATTCATCTTTTGAATCATAGCCTGGAACTTGCAGTACATGATGTAACAGATACAACACTTCAAGTTTTTTTTGCACACATTGTATTCACACTTTTCTACGAGTCCAAAAAATCAATGTGAACGAGTGAAATTTCCATGAAATTGAGACTTTGAACTTAAAAAGAAAATAGGGAAGATATTTGACATTTGTTGGATAGCATCCTTGATATATCAAGTTATACATATCTTATCTGGTATTTTACAAGGAGAAAACAATCATTTATTGCCTTCAAGAAGCAATATTTGATGGATTCCTCCAAAAAATGACTTCATGGAATTTCAGCCAGAACTGTTTTTATTTAGGGATGTTCTGCAAACTATAAAGTCACTTTCACTGTGTCTGCAGTATAGAAAATCTGGTGCTATAACTGCTTTTTCAGAAATAAAATTTTGCATTGGTTCATTCACTGCAGCGAAAGAAAAAATGGTGTTCATCTTCAAACTGCCCAAATCAAAATTTCAGCTATGAAAACACCAAAAGTCACCACCTCCAAACCTTTAAGCACAGCTAGAGAAATTGTTCACAAATTTCAAGCAGCAATTTCTTCAAGGATTAGTGGACAATATGGCTGCAAGATTTTCGAATGCTATTTCATTTTATAAAGAGTGTGAAGTTTTAAATAAAACATGGTGGCCACAGGAAGAAAATGAATTAATGTTATTTGGTAATGAAACAATCACGTCCTTATGCGACTCTGTAAAATTAGTGCCTTTAAACACTGATACTTCTATAGTAGTGAAAATTTTGTAAGAATTTCTTCAGTAAAGGCAAGTGAAGGAAAGCAAATTTGTTCATGAAACATTATGGGAATGGATGAAAAGAAATCAAATAATACCAGTGTCTTCCAGAATTTTGTCACACCAAAGCATGATATAAATATTATAACTTTCCCCAGCCTTACTGCTATTACTACATTTTTTTATATGAGGTTAAATAAGATGTTAGTATATTAACTTCCCTCCTCTTCAAAATATCTGATGATATCTACCTATTACTGGTAACCAATTATGATTAGTTTTTCATTAATTTTAGATTACATTGCACTTCCTTTTTGTTTCATTTCATATACTAATGTATCACTTAACATTGCATACTTTGCATCCTTTATGTTGTTGTCTAAGTAGTTTTTCTCTCTCTTTATGTACTGCTTGATGCACATTAATGAGAAACTTATAAATCATTTTACTATTGAATGATCAGCATTCCTTGAACATCAGAATTTGAAAACAGCTCAAAACATGCTGTAGAATGTCTGGTGTCTGTATGGAAGAGCTTATTTTTTCCCCTAATATTTTTTTCTTGTGTAAAATGTATATGCTTAATTTGTATTTCTAAATATTGGGCAAAAAAAAGTCTTTCTTTCATGCAAGTTGATACAGAATATTCCAAATACAGAAATTAATGTCCTAATCAAGTAGTACAATAGTTATGGCTACATGGTATGTGTATTATGTAAACTCATATAGAAGCAGCTTTTTTCATTTTCCTTTCTTTTCTTAAGCAAAAGATATTACACTCTCAATGTAAACAAAAGCTTTAAACTGTGAAGTTATATTAATGAAATGAAATGCACCCTTTGAATTCACAAAGACAATTGGCACAACTGCTGTTACCATCTGTTAAATTTTATCTGATGAAGACAACTATCATAGAAATTAATCTCAACATAATAATACTGTTTTGTGAAACCCAGTAATTATTCTCTCATTTAATCATTAAGTCACATTATATTGACAATTTCTGTGTGTATATACTTTTTTAAACCAAAATTTCAATAAATTTACTTTTCATGCCTGCATTAGAATGAAATATTTACAATAAAAATAATTAAGTACAGAAAATATCTGAAAGTTGATACAGCTTTTGTTATTTCGATATATTTTTTGTAGTTAAAAAAAATTGCGCAAATAATTTAATACATTCATCCATGCTATAAATTCATATTTGCTGCCATTTAATTAATAGAAAAGTTCATTATTTTTGCAGCTTTATGTAGTATTTTGTGTTACAATACCATATTCTCGCATACAAATATATCTCTCATTTATATTTTGCTATCCTTTTTACATTACTTATGTATTTAGAAATAAGACTTTTAATTAATTTATTTCCCTAAAAAGTAGGTGCATTGAGAATAAATAGGCGATCTTCTTCTTTCTTGATCCATCTCAAAAGTTTATTAACAGCATTGATTGCACTATGTTTTGTTACAAGAGGTTCAAACGTTACATAAAGTTCAAAACCTGAAGTAACCTGCAAAGAAAATAAAGGTTTTCAGAAATAATATCTTGTAACTGCTTCAATCTAAGCAAAAAATCTTTGTATTCATAAAACAAAAAGTAACATGTTTTAAAACTATAGTTGCTGTATGTTCTTAATTTAAATACAAAAGATACTAAAAACAAAAAGAATAGGTTATATATAAAGTCTATTAAAAACAGCTATTGAAAAAAATACTCACAAGCTACATCTATATATCAAAGCTGATAAATCTGATGATAATGAAAAATTACTGCTACTAAAAACTTCCTTTATTAAAAAGCTGCCAAAAGGACAAAGGATATTTGTATAAAATATAGTGAACTTTTGTAACAGTAGTGTCAAATATTAGCATTTTAAAAAATTGAGTCGAAATTTTAATATACATACACTTTATTGAATTTTAGTGGTATGTTACAATTTCGACTCAATTTTTTAAAATGTTAAGGATATTTGTACTAATACAGTTATGACTGATAAAAATAGTTCAATATATAATAAAAGTTACTAATTCAAGTATGAATTTAAAAAAAATATATACAAGAGACAACTGAAATTAGAGTAAGATAAACTATTATACAAAATGTCCTCAGTATTAAATTACATTAGTTCTCTCCAAAATCATTCTGACCAAATAGCAATTTTGGTACTAAAAGATTTCTTTTACATTTTGGAAAGCCATCTGTATAGTATAACTGTCACAAAATTACATTCTTCTGTTTAAATTTTTTTTAAGCAAACTATTATGTAGTGCTGTGTGGATGATATATTAGTATTGGTATTTTTTTCTACAGATTGGAACGTTCACCAATCTGCATGCAAGGCTATATAGAAAACATTGGTTAAATATTAAAATTTATTCAATCTTCATATAAAGACCTTATATCTTCTGACAGGAAGTCGGGTATCTACCAAATCAATTATAAAGACTGTGGTCAGATAATTATTGTAAAAACGAAACAACTTTGGAAACCTGTAGCAAAAAACATTTCAGAAATAACCCTTACAAACAGATAAAAAAATCAGCACAGGCAGCCCACTTTTGGTCAGAAAACACCATGAAAATTATTGAAACACACTTACAAACTTTGGAATAATGACATGAGAAAAAATTTACATCATCAAAAATAAAAACTGCACCCATGAACCTTGAGACACCATCATTGGATATATTCAATAAATTTCTCTGGCCACTTACAGAGTATGCTTCTACCAGTTGGTCCTCTGCTGATGATAAAAACTAATGTTCCCAAAACAGGACCAATTAAAAAACCAAGTAAGTAAAATATACACAACTCTAAATCAATATTGTAAGATATTTAACTGAATTATTACAAACCAATTTAATTGCTGCATATGCAACAACATTAAAGGAGGACTTTTTAAACCAGAAACCAAATTTCAATTACAAACTTAATGTGTTGCACAACCATGTTTAATGTGACTTACCCATCCTAACATAGTCTCTTTGTCTAGCTGCTGATGTAAGAGCTTTAGAGGTCTAGATACAGCATGAAGTCTGTGATGTAGTGCTTGATAAAGACCCAATAAACGTTCTGATTCTTCCTGAATATGATATGGGGGTTCCAGTACGGGGCTCCAGAACTGCGCTGTCGACTTGCATTTGTACAAAAAGTGTCTCATATCAGGTACACCAATTTGGGATGATGTATAACTCCCTCTGTTGATGGATTCATTGATGGCTTCAAGGCAGTTTCCTCTTCGTAGTTTCTGCAATTCACGATATATTACCTTTCAAATTAAAATGATCCGGACTATAGTCTCATACAATGTAAATAGGTATAAATTAACCTTAAATAGACTTCTGCATAACATGATAGCTAACCACATTTGTGTGAATGTTATGTGGCATGAAATTACCTTAATTTTATCCCTTTTAAAATTTATTAAACTTAGAATAATGTTATATTGGACCCTTGAAAAACCAGCTTTTCATACAATAAAAATTACTGAATTAACTAGCTTACTACATCAACCTAACAGCCCTGAAATGGAAAACTTGGAGAAAATATGCCAGAACTAAAATTAATACATAATCTTAATTTGATTTAAAGTAAAACACTAAAAATCATGTCGTCACGTTAAAACTCTCTTTAAGTTTCACAAACACACTTATAAAAGTAATTTTGGTACATGTTTCGTGAGGTACATTCCTGACATTGTCAACCAAAACCGATTAACAAAAGTTTCACTGTGTGGATTCCCAAAATTCCGTAAACATAATACACAATCTCCCAACTAATTTATCTGTGGTAGTATTCAAATTAACAATGTTATAAGAATGCATGGCAAACATATACAGTTAGGTTATTTGAGTTACTGGCTGGTAGGATGTGGCTGCATACTGTGAGAAGCTAGTCGAGACCATATAATGCATATGCAGGAATTAGCTTGTAGTTACAGAGTCTTTGTCAGCTATTAGTTATGTATTCAAGTGTTACTTGGTGCTTTCATTGTGTGAAAATTGTTCTTCATTAGTTATGCCACTACACAAATACAGTCTTGAATGAGTTTTTATGTGCAATAAATATGTGACAATGAACTTGTAATCTTAAAAGAAGTTAGGAACAGTGAAGTTGTTATATATACAAATGAGTCTGTATTAGGTGACACTAAAACTTCACTAACTGATTAATTCTTCAGAACATGTTTCAAGAGCATTTGCGCTTATCTTCAGCTGGGGACTGACTAACTCTAGCAGGTGACATAGTGGCATCTGGTGGTTCCATTAGATAATGGAACAGGAAGTCCATTGGTGGAATGTCAAAATTCATAACTCTATGTTTATTTTTTAAAATATAAATCTTTTCCCATATTGCCAAATCCTTGGGATTGGTGGTAGCTTTTAACAGTATGGCTTCTCCTGCAATGTTATGATCATAAGTCCAAAAGTGATCTGCAACCGGCGATTTATCCACTTGTTTATATCTTAAATTTCTGAAGTGTTCGTTGTCCCTTGTCTCCAAATTTCGTATTGTTTTGCCTATATATATCTGATCACACTCCAAACAATCTATTTGATATACTACTGACTTCTTGCTGGGTGGAATAACATCCTTTTTGGTGCTGTTCAGAAGCTTTCCAATATTAAATTTATTTTGTGCAGCCAAGCGTATATAATAATTTTTAAAGATTTTCATGAATGCCCTGTTTGCCCACGGATGATATGTGAATCTTTTAAAAACCACATCCTTTTTTATCGTGGAGAGAGTTGTGATGTTTTTAATATCTTTCTGTCTTTCGAAATGTCTGATCTTCTTATCAACTAAAGAGCTGCTGAATCCATTGTTGAGGGTTGTTTTGACGATATAACAGTATTCTGCTGAATACTCTTCTTTGTTGAGTGGGATGTTTACCAATCTATGGACAAGGCTGTTTATAATGGCATGTTGGTGTGGTTTAGGGTTGAAACTGTTATTCTTTATGTGATTATCTGTATGTGTTGGTTTCCTATATATGCTGAATGAAATTATGTCATTTCTCCTGTATATTTTTAGGCCCAAAAACGGTAAAAGACCATTTTCCTCCAATTCCATAGTGAATGTAATATTTTGGTCCTGCAAATTTAGTAATTTTAGGGCATCTTCTGTTTTTTTTTTTTTTTTTTTTTTTTGGTATTATTGTCAGAATGTCATCCACATAACGAAACCATGCTTTGAAGGTTAAAGGCAATGCCTTAGTAATGTGTGTTTCTACAGCACTCATGAATAAATTTTCCAGAAATGGAGAAAGGGGGTTATGAAATTTTGACATTCCACCAATGGACTTTCTGTTTCGTTATCTAATGGAACCACCAGATGCCACTATGTCACTTGCTAGAGTTAGTCAGTACCCAGCTGAAGATGAGAGCTAATGCTCTAGAAACATGTTCTGAAGAATTAATCAGTTAGTGAAGTTTTAGTGTCACCTAATACTGACTCATTTGTATATGTAACAATGATTCATGCTGGAAGTATCATGGGTGGCTGAGGTCGTTAAGGCACAGACTCGTGAGAGGAAGGTCTGGGGTTTGAAAACTTCGGCCTGGAATGTTTCCTTCCTTAAACAATCCTTTCCCAATATATCATTCCATCTCTTCTATCACCAGTGTCCACCACCTGTGGTGCCTCAGCAGAGGCAACTGTGTTTCAGGTAGAGAAACTGTTTGCTAACTTGTTAAAAAATTATAAAAGACAAGATCTCTCTATGATGAGAAACATGTTCTGAATTGCTGTGGTCTTACAGAAGAAAAGACAGATGAAATATAGGAATTTCATATTCATGCTTTATAAATTTTATAAATACTAAAATAAAAATATTAACTTAATGTGTGGCAACTCTATCTCCCTTTTCCAGTTGCAGCAGCTGCAATTCCTAATAAGGGTGCTTAGGTAGCCCATAACTCAAATAATCTCACTGTATATAAAATTACTTTATTCATACAAGGAAATAAAATTATACACTTTTTTAAAAACTCACATTTTTCATCCATTATTATCGTCAACTCACAAGAATAGGCCTAAGGCCTGTTTAGTCACCATGGACCACGTGAACCATTTAAATTTAATTTCACTTAGTACCTACAGGTGTCGAAGAAATAGGAATTAAGTGTCATCTAGTATAAAGCATGGATATGAAATGGCTGACAATTATGTTTTTCTTAAAGATAATTCTATTGAATTTCTATTTCTCAGGGGAGAAAGGAAATGGCACAAGGAAGGGTCAAAAGGCATTTATATGAGTCTCTAATTAATACTGAAAATCATTTATCATCATGCTAGAGTCTGATAAATGATATCTCCAAAAGATATCCCTTTATTTGCCATATAGTTTTCTAGTTTGGCAGTGATGTTCATCAATTAGTCGGGAAGTTTGTTTGCTAAACCATTTTGGAGCAAATTTTCTTAAACAGCATTTAAAGCCACAGTGTGTCATAACTTTAAATACCAGTTCTTGGGTAATTATTTGCACTAAAAATTTAATTAAGTGTGTAAAAATCAACACTTAGCATCTAAATTTTTTAGAACTCATAATATAAAAATTAAAGGTTTGGCTCTCTTCATTTTAACCTATTATTTCAAAAATGCAGATTAAATACCAATTTTAATGGCTGTGTTTGACAACAACGAGAGTGTATTACAGATAATGTGTGCATTGCTTTTGATTAGCAGGACATAGCTGTTTTTATCCAATCACAAAATATGTACTGGTTTTTTATAAAATTATAGACTTATGGGAAGAATATATGTACAGAACACTAAACTTTAATACTGGCTAAAACCTAACTTCATTTCTTTTAATCATGCTCCTTTGCTTTATCACAAGTTATATTATAAGATATTTTGGAAGATTTTCCTCAATTAGTCTTGACAGCAAGTCATCTGGCATCCTGGACTTCTTTTGCCAATTCTGGGGTCCAAAACTGTGATTTTGTAACTCCTGCTATGGGTGGTCTTGTTGCATCATATGTTCCACCCATTTGCATTTTGAACAGCTAACTATGATGATAGTATCTTGAAGGCCTGTTTTCTTCCTTATTTGTATGTTTGGCATTCTAGCCTTTAGTGCGAAAACTTATAATTTTTGTTCTCTACTTTTCTTTAGCATACTTTCATTGCCTCTGTTTTTTGATTGGGCTCCATTTTTGAGATCTGTATAGAAGAGAATGGGAGGATGTTTATTATTTCTCTTTTAATTTTCATACTGTGTGATCTATAGTCACTTATTTAGATAATGATACTCATTTGCACATCCTTGCGAGATAATAAAAACTTAAAAATAATACTAACACAATAAATTCTAATTTATTATAGTCATAATGGAGAGGCCTTGAACTTAGTATTATGTCTTTTAATTCCTCCGATTTATGAGGATTTCTTTTGTAAATCTTTTGTCTTTCAAGCAAATAAAAGTGGCAGAGAGTTAATTTAGGGCAGCCTAAGGGAACATAATGGAACACTGAAAATTCTGCTTCTTCCTTTGTTGAAACAATGTATAAACACAGAAGAGTATTGTTACAAAAGGCAAGCTGACATCATCCTCCATTAAGAGTTCAGAAAATGGAGACTGCCCCATGGTCCAGTAGTAGTGTTTGCAATTACTAATTTGGAGATCCCAGGTTCAAATCCTGATCAGGTCAAGCTGTCTGGGTAAGGTTTTTTTCAGAGTTTTTCCTTGCCCTGTGAAGGAGATTGCCAGATAGCTTTAAGGTGCCAAGGACTTCAATCTCATTTGCAGCATCATTAATTCATTTCATTTCATTACATTTCATTTCATTTCATTCATCTCTACAGACTTACAACTTTAGTATTCAGTCCACAATTCACAGACATTGGAATAAAACCAATGTTGTCAAAGTAACAAATATTAATTTTACAGAACATTTCATATACCAAATTTTATGCTATTTATGAGAATTTTGTGAGTTAGATGTGGATTTTCTATAATTCATTATTGGGATATTTTAGGATGACATGTATGCCAGTTTAGAAAAAAACATTTTTATAAGAAAAATAAATAATCAAATCACTTTATGACTTTAGCTTTAAAAGTATGGCTGTCTCTTCAGCCCAGTTTTTTAAAATTCTATTTCTTGACAAAAATGAGGTAGAGGTTTTTTTAGGATAATATTACTATTTGCCTGAATAGCAACTTTCTGTTCAATCAGAACATTGTGCATGCATTTAGATTGCTTGTCAAATGCCTCTGTACTTTTTCACACAATTCTGAAAGTGTGTCTAAATAAGGCATTATCTTGCAGATATTGTTTTAAAAATCATTTTATCGCTTATGATAATTATGTTTTTTTTTACATTTACAACATGCATAATGTTATGAACATAATAAAGATGTTTTTTTAATTTTTATCTAGAGTATATGATTCTTAACAAATTTTTCATCTTAGACACAGTTTACAGTCCTTGCTGCTGAATGCACAAAACCAAAAACCCTTGCACAAAAATATAATTAAGTTACTTTTGGTTTACTAAACAATGAATGTACTCTATAAGCCCTGGTAAGAAGTTCTTAAAAATTTTACTACCTATTGCATAAAGAATCATATAAATTATCTTATGGTACGCAGTTTTTCACTATTATCTTTAGCATGCAATGGAATTATTACATCTTCAAAATTAATCACACATATAATTTACCTCCACTATCTTCTGTTTTGCTTCTGAAAGAGTAAAGAAAACATCTCTGTCAACTGTAAGAAGTAATAAACATGCTTGGCAATCATCCGAAAGGTATGAAACATGCCCATGTAGAAAACCACTGAAACAAAATATAAATTAGTTTTCTCGAGCCTGAAATTGTTGCTGCATTTTACTACTTTTCTATCACCAAAGTATTATGAATTTAACAAAAGATATTTTTGTGAACATTTCCATATTTTAGTGAATCTACTTCAGGCACACAGAAAAAACAGTCTTAAAGCATTAATTTATCTTAAGTTTTGCTTGGTTCAGCACTAGATTCAAGGCATGTCTTTGTGCATAGGTCTTACAGCCTTTAGCCAGAGATTTAGGTGAGGACGTGGAAGAATTAAAGAGGGAAAAAGAAAATAAATTAGTGAAAATGGAGAATGAGAGTGGATGGGAGGGAGATATATTAATTATGAGGAAAAGCAGGGATAAAATATGTAATAGAGAGGGTAAAAAGATGTTAGAATTTTGTAAAATTAACAATTTTTAGTGTGTAATGGAGCAAGAGGGAAAGATTTGGAAGGTAAATTTACATTTGTATAGGCAAATGGACAGTGTCAAGACTACATACTGTGTAGTCATGGGGTGGATGAGAGAGAACCTTATTCATTTTAAAGTATTAAAAGAAGTAATATACAGTAATCACTACCCTTTAATAATGAAATGGCTTTTAAATGAACAGGCGATATTGTGCAAGGCAACAAGTAAGGGTATATGGGATTCAAAATGTAATAAAATGGTAAAACAATACTGCAGCAATAAAAATTTTGACACTCATAGGATAGGAAAGAAATAGAACTTTGGGTGAATATTTAGGAAGAGTAAGGGGCAAGTGGATTGGAAAGGTGAAGAGAGAAAAAGTAAGCAAATTAGGGCTATAACTCATGAGGAAGACCAGGGAGTCATGGCATGTTAGGGCCTCAAGTAAAGTTGGGTCAGTCAGAGCACATATTCCTGTTTACGGTTGAAAGGAACTTTTCTCTTTTGTTTTTAAAGACAATTTTCTTTTGCCCAGTATTCAAAAACTTCAGGTTGTTGTTTGTGAGTGTTTTAGCAAATGTTTAAATAGTGCTATTTTCCCTATTCCAGCTTACACCAATCAGTATGCATGTATGACAAACGAGTAACATGGATCCCTAGCTGGCTACTTTGTGCCAAAAATGAAGAATAAGAGGTAACTTAAAACAAGGGTTTGATACATTTTATGACCAAGTTTAAATTAAAAGTACTTGCTTGTGCCAAAAATACAGTCTTAAGAAAGCTGTCAAAATATTGAAATACTTAAGGAGTGTATACATTTCAGATTTTTGTTGTTCAGATCAAGGGAATGTGTAACAATGTTTTACATTTTATTTATAAAATTATTTTAGAATGAACTTAATGTAATAAATATTTCAATTTATTTGGTCTTTTCACTGGATTTTGGTAAGGACATTAACATAAAATGGGTGTCCTATTTGCAAGCATATGTATGTGCATGTGTGTTTGTTTTAAGGCATTTTATAATTATGTTCTCTTACATACCTAGAATCAAATTTAGGAAGACATATAGGTGTCCAGCTTTCAGCAGCCTTAAATGACTCTGATGAATTCACCAGATTAAATATTAGGTGAAGATCTGCTGGGTGTATGAAATATTTTTTCATGCGAACCAATGTGATAAGTTGATTGTCTGCTAGCAAAATTGCAAACACTAAATTCTGAAACATTTAAATATAAAAAAAATCAATTATGTTCATAATATCACACAATTCCATTAGAATTATTTTTTGGGCTAAATGTAGAAAGTATTTGATATTTGAAAGAAATTAACCATAACTAGCAAACATATTAATAATTTAGAAGCTCAGATAAAGGTAGCTCTGCAATTTGCAACATGCACAAATGTTTGGTATAACTTTCTTCTACAACATTTTTTTTGTATCCAAATCAATACACTGTCTGCTGTAGTACATAATAAACTATTTTACTGTGCTTTATTATGCTTCTGAGAGAAATGCTTCATTGACATAGTGTAGGTATGTTAGAAACCATACACTATGCATACAGAGCAACAATGTTTGATGTATACATGTACATTATGCATTAATATTTCTGTAGTTGGTAGCTGCTCTGCATGATAAAGGAGAGCTGTTTATAATCTCTTCTTTATGGTATCACTTACATGAGATTTATTCATAACAGGTGTTTTGCAAAACATATCCAGAGTAAATCTCATGTAAGTGAAACCATAAAGTCTTCTGAATATTTCAAGTCAGAAGAGATTATTATTAATGCATGTTTCACTACGTTTGATTCCAAATTGAATTAATATTGAAATGAGAGCTGTTTGTTACAATAAAAAATATAAAAACCTTGTATAACATCATATTGAAAATTGCATTAATGCTTTTTTGAACATTTGGTTGTGTAGACTTTATGTGAAAATTATAATTTTCAACACTAACTTATAAAGTAATAAATTAATAACTAAATTCTCTTTGCTAAAGTAGCACTTTAAAAAATAAGTACAGATATTACTTAAATGTAAAATTGGAACTTAACACAGTGAAGCCAATCATATTAATGGATATCATTGTATGATTAGTTGAACTACACACTCTTAAAGATTCACTTACTTTTCATAAATGTATGGAACCGGTTTCGAGAACATTTTGTTCCCATCTTCAGCCATGCTAAGGTTCAACTGTCGGATCATTCGTTGAGCTGTGGGAATGTATATTCTGCTCTGGTGGCGGTGTGATAAACTTGTAGTTTATGTTTTCATCCCCAACAATGTCGAAGTTCATTATGCTGTTTTTGTATTTGTAGATGTAGATTTTCTCCCAGGTTGCTAATTCCGTAGGTCCTTGTACTGATTTTAATAATTTTGTTTTATTTATTATGTCGTGATTTTGTGTCCAGAAATGATATGCTACTGCTGATTTCTCTATTTGCTTGTACTTTATGTTCCTGAAATGTTCCTTTAACCGTGTGCCAATGTTTCTCTTTGTTTTCCCTATGTAGATTTTTTCACATTTTGCACAGTTTATTTTGTAAATACCTGATTTTTCTTCTTGTGGAATACTGTCATTAACATTATCTATCAGCAAATTTTGAACATTAAATCTATTAATCGGTGCCAACATGATATTAAAATCTTTAAGAATATTCTGAAATTTTTTTGTGGCCCATGGATGATATGTGAATTTTTTAAAAATAAGTTTATCTTTTTTTTGCTGAAAGTGTTGTGGTTTCTTTGATATGTTTTTGTCTCTTGAATTTCTGCACCTTTTTATGTACTAGTTCTTTTTTAAAACCATTTTTAACTGCTGTTTCTTCTATTTGTTTGTATTCTTTAAAATATTCTTCTTTGCTAATTTGTAGGTTAACTAGCCGGTGTGTTAAACTGTTAATTACTGCATGTTTGTGTGCTGTAGGGTTTAAACTGTCAGCTTTGATGTGATTATCTGCATGTGTATTCTTTCTGTATATTCCAAATTTAAGTTTTTCTTGGCATTTCATTATTTTAATATCCAGGAATGGCAGCATGTTATCTGTTTCTATTTCATATGTAAATGAAATGTTTTTATCTTGAATATTTAGAAGTTTTAAGGCATCGTCAATGAGTTGTTTGTCAACTATGGCAAATATATCATCCACATATCTGTACCATACCTTAAATATGAATGGAAACGCTGTGTTGATGTGTGTTTCAAATCTACTCATGAAGAGGTTAGCTAGAAATGGAGATAAGGGGCTGCCCATTGTAAGTCCTGCTTCTTGTTTATAAAATTTTCCTTTAAAAGTGAAAAGGCTTGGTTTATGCAAATTTCCGTCTAAGTTAATAGAAAAAATTAAAGACATAAAATTGCACCCTCTGACACTCTTATATCTTTCGATGTAGAATCTCTGTTTCCTAGCATACCAAAAGAAAAACTCCTGATTTATCTACATGATTGGCTAAAAACAAGTGGAATTAATGATATACACATTAAAGAATACATCAAACTGACAGAAATTTGCATAAACCAAGCCTTTTTCACTTTTAAAGGAAAATTTTATAAGCAAGAAGCAGGACTTACAATGGGCAGCCCCTTATCTCCATTTCTAGCTAACCTCTTCATGAGTAGATTTGAAACACACATCAACACAGCGTTTCCATTCATATTTAAGGTATGGTACAGATATGTGGATGATATATTTGCCATAGTTGACAAAAAACTCATTGACGATGCCTTAAAACTTCTAAATATTCAAGATAAAAACATTTCATTTACATACGAAATAGAAACAGATAACATGCTGCCATTCCTGGATATTAAAATTATGAAATGCCAAGAAAAACTTAAATTTGGAATATACAGAAAGAATACACATGCAGATAATCACATCAAAGCTGACAGTTTAAACCCTACAGCACACAAACATGCAGTAATTAACAGTTTAACACACCGGCTAGTTAACCTACAAATTAGCAAAGAAGAATATTTTAAAGAATACAAACAAATAGAAGAAACAGCAGTTAAAAATGGTTTTAAAAAAGAACTAGTACATAAAAAGGTGCAGAAATTCAAGAGACAAAAACATATCAAAGAAACCACAACACTTTCAGCAAAAAAAAGATAAACTTATTTTTAAAAAATTCACATATCATCCATGGGCCACAAAAAAATTTCAGAATATTCTTAAAGATTTTAATATCATGTTGGCACCGATTAACAGATTTAATGTTCAAAATTTGCTGATAGATAATGTTAATGACAGTATTCCACAAGAAGAAAAATCAGGTATTTACAAAATAAACTGTGCAAAATGTGAAAAAATCTACATAGGGAAAACAAAGAGAAACATTGGCACACGGTTAAAGGAACATTTCAGGAACATAAAGTACAAGCAAATAGAGAAATCAGCAGTAGCATATCATTTCTGGACACAAAATCACGACATAATAAATAAAACAAAATTATTAAAATCAGTACAAGGACCTACGGAATTAGCAACCTGGGAGAAAATCTACATCTACAAATACAAAAACAGCATAATGAACTTCGACATTGTTGGGGATGAAAACATAAACTACAAGTTTATCACACCGCCAACAGAGCAGAATATACATTCCCACAGCTCAACGAATGATCCGACAGTTGAACCTTAGCATGGCTGAAGATGGGAACAAAATGTTCTCGAAACCGGTTCCATACATTTATGAAAAGTAAGTGAAGCTTTAAGAGTGTGTAGTTCAACTAATCATACAATGATATCCATTAATAAGTACAGATATGTTTCTTTAATTACCAGTGAACTAAATAAGGCATCTTCAATTGTAATTTTTATTGCTGTTTACAAAGTAAAACATTTTGGTCAATTTCATGCAATATTTAATTATGGATGTAACAATACCACTTTAAATTATTATGTTTACAACATTGGAAAGTAAGTAGCTAACTAAATGTAACTAAAAATCAACATTCTTGCACTAATTAACATGAATTTAACCAGAAGATGGCATCTTATATATTTTTCATTATTCTCTATTCACTGAATACATAATACTCCTTTTTATACAGAGACTTGGTATATTACTCCCATCACCTACATATTTTGGCAAAAATTTTAACAAAATTCTGTATCATCTTCCACGCTTGATTCTAACATATTTTCAAAAATATTTAATACTAACAAGTGCTTTAACACGACCAAACAAACAAAAATAATTAATAAAAAATAAGAGTGAGTCTAAAATGTTAACAAGTTTTAACATTAAGAAACAATAGGAAACCTTAATTTTTGGGGGATGGGGGTCGGGGGAGCAGTCAGTGTTACTCTCCCAGTGATAAAAAATAAATGAATCAAAACATTTTATCAATTAACAGAAACTCCCCTCACTTGTCAAATATTCCACTCATGAATACAGTATGTCTTGATTCACTAGTATCATAAATAATAATTATTACCTCTTCATCATTTATGTCTATACCCAAGAAGTGAAGGTCATTGTTTTTCACATGTAACTTTTCAGCACTTGTGTTTGCAAGGCTTCCACTCCCAGTTGACAGTGCTTTATTTGCCTGTTAATGTTACATATGCAGTAAAATTCAGCACTGGCACTCACTGAATGCTATGTAACCTAAACCTTCCATCTTTATACAATGGCTGGAATCCACAATATTTTAAGCAATATAACAGTCTTAGAATTAGCTCTACATTATATCAGGCATAAACTATGCATTATTATGGGGTGGGGAGTAGAGTTCTATAAAGTTTAATATTTTTATTAATAAAAGATATTGAAATTTGTGCATTTTGGTACAGACATCAGATATGCTTGCAAAAATGTTTTCAGTGACTGAATTTGAATACAACTGTTTAATTTAATATTGTATTTCCCAATTTTCTCTTAATAACCAGTTCTTATTAAATGCTCCATGTATTTGCAGAGAATAAAAGACTGGTATTATAAAGCTTGCAATGTTTAATCAATTAATCTTGATGCCATATAAAAAATGGCACAATTGTCTGTTGAAAACATGATCAGCCCTCTAAAAATGTGTTAGTTTTATGCTTGTACAAATAAGTGATTTTACAGACAGAAAATACCAAAAAAAAATAGTAGAAAGATTGATTTTTTTAGTCCAAAATAGATGGATTTTTCTTATACACTCTTTAGACAGCTAGAATAATATATGCACCTTTATTTTTCCACATGTCTGGATTATTGTTTGGGTTATGGATTCTCTCATAGAGGGAACCAGTGGCAAGCATTTCACTGCTCCTAGAAGAAAAGCTGGTTCCCTCTCCATAAAGTTCAGAAGATGGTCTATAAGTCTTTCAGCACCAGCTAAAAGTCTTCGGAGATCATAGTTTCTTCGTTGCTCATAAATTCTGGTTAGTTGTGAGGAAGTCAGCACACTAACAATTTGATTATATACATACCTGGAGAGAAAAAAGAATCGAATATGAATGAATGTATTATATATCTGTCACATTCTCACCAAAGGTAAAAGATGGGATTATAAGAATTATAAACTTTCCGTATTAGTAGTAGTATTACACAATTGTATTCTGTATCTCAAAAAGAGGACTTTATTTATCATTAGTAATGTGTTCAGTTTATAACAACAAATAATAGTAATCTTGTGATTTTTCCAAGAACCCCATTTAACGAAATTTATTGTTGATATATTCTTTTCTTAATTTTTATTCAATTACTACTTTTACAAATTATTTTACGAGCACATTCCACTAAATGGGATGTTTTTTTTGAGCCACACTCATGGCACATAGCCAAATTACAGCGAACATATATGGAAACTTAGTAGTTTTAAAAGCCAATTCTTTCATTTTTATAATAGAAACACTTGCAAGGTTGCTATAGGTAAAGATAAGGCTAAATTCCTCTATACACTTAAAACAATTCATATTCATGGTTCTTATGTTGTAATGATTTAGTAGCAGGTCTTCAGAGAGGCACCAATTCCCTTTAAGGTTCTCCATCCTTATTAATCAGTTACATCTTTCTGCCATTATTAAGTTTAGCAGAAGAAGTTTTCCATGAACTTTGTATTCTGTTATGGTGGTAGATAGATATCCTTGCTAACTTTCCAACCATTATTATGGATGTACCAGAAAATCGGCACCAACAATTTGCTCTATTTGGAAGTCTATGGCAAATATGGTTACCACTACAGCACCAGGACCGACTTTAATGAGAATGAAATGTTAAGAGTGTTTTATCATTGTATCAATATTTTAAATGTTTTTAACTCAGAGTGTTTCCTTGTACATTGGAAGTGAAGCTACAGAAATGTTTTTAGCATTTTAAAACATTTTATTTACTGAAGATTTTATACTTGTTTTCACTGTGTTGATTCCTGAATATTTTAAAATTGAAACTATAAACACTATTTCCACATTTACATCAGTTATGTGATGATAGCATGTGGTATGATGTAATTGTTTATGTAATTTTGTGCATCAAGGTTATTTTGTCTTCTTACTGCCTAAAATTTAGCCCCTAATTTGTCAACTGCGCTTCAGCAAAAGTATGGTGTTTTGTGCACTGAAAAGAATTGTTCTAAGGAATATGATATGGTTTTGAATCTCTGTTCTCAAGCATTTGGCAATGTTTTGGTATGGAAAGAGTAATTCATAAAGGAATTGCTTCAAAATCACTAGGTTAGGTTTCTTACAGTTCTCAGATGTGCTTATTACTGAGGTTATGAGCATAATTTTGTAAACATTTGAGCTTTTTTGCAATAATAAGTAGTTAGATTAGCATTAGAAAGCAAGTAAGTGAGTGAGCATTAATAAATTATAAACACTGCAATTATTATGAATATGTATGTTCTTTATTGTTATGTCCTATTAAAAACTCCATTACTTTACATCATCATCTGCTACACTGACTCACCAGTAATACCAAAATTTTGCAGGCATCATCAATTTGGTATGCTGACAGAAAAACAACAAATGAAAAATTTCTGAAGTAATATATGAAATTCCGATTGTTATTACTGAAACTAACTCTTTTGCATTTTACCATTCCAGTTAATTAGTGCAATCTTTCAGAAAGGTTGCAGAATGACAATGGAGTATATGAATATGGATAAACAGTTACAGCACTGTTTTGTTCTCCATGTATATAATCTCGTTACTAGCATAGAATCCATATTATACATATGAGAGACCAATTATCCAATAACTTGGCCTCAATGTTACCATCATGTGAAAGGTGTTACATAGCCTATACCCTGTTTTAATGACGAACATTTTAGCAAAATTACATTCAGATATGTGAACTTACGTGAGTTGAAGCACTAGCTGAGCTACACTTTCTGTAGTCCTTGAAACAGAAACAAGTATAATTGGCCCTTTCAGCAAAAACACAAACTTTGTATTTCCTGCATGTATCGATCTTATGGTATCTTGACTGGTCTGTACAAAGGAGACAAGAGCCTGCATAACTCCAAATATTGTCACTAATTTATCTTCACTTCCATACCTGAAAAACAAAATAATTCTACTGTATATTACATAACATCCTACCTGTAATTTTGATTGTTAAATTTTAGTAGTGAAAATTATCAGACAGCCTGGATAGAAGTCATTGTTTTGACTCTAGCTAAACCAACAAAACAAATATAAATTTTACTTATGAACCTGCAGACGATGGAGTGGTAATATTGTAGAACACTAAAATGATTAAACTTAAAAATCACTAGACTAACAGCACAACTTTCTACACAATAAGCATCCCTAGTGCAAAAACTAAAACATTTTAAACATAAACATGAGTCCACTAATAAAAAATTTCACATCTAACCTTCTGTGACATATTGAAGTCAAAATGAAAGGCATAAAACCAAGTTTATCCAGCATTGTCAAGTGAAAAACTTTTGTGCTGATCCTCCAAGACTGCTTTACAAAATATTGCCAAAATGCCTTTAAAAAGTAGAATTCACTTATGCAGACTGTATAGTGGCAGCTTTCACTTGCTCTACATGGGATCAACTATTTGTTAGATTATTCTTTGCTCCATAGCATAAAGGACCACTACATGCATAAACGCCTGATGTCTTTTATTTACATTTCCTGGCATCAATTGTACTCTCTGCTTCGTAACTTTAACTAGACTCATGTTGCATTATTGAAAGTGTGTTTTACCTGTCCTCTGCTAATATTAATTCCTTTATTTTCTGCAATATGTGCCATAACTTATAGTTGTCATTGTTCACATGTAAGATTTCCATTTTTCTGTATGCATCACTTTCAACAGTTCCCCCATTATTTTTCACAATTGGCAACTGTTACATAATTTTACTACTTATATAAAATTTGGTGCAATGATAATGTAATTGTAGAAATACATATAACAGTTAGTAAAAATTGTACTTACGAAGCTGTAGACAATGAAGTGGTAATATATACTACATTAATATGTTCTGTTGTTAACACTAACTCCACTTACTTTTTTAAAACTTTGACTAGTTTTGGGAGAGGTTCCTCCCATCATCGGCTGTTGTTGACTGAATGCCGTTGTTCGAAATGGGTTTTTGTATATATTACTGGCTTTTCTTTTAACTTTTTTAATGTACTTCTGTAGTTTTTGCATTTATTTTCGTTTTTTATGTTTTCCAAAATGTTTTTGCATTTCATCTTAACAAATGATTTTTCGCTATCTTTAAGGTGGTGGGTGGCTATGTCGATGTCTCGTTTCGAACAACGGCATTCAGTCAACAACAGCCGATGATGGAAGGAACCTCTCCGGAAACTAGTCAAAGTTTTAAAAAACTAAGTGGAGTTAGTGTTAACAATTGAACATATTAATGTAACATATAACAGTACTGTAAGTCTGCTAATACCACCCTTTAACTTATGCCTAACCTAGGGATTTTAAGACTGTTATTTACTACATACATCCAATTACAATCTTAGAATGTAACCCCTATGTTAGGTTTAATTTTCATGAAGATCCTTATAATAATGAACATTTACATAAGTTGAGTTACGTAGATTAAGCTTGGTTTAAGAAATTTGCCTTAATTCAGCTTCATTCCTTTCTCCTCCTCTTCCTGTATGCTGCTATCTAGTGCATTTCTTGATGTTGGTAACAGCCGTAATATTTTCACACCTTACCATCATTTTCTCGATTTCAGCTGTAAAAGTTCACACACTAATTCGAGATGGAGAGTTGTTACTAGCTTTCAATGTATTCAGTTCATCTCCTATTGCTTTTGCTACACCTTTATGTACTTTTACAACATTTTGCTAAGTTTCGCTGTTTTTCTATCACAGGATTTTACAGACACTATACTATAAAAATAATAATGTGAACATGGTAATCCCTTACAAGCCCATGTAGCAATGACCTGATATCTAAAATTGAAAAGTAAATTCTCATAGGCTTTGTAAGGATGTCTATGAGGTGATGCAGTTAATCAGATGCATCAATATAGAAGATATTTTTACAGGAACACAAGTTTTATCTAAGCACTAGACCACTATGGTACAGAAAAATAAAGAATATTTAGAAGATCTCTAAATGTATTTTGTAAAATAAATTAGTTTTTTAAGAGAAAACCTATGGTCTAGAAAAAAAGTTGAATTACCTTGAATATATAGGTTTTCCAGCTGCACTAAGTATAAATACATGTTTATTTTTTTCCTTCCATTCTGCAGTTTGCCAATATTCTTCTTCTGGCATAGACCCAATGGGAGTTGCTGCAGTGTTACCATCTTCATTAGATGTTAAACTGGTTTCACTTAACTGAGAAGCTACTTCTGCCTGAAAAAATAACAGAAGCACCTCACACTCGCTTTTTGCTCTTTTTTATTTTTTTTTTAATAGTTCAACTTAATTTATTAAATAATATTTACAGATTTTGGAAGGCAAATACTATGCAAATCATATCCGTATGTATATATGACATTAAAACTGGTGAGACATAAACATATTAAGGGCATTAAAATATTCTTATAATGCAATTAATAAAACTGCCCTCTTGTTCAATGAACTAAACTAATTAAAATTTCTTTTTATGAATCAAACTTTAAAACTTTCCTTCTGCATACTAAACCAGATTTCAAATTAGGAATATAACAGGAGAATATATGGAGATATTTTTATAAAAGTATTAAATCACTGAGGCCTCTGATTTCTAGGATTCAGTCAATTTGTGTGTGTGTATATATATATATTAGAAATTCTATTTTTGTTGAAAGGAAGCAACACTGTTATTCTACAAAGTTTAAAAAGTTTTACTTGTGAGGTGAATATAGTGATGTTTCATCTATGTTACTCATTTCCATGCATTAGGGTGTGTTTTAAAGTCAATTCAGCTTATTTTTCTGCACTGAAGAAACTGCAGAGGAGCTTTACTGTTAATTATCCACGTTTGCTATTCTTTGAATAGTTAATATGTGAATGAAACACTTTACCAAACCCTATTTAAATACTATCCTACTCCGAAAAGATTTACTACAGATCGTATGAATTGTGCATTTATCACTATTGCACCAGAGAAACCTTATTAAGTAATCAATGCCTCGAAAGCTTCTAGTCAATGCCTCACATAACCTTTGTTCAAATCACATGACGACTTCATAGTCTTTAATATAAGCTGTTTACAGAACTCATAAAATTTACGTGCCACTTCGTCATTTTCTATGAGCTTATCTTCCTGAGAAGAACTTGAATCTTCAGGAATAGTGGTATCATTCAGCTCTTCTTGAATTTCGCTAATGGTGCTAGTTGTGCTTTCTTTCATTTGCCTGTCATCGAAACTAGAGTCCATTTCTTGCTCTATTTCTTCAAATGAATCTGTTGTAACAAGCATACTCTCAAGAGATGCTCCAGGCTCAAAATCTGGAACAACATCTGATTCTTCATTATTATCAGTTACACTTTGAACTTGACAGGTGTCTTTCGACGCCATATTGTTTTCCTCCACCCACACTGGTAACATAAACATGCAGCTCTTGGCAAAAACAAAAATAGCGCTTAAGTTATAAGCTAGAAAATCTAACGAAAAGTATCCAATAATTCCAGCAATAATAACAAGGACAAAGTAATGTTAAGGAGAGTAAGTATGTTGTTAATATACGAGGAATTTATGATCAGGCACGAAGTATATAAGTACCATTTTTAGAAGGCACTGAAATGAACGCACATATAGTGCTGCCATCTGATCGTTCTTTTACATGTCATAGTGGTATAGTGCGGATGTTCAAAGTGGCGGTTCTGCTGAATTTTGTATTTTTGAAGAAGTTTTGATCATATAGAAGTGAGAACTGCATAATATAAGTTCATATTAAGAATGGGCGTTACAGTGTAGGTTAATTTTTATTAATATGTGAATTTTTTCAAGGCGAATTATTTAATTAATTGTCCTAACCTCAAAATCATGAGAGGCTAAAATATTTTCATTTTATTTATATGCTAATATCTTATGTTTGCAGGCTGCAGCAATTTCCGATGGTGGAGAATCGCACAGGACCTCAAACAATCGAGTTCCTAACCAAGAGGGTCGTTGCACTTGGAGCAGTGCAATCTGGACACTTCCTAGTTGACTGTGAAACTTACATGTCAGTTGCCACCTTGGGTAAGTTTCAGTTCATTGTTCTTCCAGTAGTTTAGTTATTTTGTTTTCTCATTGCAGAAACATATTGAATTTTACAGCATTTAAATTATTAAAATCTTTTCGAGCATATCAAGAAAATATGGTACAAACCAACAAAAATGCCTTATATTTTCTAGAAATTTCAAGCTCATCCAGCATCTTGTGGAATTAAAAACATTTTTAATGTATTATCTGACTCTAATATTCCACTCAAGGACACAAGATGGCAGTAGAATTGTTTGTTTAGTTAGACATGTTTTCATGCACTATAAAGTTAGTTAGGGATAGTTCTTTGTGCCTTTTTACTTTCAAGCCTCTTTTGCAAGTGGATCAATAGTCTGGGGCGTGTGCTATGTATTGATGCCAACGGTTAAAAAGAAAACTTGTAGGTTCATATTATGGTTGGCTTACAATCAGGGCTGTGCATTGCTGAACAGTGAATTATACGGGATATCTGTTTGTTCCTAATTTTAGAATACCGAAAATTAACTGTAGTTTAACTCACCATTTTATAAAACTGCTTAGCAATAAGATACTATTGCATATTGTATAGTTGTCATACCATCAGAATTCGTCATTCTCATATCACTGCTAGGTCATTTAAATTGTACAGGGTAGCGTATTTAATATTTTACATGATATTGAAATGGTAAGGCTGAATTGCAAAAGGTTAAAGGTCATTTGCAATCGACCACGAATGTAGGGGTGGAACACTGCACCCACGTTGCCGTCATCTGGGGTTGTTTATTGAACTGTCTTACCCATTAAGCCACGTGGTTGAAAGTATTCGTAGTAGCACAGCCTGTCGGTAGGTGGCATATGCGGTATTGCTGCCAAAAATGCAAGTACAGTCCGAAAAGGAAGTTTTCTGTGTTGGTTTGTTTACTTCTGACTACCGCTACTTTTATTATTCATTTTCTGGTAACAAATATATCCACAACTTACCTTTTTTTTACAGTATGGAGGCGGAAAATGGAATTTAGATCTATTAGCTAACCTCTTTCTTGGAAGAATTTTTCTTTGCAACAATGCACACTTCGTTTCGCTTACTTTTTGTGTGTTATAGTGCTTCAACACATGTCTTGACGTTTAATACGCTATTTTTTTTTTTATTAAATGTAAAGCCTGTATTGTTTCTGTAGGTTTATTAACATTTTATGCCGCACAATGGCAAATGGTAATTTTGTAAAGCATTTGTTTTTTCATAGCAAATGAAATCGTTATCGATTATTACCAAAACATCCCCAAAATGTGTCGTGAAACACGTATCGTATTGCACCTACACTCTAGGCCAAAGAATTAAACTGCTAACGAAACGTTTTATACTAGTGGATGTACACATGCAAAAGCATAGCATGGGCTAAATCATGAAACACCAGAACAGGGAATGCCACAGGTTTTATTCGCTTTTTAATGTTTTCATTTTACTGATCAGAGATTTAAAAAAAAAATGTTTTCTTCTAGTGTATATGCTATCATTTTTGTTTTGTTTAGATAAGCCGAGAGCTAAAAGTGTTTGTAGTATGAAGTTCGTTAACATCACAAATGTCAGACAAGTTATCTGACATTTTGCAGGGACTTGATGGCCATTAAGAATATGCAAAATATGAATCCTCTCTTCAACGGCCATTTTTTGTATTCGTCCAGAAACAAATGAACAACATATAGCCATGTAGGAATTTTTTAACAATATTCTAAACAAAGTGGTGTTTATTTTTGCCTCCCAGAATACAGTGCTTTATATAACATTTTTTGTAATAATGTTGATAAAAAGGCTGTTAACATGAGATGCAATTATCTTAACTTTTCGCATGAACTGAAGGAAAACGTGGCTGCTTATAAGTGATTAATATTCAAGTTGCTCTTGTTAGTGAAAATAAGTACAAAAATTAATACTTGTCCATCATGAAATGTTAAATAAATTGGCATTTTTCTATCCATGTGCCTAACTTATTCATACTTATTGAAATCTCCCTATGACAACACTGTTATGGCTCCAGCAATCGGAACAAATAAAATATTTCCGAATTAAAGATGCAGCAGAATGATTAACCACTTTTGCCAAAAATGAAATTCACTTTCTTCGCAACAACTTTTACGATAATATTGCCAACCTGTACGAATACCTAAATCTATGTATTATATTGTTTAAACATTTCTTATTTGCAAAACTCTTTTAACGCCTTTTCCTGAACTAGAATGAGGTAAACATATAAGCCCACACATTTGTCGGCCATAATTAGAAATGTAACTTTGATGTGCAAAATGCATCAACACCCAAACTATGAAGTAAGAAAGCGAAAGAAATAAAAGTTAATGCTTTCTGTACGTAAAACTAACACGGCTAACTGTGCTAAACCTAACCTAAAGCTCTGTCGCAAACCCCGCAACAATACTTGATTATAGTTAAACTTGACTTATAGGTTAGGTTTTTCTAGCGGTCTATTAATAAGCCCGCGAAAAATATAGAACGTCTGTGGCAAACTTCATTCGGTACGTTAACAGAACAGTACCAACGATTTATTTAATAGTGATGCTAATGTATATCTTACCTCCTATTTTTGCACAAGCTATTATGTGTTTGCGTTTTCCAATGAGAAGGGCATTGATAGCTGTTTTTCTTTTACGCAGTGATATTCATTTGTTTGGTACAGAAGGGAAGATGGAACGGATTCTACATATAGGGTCACACAAATGATGAAAAACGATGTTGATAACGTTTTTAGTGACTTTAATAAATTGAAACATTGGGTACTATATACTTTTGTACCAATACAAATTGTAATGTAATAGTACGATACAAAAGGTTCGGATATCAGATAATGTGAGCGTTCAGAAGTGTTATTTATACACTGATTTTTTATTTCCTCGGCTTTTTACATTTTTTATATTATGTAGCAAATAAAGCGTAAAATGTTTCAGAAAAGTGATTATTACATATTTATGAAAGCTACCAATTTCTGTTATGTTCGAAGACAAAAGGTAGTTTACATAAGCTATATTTACCTATTTCTGCCTTGAACCAAGGTTCCGAATTACATATATTTATTTTGATACGTAATAAACAAACTTATTTTGTATGTTATAGTTACATTAATTTTACATATATCCTGGTAATTTTTTGCTATCTTTTACATTCCACCTAGCTGGACCAAGCAAAACAACTATCGACAAAACCTATTCCTTTTCCTTTACACTGTTTCATGTGAAATGCTTTACGGCAGATAAAGGTAGAGAACTGATTCGCCTCTCGCTTTGGGCAAGATTGTGTTTGTCATGTTTGCTAAGCGTAATTGTATTATGTTGCATATGGCCAAGGGGTCACCATGTGTCTGTTTTTAATGTTACGTCTAATAGTTGAAGTGAGGCTTCGGAACAAGTTTAGTGCATTAGGCCGTTGGCACAGCGGCACGTTTGATTACTATTGATTATCACTTTGGCCTTCAGTCATCAGATACTTTTTCACGGATGTACATGTTTTTTGTGCGTAGGATTCTCAAATTAGAACAAAAGGTTAATTTATCGTGTTTGTTCTAAAGAAATAGTTGTCTTTGCTAAAGAAAATTACTTTGTTTGACTCAATTTTGTCCCTTTTGGCAATTTATCCTATTTCAAATATGGGGGCATTAACTCTTCAGCCGAGAGAAATGTTATAGTTATAAGATATCCAAGTAAGAGCTTTAAATAAGAGAGTATCTGGAAAGTATCCGGCTGCTACCTGGACACCCTTCTTTCTTTCGTCAGTTGAAAGCCAGAATACTCAGAAAGCAAGTTTGGGCTCTATA
This sequence comes from Metallyticus violacea, assembly GCA_030762175.1. NCBI lineage: Eukaryota > Metazoa > Arthropoda > Insecta > Mantodea > Metallyticidae > Metallyticus > Metallyticus violacea. Next base: position 5,625,839 of record CM060843.1, read on the forward strand.
AGTTGATGTGATACACGAGGTTCAGAAACGGTCAGATTGCTTATGAGTAGCTGTTGTCAACATTTATTCACATTTTCATTCCTAATCAGCAAACATCTTGTTATTTCCTGGACTGGAAAGGGTACCGTGTGGGGATATCATCTCTTTGATGGAGAAGAAAATGTTATTGCCTTGTATGGAGATGGAATCCTCACGCGGACAAGTATCCCAGTTTGAAATTTACATTTAAAATATAGTATCTCAGTGCTTATGAACATAACGAACATGCTTATCCAACGTCTCATTGCTGAGTTGTTATTTCTATTGTTCATGCATCGTAGTAAAACCCCCTTTAACGGTCTGCGCAGTAGTTTCTGGGAAAATTAAAAAAGGCTGGATACTTTTAGGACAGTTCTCGTTTATGTTAATGTGCCTTTATTTTAATGCTTTTCTACTTATTCTTTAATTTTATTAGTAAATTGCTAATTAAAATTTGTGCCAAGATCGAATAGCAAACCTCAGGTTTACAGAACAGTTCCCTTTCAGTCGCCTTTTACGACACGCAGGGATACGGTGGGGTTATTCTACTCCGACCCCACACGGAGGCTTTATGTATGTAGAATGATAACCTCTGGAGAATATAGTTTTATTAGTTAGTCATTTTTTACTTACCCATAGTTCCACAGAAAGTGCTCTAAAAGTCACCATGAGCTCTAATACAGGCTTCCAAATACGCCATAACCTTCTTCCGTACTGTTTCTTATATTTAAAGTGTCTACCATCTCTGCTCACAACCTAGTTGAATATGTTGGCGAAGAATTAATTTAGGTCTGGAATGTACAACCCATATGCAGAAATACCATGGGCTGAAGCGGGCAGGATATAGGTCCCCCACGATCTATTCCTATATTCGGAAATCGCTCTAGCAGAACAAGTGTCCACTGGAGTCGCATAAACTTTTAAGGTTTTCACATGTCCCTAGAAGTAGTCCGGGCGGTGTTTTGGATCTGGTGATCGAGCTGGCCATGGAAAAGGGTCACCATGACTAACCAATCTCTGATCAAACTGTGCATCACGTAGTCCATAACAACACTTACAAAGTGTGCCAGTACCCCGCCATGTTCAAACCATATTCGTCTCCGAATTATCACAGGCACATCTTCCGTGAAAAGTGGGAGGACGTGTGTGTTGCGCCTTTGAGTCTGAAAATCGAAACTAATGAAATTACTCGATAAATTACCAGAGTCCATGGATTCTTTATATCAAAACATTCAGCAAACCTCCTTGAACAACTTCCCCTGTTTAAAAAAATACTAATGTAGTCCCTAAAATATCTTTAACATTAAGAGTAATGATGTATTCTTTATTATATAACCCTTATTTTTTATTATTTTGAAACATTAGTTCTTTGTATGAAAACTGATTTCATATTTAACCAGCCTTCAAGATAGGCATTTAATTTTTCTCTAACTACTACCAGTTGATGCGTTTGTGTTGTTATTAAACATGTTCCCGTTCTATATCATTCTTTGTTTCTCCTCAGAGTTTTGTGCACATATTTTAGACTTTAATTTCTTTCCAAACAGTTCTCTTAGGTATATCTTGTCTAAATTAGTTACTAATAATTTGATTTTAAAGTTTCGTACTTCGTGTTTTTCTTAGTTTAGTGTCAACTATGTATTTTTTATAGTTTTTACAGCTAAAGGAAATAGTATTGCTCTAAAATTAGAAATAATAGCTAAGAAAATTTGTATTCATAATAGTTACTGAAAGATACCTTAATCTGCTAAAAAGGCAACCTGTTTAAAGTGGTTGCGGCAGCTAATTCTCAGGGACAAGGGTGTGACGCAAGGGAGACACTCAGCATGTGTTAGTATTAAGATGACGTTTAGGGACAAAATAGGAAATTGCAGCCTAAAATGCATTAAAATGTACGAAATAGATATCTAAAATAGGCATAATAAGTTTTATTGCTTGCTTTCAATCAATGAACACCTTTGCTTGAGGAAGAAATGGTTGCAGAGAAAATTTGGTTTTTGGAATGCTGTACGATATTTTATCTGAAAAAGAAATGAAGATGAATCACAGCTGTTTTATGTGAAACAATTAACTAGGTTACAATGTATGTACCGACACTTGCCTGGCACATGATCACTTTGTCTTTCGTCGTAGAATTTGGGTCATTAATCCAATGATTATACAAGAATGCTTTAGATAGTTTTTGTTTAGGTATTTTCATTGAACAGCACAAACTCCACACGAATTACTACTTGCAGTATATTACAACACATACTACAATTGAATACACAAACAGAGATTTAAAACAGACTAGCTTTCTAAAACATAACATTTAACAGCTATTACTATATACATTATTGAAATTAATTTATACAATGAGGTTATTTGAGTTACGGGCCGACAGAGCACGGTTGCGCACTGCGAGAAGCCAGTCGTTAAGGTCATGCAATGTAAGTGCAGTAGCAACTTGTAGTTGGTGTGAGGGAGGCTTTGTCAGTGGTCGCGTGTTCGTGTGTTTCTTGGTGCTTTCATTGTGTGTGCTAATTGTTCATAATTACACTTACATATGTTAAAACGGATTCTGTAGAGAAGTAGTAATGCGATTCGCAAGGTCGTGTTCCAGACAGATAAACTGTTTCACTTATTAAAAAGAATTAAGAGACAGGATCTCTGAATGACAAAAACTACCATGTTCTCATGGAAGAAAAGTTATTGAAATACAGGAAGTTATAGATTATGCTTAAGAGCATCATTTTCTTATAATAATAAAGTTTAGTTCTTTAAATACAGTGTCATTTTATGTTTTTATTAACAATAGAATTACTAATTTTACGCGTAGCTGTCTCTCTTCTTTCGGGTTGCCGTGGCTACGTTTCTCCCGTAATTTTAACTGCATTGTGTGAAACACTCTCGTATAAAAAATGACTGTTGGATTTGTAGCACTCGCGATTGTCAACGTATTGCTGCAACTAATATTACTTAGCATTATGTACCTGAAGAAACATTCATGATATTTATAAATTCTAAGTTTCCCCTCCCCTATAAACTGTTATTTTACGCAAATAAATGGGCAATATAAACAAGAATTTTTCTCTGCTTACTCATTGGGTGTAGTACCTACGTGTTCGTAAATAAAAAGATTTAGTAAGCTTATTCCTAATATGCTGATACTGTTTGAACACTCAGCATAAAATGTTGGCCCATGCACTATAGATGCAGGGATATTATAGCTTATGTAGAGAACTGGAGTGAGGGACTGAGATTAAAGTGGGTGGGTTACATCAAAGCACCTCTGTTGTGCAAGAACTTTTATCGAGTTTCTTTCTCGAGGTAACCATAATATTGTGCTACCCGCATACACACTAGTTATGTGTGCTTCGCTAGCAGGTCTCATAAGGTACGGGGGCAACGTATGTAGATCTTTTTCCCCTTTATTGTCTACTGACGAGGTTTAATTAAATCTCCACTCACCCCTTCCCAAATGCGTAATGAGATCTTATAACGCTAGCTGCTATAAACTTGCCAGGCTTTTCATTCACCGTTGGAAAGAAACGTAACGCATGGAACTGTAGCCAGTGCAAGGATTGTGGATTAGAAGCTGAAAGGCATTCCAAATAAATATTCAGCTTTTGGAAGTTAACGACGGTAGGTCCATAAGTTTCCGGATTAACCATTTTCTAGGCATGATAAAGACAAAAACTATATTTCACTCTTCATTACAGTTGCCCTTTATTGAAATACACTTCTCATATCTTTGAATCAGCCTTTCAACCCACCCCCCCCCCACCCAAATAGAAGTCTTTCCTACAAAATGGGCATAAACAGCATCCATCACTTCTTCTTCACACTTAAATGTCCTTCCTCAGTTTTGAGAAAAGGAAATAGTCAATGGGAGCTAGATCTGGGCTGTAGGGTGGATGGTCGATCTCCTTGAAGCCACGTGTTCTTTGCAACAAGAGCTTTGTGATAGGTGCGTTGTCGTGAATAAGGCACACACCACCACTCATCTTTCCTCGCCTTTTCTGTTTGATGGAAGCACGTAGTTTGTGCAGTAGGTCAGCATAGTACTCCCCATTTACTGTGTTGTTCCTCTCCTTGAAGTAAATGAAGAGTATTCCTTCACAGTTCCAAAAGATTGTGGCCATGATCTTCTTGGTTGATTTCTGTAACTTTGAGCCGCCGGTCTTCCATAATTTCTGCTTCTACAAGAGCGATGTTTTCAGGAGTGAGCACCTCCAAGGGCCGACCTGCACGGTCTTCGTCTTCAATGCTTTCTCGACCCATTCGAAAAAGTTTTGCCTATTCTTTTACGGTATAATATGAAAGGGATGCTTCCCCATATATACCGTCCAATCGCTGTTTAATCTCATTTGGAATAAGTCCTTCTTTTGTGAAGAACTTAATAACAGCTGGACACTCCATTATGAACATGTCACAATCTTCTACACTTAGCCTTCTTTATGCAACTATATCTGAACAACTGAACACAGCGGAGCGGAAGTTACAACTTCAATTATTTTCTTAACAGATAAGATAAGACACCAGATAAGGGTTTTGTGAAGGCGATAATTCTTATCGTCGAGGCCGGAAACTTATGGATCTGCCCTCGTATGTTGATGCATATGTCTTAAGATGTAGTCATTCAGTAGACTGTAAAGAATACATTCCATTATTGGTGCTAGAATCATTCACATATCACATTCTTTACTTCTTCATTTGGTTTAAGTGCATCTTTAGCCAGACGCTGTGAAAACTGGGAAAATGTTTATTGATATTAACATTAAAAGTGTCTTACAATAAAACGTATTCTAGAATAAGCTAATTATATAACTATACAGCTGTGACATAAACTTTTATACTCTTTCTAGTTAAAAAAGAAAGCTATTCATTTACGACCAAGGTAACAGAGGCTGATTCAGCGCTCTCTACAGTATGACTGATGGCTAAATGATGGATTCATGGGTCAATGTACTTTTACTTTTTTTAAGCGTATGGTTTACCAATTGTGACTGCATATGTTTGCAAGTTATTTTTAGCCGCGTCCTCAGCTAAAAATAACGGTTTTGTGGTCGCTCCAGCTAATGGACAAGCGACGTCTTTTGCAGTCACACGTTTCTGGCATCTTTAATGAAATCTGCATTCAAGTTTTGCTCCCATAATTCATCGAACTTCTGTCCTCATGTAAGTTCCTCTACAGCATAGGGGTTATTCCTGTAAACTTGACATTTTCTCTTCCATTACTTAACTGAAAACTGAGTTATAATAACACAAAGTCAGAAATAATGTTTGTTCTAGTAACAGAAATCTACCATTGGCTGTCCATCAGCCTTCATCACGGAAGTGATAGGCAATTGGCGTGACATTAGTTCAGCGTTGCAGGGTACCGCCGCGGGTGGCCGAGGTCGTTAAGGCACGGACTCGTGAGCGGGAGGTCTGCGGTTCGAATCCCGCCAGGACCGTCCTCCCTGACTGGGGTTTTTTCCAGGTTTTCCTCAGTCTTCATAACTGGCAAATGCCGGGGAGGTACCTAAACTTAGGCCTGGAACGCTTCCTTCCTTAAAAAAAAAAAATCCTTTCCCAATATATCATTTCATCTCATGTATCATCAGTGTCCACCGCCTGTGGTGCCTCAGTAGTGAAAACGGGCGTTAAACACTACTCAAAAAAAAAAAAAAAAAAAAAAAAGCGTTGCAGGGCTCAGTGGTTGCAAGCCAAAATTGCTTTCGGTAGTTGCTGCCGCCACCACTTCAGTGGCCGTCCAGGATCTCCTAAACCCCAGGAACAAGGATATTTCGGTGCTTGCAAGTTAATCCAGATTCTGACCTAATAAATCTCATTTCCGACTCTGGAATTATGCTCTTCTTCTTTTTTATTGTCCTGTTCTCATTACCTTATAGCCAGCTTTTTCCAGCCATTTCTTTGTACACTTTCTGGTGACTTATATTCCTTTCTAAAGGTAAGCGAAGAAGAAAATCTTCTGTGGCATCACCTTCCTATTGCATCAAAATATAAATAATTATTTATCACATTCTACATCTTTCTTGACGATTTAACCACGTACGAGGTGCATTCAAGTTATAACACTTCCGATTTTTTCCCCTCAGGACTGGAAACGGAAACATGCAGTTTGTTTTAAAATATGCGGACACTCATTGTCAATGAGTGACAGAGATGGCAGCGCTGTATGGCTAACAGAAGTCTAGCGGCAGCGGCGAGAGAGAGGACTGTTTTTGATACTTCAAAATGGGGATGTTTTCATTACAAGAACAGCGTGTAATCATTCGCTTCGTCCATTTGCGTGTTTTGACATCGAGTGAAAGTCTTCGCCAGTTAAGTGAGACATTGGTGATGGTGTCATGGATGTGTCTAATGTGCGTTCATGGGTGCGACAGTTCAAGGAAGGCAGATCGTGTGTGACAACAAACCAAGGCAATCTCGGCCTCGCACAAGCCGATCTGACGATATGGTCGAGCGAGTGGAGAAAGTTGTTTTGAAGGATCGCCGAATGAGTGTGGAACACACCGCCTCCAAAGTTGGCATTTCCTTGGGATCTGTGCATACAATCCTGCATGAAGACCTGAAAATGCGAAAAGTGTTCTCCAGGTGGAGGCCACGAATGCTGACGGACGACCACAAGGCTGCGTGCGCGTCATGTTGCCAGGCAATGTTGACGCGTGATGACGGCATGAATGGGATGTTCTTTTCATTGATTGTGACAGTGAATGTAACATGGATGCCGTTTCTCAATCCTGAAACGAAGCATCAGTCTGATACTATTGCTTCAGCGATTTTCCAGTGGTCAAAACAGACTCCTACAGAAGCGTTTTTTTAAAGGTGTTTAACGCCCGTTTTTACTACTGAGGCACCACAGACGGTGACACTGATGATACATGAGATGAAATGATAAATTGGGAAAGGATTTTTAAGGAAGGAAACGTTCAGGCCTAAGTGTAGGTTACCTCCCCAGTATTTGACATTTATGAGGACTGAGGAAAACCTGGAAAAAACCTCAGTCAGGAAGGACGGTCCTGGTGGGATTCGAACCCCAGACCTCCCGCTCACGAGTCCGCGCCTTAACCACCTCGGCCACCCGTGGTCGTGTCGACGTTGTGAAAAATGTGTACGTCTGTAGGGAGATTTCGTCGAGAAGTGACACAAGTTTCATAGTTTTTGAGTTATTAGTTAGTGAAAAAAAAAAAAAAATCGGAGGTTTTATAACTTGAATGCACCTCGTATTTAAGTGTCACAATGCTTCCAGAATTGATCTGATATGTTGATTGTCCAGCCTTTAAGATATATTAAACTATTTAGTCGAGCCTTACCTTTGGTAAAGGTAGACTTAAAAAAGTACAGTTGGCATATTACAGTTTGCACTCTTAAATCCATTGTGGCTGGCAACGAACCCTTCCACCTTCACACATCTTCATTTCTTCATTTACCATTTTAACGACACAGAGTTTTTTATCTGCCAGTTTGACTAAAAGCCGTTACATAATCAATAACAAGTATGTGCAATATTATTTTTCAGCCGGGACTGCTCTTACAGAATGTTTTGTTCTATTCTTCTTAATGTTTTGACACAAATACTACAGTAAGGCGTCAGTCTTGACTTTCAAAATTGTTGGCTGCCCTAATTGAAGATGTTAACTAGCGGAGAAATGACAGCTTCGTGCCACTCCTCTGGGAGAACCAGAAATTAGAAATAGTAATGCAAAATGCTTTACGGGGGAGGACAGTTTGTTGTTAGGAATCAGACAGGAGGTTAAATAAAATTGCAGAAAGAGATGGATACCGGTATCCAGGGTTAGTGAACCTCACGCCAAAAGCTGCCAGAGATAAACTGGTTGTCCTAAGATAGGAGAGGTTAGTTTTTGGTTACATTAAACGTTATTGTTTTATTATTACTAATCATTCACTGCAATGAAATATGCTCTATTCTCCGTGGATAACTTCAGCAATTGTTCGAATCAGTCAATCGTCTCTCCACACCTAATCATTTTGGTGGATATGAGGTATAGTAATTCTTAATGCAGACATATATCTTAAGTATAACGAAGTCATACTTTTTTTTTTTATCAAACCTTTGGCTTGAATTCAAACAGAAAAAGATGATTCTTTAATTGTTCATTGTCTTCCCTTGCTTAAAATCATGTATAGGCGTCACTCTATTAGGATTCTAAAATGTATAACCTCTCTCTAGCGAACTTTGATTCGTGTGCCCCATTTTTACATGTACCTGCCTTGTGGACTTTAAGCATTATCATCCTTTCAAGGATTAGACTTCAAGTCTGTTCGGGTCTCACAATTTCTCTCCGTCTCTTCTTCCTATGTCTTCCAATATTGCGATGCCTTTGGGGTTGATAAACAGCTTGTGTCAGATATCGATGTGATCTGGCTATCCATCATGTTCATTTATATGTTTGGATTGAATTGGACGGGATGAAGGAGGACATTTTGGCACTTCAGCCTTGCTCAAGGGCTGGCCATTTGTGCCTATACCCCCAGTGAGAACACCTACGGGAGGTAGGATGAGGTGAGGGTGACACCAGGCTGCTAGGATCCAGGGACTGTAAGGTACATAGAGCACCTAACAGTTTTTTTTTTCAATTAAAACCGCACCAATAATATTTCAGCCAATAGCAGTCTGGGATATTACTTGCAATGATGTTGAATGGCAGCTTACCTACAGCTGCAGGAGAGTTTAACAGTTTTATTATTGGGCCCTTTCTTTGATATACCGGTGGTTAATAAGCTTACAGTGCCAGTAATACTATGAGAATAAAACGACTGGTTGAATTTGTCAACCTGGATGTTGTTTCAGTCGTTCCTATCCACTTGGTGCATTAGATGAAGTGTTTGGAACGCTGATGCTGTGATTAATGGAAGATAAGCGGGTGGGCACTTATATGTTGGTAGGAAAAAGCCCATATTATCACAAACTCCGGTAGAACGCTTGCCTTTACATTATTCTTTTCAGTTAACTTGGAACCAGGTTCAATGCAAGGACACGCTCCTTACTTTAATCTGGTTACGATGGCCAGTGAGAGGAGTTATGCATCTTGATCCGCCCTTGTCTCTCGATAAACTGTCGCTTTTCCTTACCAAAACTCCAAACTTACAGATATACTACGCATGCGCAGAGCTTGGACAAGCATCGAATTAGCT